>JAYESA010000016.1:127920116-128455116 GCA_036927795.1 Iris macrosiphon | reverse complement strand
GTTACTTATATTCCGAGGAGGTCTTCTCTTCGAGTCTCAGTAGTTGGTAGTTGTTGTACTCATATTGTATTCATCTTGCTTATTCTTTATTCTAGTTCGGTAGTGGATTTGTTCTCATCCGACTGTCATCTTGAGATACCTCATATTGAGTATCTAGTTCATAGATACTAGTCATTTATTTATATATGATTTCTGTGGATAAGATTTAGTTATGCTCTGAGATATATATATATATACCACTTGTGAATTGTTATTCATATTACAGCGTACGTGTGTTATGGTTTCCATATATTGGAGTGCCATATACCTGCGGCTGGCATGCTTACGTGTCCTAGTCCTACGAATTTTGGGACTGGGACGTGACACTAGAGTTGACCGTAGTTGACCCGGTTGACCGCCAAAGTCAACCTTTGACCTAGTTTTGACCTAGAGTTGACTTTTTGGATCCCGGGTTGACTTTTTGACCCAGATTTCACCGGTTTGGCCCGTCTGACCTAGAATAACCTTAGAAGCTTATTTTTAGTTATTTTATATCTGTTTAGCTCTTTAGAATCTCGTTTAACCTTGCTTTTCGTAATAGGTCCTTGTGACGCCAGTTCGGACCTCGATTCTCGCCAGTTGCTCAGGACGTCAAGCGAGTACATTCTTTGATAGTTTTTATTATCTGATAATTATTATGATTCAGCTTCTAGTATAGTATTATCTAATTTTCTGGCATGACACTGACTAGTATTTCTGGATTCATTTACTTGCGACACGTATATTTCATATTTTTGGCCTCTATTTCTGGAATTACCTACTGGCATCACATCAGGACTCACTACAGGCATCACTCATGTTTTTTGGCTGGACTCATATTTATATTACGTGTCGGGTCTTGGATTCACTTGTACTAGTTGGGGCGGAGAGATACTCTAGTAGACATGTAAACATTTCCAAATCTGGAATCACTGGAATCACTCCCTCTGGTCTAATCTGGAATGATAGCAGCCGCACACCCAGTGTACGGTGAGCCGTACTTACCCCTAACCGTTTACATGTCGAAACAGATATTTCAGAGACACGAGTTCATTCTTTCTAGTCTGGACTCACTTGCACTTCTTGACTGGTCTCACTTATACTTTCTGGACTGGACTCATTATATTTACTCTTGCTGGACTCACTTCACGTTATTGTGCACACACTTGCTCTTAGTTTAGATTTCTTGTATCCTGCAGTCATTATTATCGTGCTTCTGATCTTCATGCATCTTTACCTTTATGCACCAGTTGATATATATATATATATATATATATATATATATATATATATATATATATATATATATATATATATTTTCTTGTTCATACTTTATTTCCTTCACCTTGTGCTACTTGCTACAACTGCTTTATAGTTTTTATCATTTAACTGGAACTGATATTAGAGGTGTACTTGCTCCAATCCTGACTGGATATATTTTTCAGAGGATCCGGAAGATTGGTGTTCGACGTTTTATGGACATCGGCTTGTCGATGGTGCAGACAGGGACCCCCTAGTTCAGGAGTAATTTCCGGATTGGTAGCCAGGATCACTAGGACCTCAGTTGTATTTATTAGCTTTTGGTACCGAATTTGTCTCCGGCTTTTGGTTTGAGACATTGTATTGTATTTTGATTCAGGATATTGCTGTTATTATTATTATTGTTGCTGTCTTTAGTAGTAGTTGTTGTTTAGACTTTGTAGTTGTTAGACTTTCTTGTTATCTTATCGTGCTTAGATCGTGATTGAGTATTTGTTGTCATTGTTGTTATTATTATTATTGTTGCTGTCTTTAGTAGTAGTTGTTGTTTAGACTTTGTAGTTGTTAGACTTCCTTGTTATCTTATCGTGCTTAGATCGTGATTGAGTATTTGCTTTACCTTTATCATATTGTTCCTCCGTTTGGAGTTGAGATCTTGGCAGGTACTTATATTATTGTGTGAGATTGTTAGCTAGATAGTATACCAAGACAGCGTTCTACCGTCGATGCTGCGGCATAGGCTGGACGTACCCACGACTCATGTCCGATTTTTCGGGTGCGGGTCGTGACACATGTATGTTAGTGTGTAGGTGAGTCAAGGGAGGGGGTGTGCTGGTACATTCGGTGGAGAGCAAATCACTTGTCCTATTTATTCTGTCCATTTCTATGTCCCCTCTCTACTTTTTGTTTTCTTGTTTGCTTAATCGGTGGGGTCCACGAAAATAAAGTAGAGAGGGGACAGAGAAATGGACAGAATAAATGGAACAGCTGATTTGATCTGCATTCAGTGGAGGTTTCTCTCTCTCTCTCTCTCTCTCTCTCTCTTTTAACAAAACCCCCTTCACTATTAGGAATTGCAACAAGACCTAATTTACATAAAATTGCATATACTTATATATGAATATATACTCATATGCATAAATATACATAAATATAAATGTATTTACGAGTCTACGTAATTATATAGTATAAAAAATTATTTTCTGTGGATACGAGATTATCCGATACCAGATTTCGTAATTTGAAAAGTAGCTATGACAGTTTCATTCAAAGAGAAATATAGCAAATATCTGGAATATCACCATTCATATGTCAGAGAACCACATCTAATTATGGGAAGTCGCTTATGGTCCATCATGTAGTTAGGTCGCATGCTAAAGATAATATTCTTGATGGCCTAACAATTTGATGCAGAGATGAATTTTTTTATTTTATAGAAATTACATATGGAAATTATTTTAAATCTTATTTGTTGCAGGGATGGATAGTCAATCATGGGTAAGAATTATTGTATAAGTGATGTTTCTATTATCTCATTCAAAGAGAAATATAGCAAACTTTTGCTATATTTCTTATTATGAATTGCTCCTAAGGAAGAGTTTGGTTTAATGTAATGTTGTTATCTTATCCCTAAGAATTGAATAAAAATAATGTTTTGTTTGGTAAAGTAAGAAAGGAAAGAATATTATCATGAATTAGTCTCAAAGAAGAAAGTATGATTTTTATTAAGTAATGACATAAACTAGAGGTAGAAAAAGATAGACAGATCACCTTATTAAAAGAAATATTTTCTCATGTCGCTATTAGTTGAATGTAGTTTTACCACTAACAAGTGTATTCCTCAATGTACTGACCCCCACCTCCATAAGTGCTAAATTTCTTGTTTGACTTTCTAAGGCAATAGAAGACCATCATCCTTTGGGAGATGGAGATCTGTAGACGCATTGTCGTTTTTGTATAAAGAAATATAATGTATTGGACGAAGTCATAATTATTTTCAGTTCAAAAGTTGCAAGCCAGTTAACATATTCAGTTGGCTATTGAAAACCTATATAATTGCTACAAGTTATGAATAAAAAAGATTTTGTTCTTATCTCGTTGTTATTTAATTTTCTACATTAATTATCTGTCACTCCTCTCAATTCAATCTATTTTGTTCATTTACAAGTTTGTACCTTGTACAAACATAATTTAGGTTTATACAACATGATGTCCAGTGGTAACTTTTTGATACTTCAGGATCGGACCATGATAATATACAGTCCTACCCTATATATGGAGAATGTTCCGCATCAACAGAAGCTCAACTCCTTCCAATAATTGATGATGATTGATAATTTTACAAACAGCAACTTATTAAAACAAGAAGAAAACAGTGGCACAATTTCAAACCCAGGGAAGTGAATCATTATGAAGCAGTTACAATGTGCAAGTCAAAAGATCACCATTCCATAACCAATACAAAAAACTGGAGCAGTTATAATCAGATACCACACTTGTAAGGGTGCTGGGTCAGTAGCTCATAATACAGATTGCAATATGACGATGGATAAATGACTGACTGCACTTACTATACATACAAAGGTAAAGTTACAAAATTGCAAACCGGAGATACAAATCCCAGACTGGCCTATGAATTCTCAAACAGTCTTCGCATTCTTGGACTTGCATGTATACCTAGCAAATCACATCAGAGGAATAGTGGACTTCAATATATATATAGACAACTTGTATTAAGTGTTGATTAAAAGATCTTGACACAGACAAACAAGCATACCTGATCGGGCAATTATTCTGCACATCTTTCAGAGGGGGCCTAAGGCCGCTGGCACGAGAACCAGATGAATTGTATTTGAAGGAAGAAATGAGGGAAGCAAATCTATCCATGGATTTCTCTGCTATACCAGAATAACTTTTTACATGAGAAATGTTGCACGCGAACTTGTCTTCCGCCTTCGCATCTATGCGATTATTGTTTAACTTAGGAATGCCATTCCCTGTGGACACATTGACAACAAAATTTCCAACTTCGTAACGATGTACAACAGCATACATAAATTCATTCAAGGTTCACGAAGTCTAACAAAAGAAACCTTGTATTCATATATAATATTTTGATTTCGTATGTGAATGACTATATATATATATATATATATATATATATATATATATATATATATATATATATATGAGGAAGGATCCACATACCCTCCTATTATGCATCCCCAATTATTCCCATGTTTACAACCGTGTTTAAGTCATCTAATCTTAACCGTTGCTTTGAACCATTCAAATCAACGGTTAAGATTAGATGACTTAAACAAGATCCAACGGATGATAACATAGGAATGTTTGGGGATGCAAAAAATCGAAAATTTGGATCCCTCATATATATATATATATATATATATATATATATATATATAATGAATGTCAGGCATGAGGTTAGATGCTGATATACCATCAGTTTGTTAGCAAATGGTAAATAGGCTTCTGGAACAAGTAATACAAGCACTTATTAAGAAAATTTCAAACCCTCGGTGTCATGATAGATGATCTATCTATAGCACAAATTCTCATACTAATTGAAAGTTTATTGTGTGAAGCCATGCTTAGGTGCATAAGATATATCTTGCATATGTTTGGGATATTCCCTTTTCCCGTACACTTGAGTGATGAACTATCATTAAGACATGATGGAGGATCAGGGAGTGGAAGCCGTGGACTAGAGCTATTTCTTCAGATAAGAATCAAGACTATGTACTCCATTTCTTAACATATTTCTGTGTATTTGTTAGGGAGATCTTGTGATGTGTGTAATGGCTTAGATGAACCTAGATTTGACCTAAATTCACCATATCCAGGTTAGCAATTTCTCTGAGTTGGATGTATAAGTTAGGAGGAAGCAAGGGATACACATCAATACAGTGGGGAAAGGGCCCGAGTGCCACTACTTATTCCCAGCTGGCAAACAATATGTTGCAGCCATGTAGGCAGCAGTGCCTGGTCATACCTCGGATCCAAATGCACTTTTTGGTGCACTACCCCACGGTCAAGCTGCTGGCTCCAGCAGTTGAGATGCAGCTGTGGTGCTGCCCTAGTATCTGTTGGGAATGTTGCCTTGGTCACAGCTGCCATTTTGCACAGCCACAATGCCAAGCTTCCAACAGAAAGAAAACAAGTGACTGGAGAGCTGCAATGCAAACATTGAGGTCCATGTTTATATCTGTTTTCGAGATAAATATTGCCTCTTGTGAATAAAAGATAGTGGAGCCATTTTAAAAGGTCCACTGGCTTGTGGTTAGTATTGATCTTCTCTTGCTGCCTAAAGGTCCAAACGTTTGGAGCCCCTTGTCTCATAAAATCCATACGAGGAGAGAGATTCTGGTTATAAGGCTAGTGTTTCTTGGTGTTTCTTTGATGTTGCTCTGCAGGTAATGGTATAGTAAGGAACAATCAAATTTCACAGGGTATATTGTTCCATCTTGTCGATAGTGTGAGATCACGCGTGGTAGGGTGTAATCCACATCTTGCTGGGAGTGTGCGAATATCAATGATGGCTCAGGTAGCTCAGGTGTAATCTTTTATGATGTAACCATGGCGGTGGGTGCCCGGTTTCAAAGGCCCCTCATAGTGGAAGTCCTTTCAGCTTTATGTAACTTGATGTAGGCCTTGGAGGTTCAGTAGCCAGAATTTCATTGCTTATCATTTGGTTCTCTCAATTTGCCTGTGGTTAGCATTGTTTTCTTTTATCCTCTCATCAGACCTTGCTAGTTGCCTAACACGATGGACATCGACGCCCTTTGCACGTTCACTGTCAAGAAGCATGGTGAAACAGGCCTTGGGATTAATGCGGATTTGAGAATTCAGACTTTGAGTTTACTTTTTGGTGCACTGATCGGGGTCCATTAGTTTCAATTACCTATTCACATGGGTACACATTTAATTTCTATTATTAGTTATACTTATAAGGATATGGTTATATTTGGCATTTAGGATCAATTTTATTTCGGTAACTTGTTTCATATTGCAATTAAAACTAGTATTATTGATGGCCAATATTTGGTTAGCTATATAAACTCATGTACTCTATAAATTTCTAATTTTTGTTCATTGTAAGAGTTTAGAGCTTAATTTAAGTTACGGTTTATTGCCATTTTCAGAATAAATTTATTCATCTCCTCCTTATTTAAACTCTAACCCCAAAATCTTATCATCATCCGCCCCAAAGTCAAGTTTCCTTCAAATTGAATCAAGGTCGATCTTTGGACCCCCAGAACAAAATATTCGATGCATAGATTTCCTTTTTTCGTAGAACGAGATTTTATTCGTTTTGATTGCATGGTGCAACTTCGGGTCCTCTGGTAAGCTCAATCCATATTCATCAATTCAATTGATTGCCTCAAGATTTTCTAAAGGTTGTTTAGGTAGATTCGTATCAAACCTTTGTTGTATAATTACTTTTGATCTCATTTTTTGAAATTATTGCATAGCCCCATATAGATAACCCCTCCCTCTAGGTCTTGTTCTGCGTCAAATTGGTATCAGAGCCTACTTTAGGCATTGCATGTTATGTAATGATAAGACCTTTAGGACAAATATGGATTCTGACTTGTTGCAACAACTTGAGTCAATTAGATGCTAGGTTTGTTGCATTAGATTTTAGGGTTGACATGATGACAATAGTATCAACGCACTAGAGGCTAGAAACACACTAGAGCAACATCGACTAGAGGTTCCTGTTTGCACATCAAGCTGATGTCCATGACCCTCCAGTTAACCATGATCATGGGATACGAGATCTTGTGACTGCCAACCCTCCTGTTAGAGACGATTCTAGGA
The DNA here is from genome assembly GCA_036927795.1 of Iris macrosiphon. Lineage (NCBI taxonomy): Eukaryota > Viridiplantae > Streptophyta > Magnoliopsida > Asparagales > Iridaceae > Iris > Iris macrosiphon. The sequence goes on along the minus strand of JAYESA010000016.1, from coordinate 128,447,997 downwards.
ACGAGCCCACAGAATCCCTGATCATAAATGCCCATGTGGGACCGCCTCCCATAGTCTCTGACCTTCCTCTTAGAGACGATCATAGACCTAGAAAGGATGACATCACTACGAAGGTTAAGATAAAGGCCCCATCTTTTGATGGCAAGTCGATCCTTTAAGTTGAACCAATTGGTTTTCCAACTTAGATTATTACTTTGAATAGTATGATATGAGAGACAATAGTAGGATTAGGTTTGCGAAGATGAAGTTGATTGGAGAAGCTAGGATTTATTGGTCGTCCATAGAGAATAACCAAAAGAAAATAGGGAGAGACTACATCGCGACATGGCTCGAGATGATAGAGCTACTTAGAGATCTGCAGAAGACCTATAAAGATCAGCTCTTAGACCAATTATATGTTCGTCTAGGGAGCTTATTTCTGCATGAGTACATTGCGGGATTTGGCAAATTGTTGGTCAATTACATTGCTAGATTTGACAAATTGTTTGTCCAATTATAATGTGATCGAGGAACCCCATATCACGTTGTCTTGCTTTCGATCATGATTAAGAACTGAGATAAAATATGGGATGCTTCAAGCCCAGGAGGATCCTATAGAGGAGGCCTATTAGTTTGCTACAAGGATAGAATCGTTTTGAAGGTCTCTACCTATAAGAAATCCTACAAGGCCCCGTTTAAAAATACCTGAAACCACAACTACTGCCAACAAACAAAAGTCCAAATCATGTACATAGCTTTCATTTAGGTGCATACTTGTAATACCCTCGGGTGGGGAGATTGTCGCCATACGTACATCTTTCATACCTTCTTAAAGGTAAAGGATAAGTCCAGCAAATTTATGGAGTCTGTGTAAACGAAGTTGCCAAGACAACCATAGATAGGATTGCTCATAAGGTCAAGAAATAGCTAGAGCCATATAACGTCACTTGGGTTGACGAGACATTTTTGTGACCTATGTTGTCACAGGCGACGCCTAGGCGTGCAGGTTGGAAAGGAGACACCTTGACTTGGAAAAAGTTTTCCCAGGTGTGGCGATGGTCGCCTAGGCGCACCTAGGCGACCGCCTAGGGTCGCCCAGGAAAGCAAAAAAGATAATATTTAGACGGATTATTAGAACTTATTAGTTATAGACTTCTTGTGTTGTTTAATGAATGTTTGTTTAATGCTTATTAGAACTTATTATTAGTGTTACTTTTATGCATATTGCTTAATGCTTACTAGATATTGAATATTGGTTATTTGTTTCTTCTTACATTACATATAGTATATATATAGTTGTATACAGAATTGCAGAATATCAAGAACATGTAGAAATCCTGGGCGCCCCAAGACGAGGCGGGTGGCATGTCGCCTCGCCTTGCCTAGCGCCCAGTACAACAAAGTTTGTGACCCAACAATGTTTAATGAAAGTACAATTATCTCCTTATTACGAGGATGGTATTAGGTGAGACATTTTACCAATGGACGTCGCATGTGTTTTATTAGGGAGATCATGGCTCTTTTATAAGGACTTACCAACTTTCAAAGGAGGAACAATTATGCATTTAAATTCAAAGATATGAATATAGATTTGAAACCTTGAAAGCCTACAGAGCCCACAGGTGGGTCACAGTCCAAAGCAAGCAAGAGGCCTTTTGAAATTTTGAACAAGGGCCAACTCCTCAAGGAGAGTAAAGAGGAGGGTCATTGTATACTATTTTAGGTGCTAATGCCGCACGTATGAGTGTAGATATCACCCTTCAGGTTCCTCCAGTTCTAGTTGATTATAGTGACAAACTACCGGATAAGTTAGCTGATGAACTTTCTCCCTCGAGAGAGTTTGCCATAGAGTTAGTGTCGAAGGCTACATTGCTAATCTACTACATAATAGGAAGAATCGCGCTGAGCACATGAGATTAGATGAGGGGTGGATGAGTTATTACAGAAGGGATCTATTAGAGAGAGCTTGAGCCTTTAGATATCTTCTCGAAGATTGATCTGCGGAGTGAACATCATCATATTCGTCTTCGCGAAGATGATGAATGGAAGACTGGCTTTAAGATAAAGGATAGGTTATATGAGTGGTCAGTCATACCTATCAGTTTATCCATTGCTCCTAGTACATTTACGAGGGTGATGGCTCGGGTTTTGCATCCTTAGACAAGTCTGTAGTGGTGTATTTCATTAACATCCTAACTTCTAGTTGTACCCTAAAGGACAACATTCGTCATTGAACTCGGGTTTTAGACGTTCTCTGAAAGAAGAAGCTTCTTGAGTGAGGGTGTCTCCGCAGAACATGATAAAGTTAAGGTTATTAGAGATTGGCCTACTCCTAGGACTATTCATGAGGCTAGGAATGTAACGCCCCGCTCCGCGCCGGCGTTATATATCAAGGTGAGTGGGCAGAACTTCGTTCTCTGATTCTTGCACGTCTTAATAATAACCTGTGTTTTTGCTTGCAATGTTTTCTTAAGAGAATGATAGAACCTGCCTTGCATGTTAATGAACGAACTCACCTAGCTTGTCTTTGAAACAATGCCTGCTTAACGAGAATCCTGAATCGCCTGCTTAGAGTGCATGAATATGTTCACTATCGTCTATGCTTCGAGAGAACCATACTGTGCCTGAACGTGTTCAAGTGATAAGTCGGATTGTCCCGCAACAATGAGTGTATTTTGATGGTTCGTCTCGTCTGCATACTAGAGTTTATTTGATAGTGTTCCATGCATTCGCACGCGGTCGGACAATGGCTATTGGTGGAGAGCTGAACTGCATGTGTCACGGCTGCTACCATGATAGTGCAAAGCAACCATGAGTCACAGCTGCCTCTAGCATCAGATAAAGAGTCATTGGTATGCTGTTCCACCAGCTGCCGATCCTGAGATACTCGGGGACCGCCCTGCATATAGCTAAGTCATTGTGTTGGCTTGGATAGTGACTGCCCCTAAGAATGTGCATCGTGCATCTAGCTATGCATCTGACCCTCGAGTCACACGAGACACGCTACGCACACCCTGGAACATGAACGGTTTGCTTGCTTGCATATTCAATATGAAACTCTGTTTCCAAACATGTTTCTAAACAAGTAAATCGACTCTGCTAGAACTGCATGAAACGAACCTAGGTAAAACTAGAAAGATCACTAGTAATGTAATGTTTTATAACATGATTACTTAGTGCCTGTTTGAGTGAATGCTTGTTTCTGTTCAGTTGATTTATCTCACCAGTACTTGTATAAAGTGCTGACCCACCAACAGTTTACTTGTTCGCAGGTACTGGATCGTCCGAGGGAGCGATAGGCGTGCCACAGTCCCGAAGACCCGGAATCCTGGTTTCGATTGTTGCCCCGAGAATGCTATCGTATAAGGGGACATAATGTATGGAACGAACGTGTGCCTTTGCTAAAGGAAACCCAAGTTGCCTCGATTGTCCCGAACACTCAGTTGGCTAATGCATTGCATTGCAACAAGTCCCTTTCCGCTGCATACTCGATTGATGCGATGATAGCCAACTATCAACTTAAACGATTGGCCTTGCACGGGCGCAACCCCAGGCCCGTGCGGCATCACGTCCCCCGAAAGCTCGAACGGGCCATTCGCTTGGCTCCCTTCCTCCTTCGCACCCGCGGGACGGGCGCGGTGATTCGCGTCCGGCGCGCCGAGGCACGGTGATACGTGTCCGGTTCGTTAATTCCCGGCCGCACGGGGCGGGGCAGGGCGGAGCGGCGGCCCGGGCGGGACCGGGGCGTGACAAGGAATTCCACGGATTGACCACATTCAACAAGAGTTCAATCAAGGAATTTAGTACCACTCTGGCTTATATTACTAATTGCCTTAGAAAGGGGAGTTTATATGGACTAAAGCTGCTAAGAGAGCGTTCGAGAATCCCAAAGAGAAGTTCACCACAGCTCCAGTCCTTCATCTCCCTGATTTCTCGAAGTCTTCAAGATTGCATGTGATGCATCTGGAGTATGTATTGTGGGCGTGTTGAGCCAAGATGACCATCATATCACTTCCTTTAGCGAGGATTGAAAACACTACTCTACTTATGACCGAAAGTTTTACACTATAGTGCAGAAAACATGAAGCAATTTCTTTTTGTCTCAAAAGTACCTGATTATATGAAGTCTCCCTCATCAGCTTGAATAGACACTGATGAACCCTTTATAAGAATTTCATTTCAGCTATCTCAATAGCTTCCTCTAACCTTTCATCAGAATGCGACATTCCTTTATTCCTAGATAGGCTCTCATTCATTGGCACACATACAACATCCTTAAAAAGGTTTTTGCAACAAAAGTTCTTAATAGTTAGACTATGATTATGCTAACCTAATCACAATTCCAGATCCCTTGCAAAAGGGAAAATATGTTGTTCCAAGCCTATAATGGACCTTATAAATCAAACAGCCCCATCGAGTCCCTACCCTTTAGATAAGATGCAAACAAAGTAATGGCAAGATATTATCCGATTGGTCATTAATTACTCTCAAGGCCTCAATCTTGTCAATTGCTCACAAACAAAGTTCTTCATTTAAGAGGATGCTTTTCCAAAATCTCCAAGGAAGATACCTTAGATCTCCAAGGAAGATACCTTAGATTGGAAAAACAACCAGTATCTGCACCTCTGTTGGTTTTAGACTGATTTAATCATTTGTTTAGGCCATGTCTAATAGTCTCTGCCTCCATTGAGATAGTAGAGTAAGTCACAAGTTTGAAGAGGTATATAAAATTATAAATAGGTATCGCCTTATGTAAGACCATTTTACTGCAGAAGGAAACTCGTGAGAAACCACCAACCAGAACAAAATGGATAAGGTTGGTAGTCAATTCCATAATCTCTTCCAAGTCTCATGGAACCTCAAACGTTGAGGATGTTCAGCAAGAGAAATCTGTTGTCATTGTCACATTCTCTTCTAGATCTACCTTCAAAGTTCAAACAAACACTTCTTCTACAGGCCATTGATATAAAGTACATCAACGAGACAACAACATGTCGATATATAGACACTAGCTCTTCTATCAAGTACAGTAATTTGTTTACTAGGACATAAAACTCAACATGATAAATTATTAACAGTTCAATGGATTGCAGCAAAAGAGACCTGGATGTCAACTTTCATAATTTATTAGTGTCAGATAAACATCATGTTACATGCGTTTCTATTTTGTATATTGTTTTGACTAAGAAAGATACAAAACAGTATAATAAATTAAGTTCCACAAGGTTACCTACCAGTATGTCAATTAGTGGAGAAGCGTCATATCAGATGACAATTAATGTCTAACCTTGCATTGGTTAGTTACCTGAACATGTTTATCATCCTGCACTTATATGAATGTTCTTTCCACTTAAAAGCTTGCAAAAACACATTAAGCAATAAATTTTCCTGTAGAGTATGTCAGTCACTAGAACAAGATACTGCTATGTGTTCCTTAGATGTGTAAGACAAATAATAATAGCGTAGATTTTGTGTAAGATGAATGAAATTGTTTCAAGAAGCAGAAAGGGATAGAATATAAATAAATCACTAAAGCAAGTCCATACCTTCTTCAACAACTGAAGTTGTATTTACATTCTTCACTGGTACAGTTTCCTGGAGAAACAAAACACTTATATTTTGCATGAAAAAAGAGAGTAAGAGTTGTGTACTTTACAAACAATAGAACTGAATGACATACTTCATAAGAGTCAAGCTTTCTTTTCTTGATTGCGCTTTTTGGATAGCTATGCCTTGATGAGGCAGCTTCCCGAGAATTGCCAAGAACACCTCTGTCTTCTTCATGTACAAAGTGTTCCTGATTTTGATTATGATTATGATTATCATTCTCACGAGATGAATTATGAAAAAAATAGGAACTCTTCGTAGGAACTTTTCTGGTTGATAAGTTTATATTGCCCTCAGCAGCATCCATTCCAGAGCTTCCATCTTCATTTGCATCTGATTCAGGGATGCCGCTATATTTGTTATGCAATGTAAAAGATGGATGAAGGGATTTATGTTCTGATTCCAGCTGTGAAGGTTGAGGTGAACTAACAATGTTCTCTGCCATGATTGTGATATGATCCCATAAACAAAAAAACTACCAGTTAGTTTCTGAAGTGTAGCTGAAATTAAGAAATCTGAAACTTACCACGTGAAGGCAAGTCCGTAATATTATTGCTTCTACTATATAATGCACCTTCAGTCTGATTTAAATGAAAATAGAAATCAGCTCCACCATCACAAGTCTATTAACTGAATTCCTCATAGAAGCTTGCAAGTAGAGACCATTAACATTTGACAAAACTTGTACCTTTGGTGAACGCTTACCACCTAGGTCTCCTGAAAGAAGCGGGGACCCTTCATTATGGTTTATGACATAAGTAGCTTCTTCTGCTGAACCAGGTGAATCAGACTCAAGACTACTGGAGCTGGGAGAAGACTCGGTTGTCAACAGACGTTTAGGCATGACTTTTGGAGCTCTGAACTTCCTCTTGGCTTCAATTGATGCTAAGCCTTTATAATCGTTAAAGAATTAAAAAGTATCCAGATGACTTCTTTTTTGAACTGTGTCAAATATGTAAGCATAGGTCAAAACTACTTTTGGGTGCTCAACAAGAATATGTAGAAAAATCAGTCATGAATTTTCCAGTAATGAAATGGTGATCCCTAGTTCATAGGTTTCCGTAAGGAAAAATTTTATCATCATCATCATCCAATCATTTTCTCATCAGAAATGGGATCGACTGTAGAACGTAAGAAAGCTTCAGATTTGAAAAAGGTTTATGACTGGGTGTCAACCTGACGTCAAACCTCTCGTGCCAAATCCCTAGCCAAGGTGGCTATTATGAGCATGAGAGGGCAATGCAACAAAACCTAGGTGACCAGTTGGCAAATAAGTAGACATGCCTTTTGGATTGCATTTTAAGCTCATGCAACCAAGGAGCACTCTCCAAGTTTCCCTAGATTGTAAAGAGACTAGACAAAGAGGTAAAATGATATAATTTGCTATAGGAAATTGCATTAATCTCCATGACACATTACGCCAAAGAGTGAAGGAATGTCCCAACTAAGGAAAAGATGTGATGAATGATAATATAGAGCAAGTTATTGTTATAAGCCAAGAAAACAATAAGGGGAACGGAATGAAAACCAAACAATATACTACAAGCACTTAAACATCCCAGAAAAATCATGTAATCAGGAAGACATCTTGCTTAATCAACATACTGTCAATAAAATATGCATGGAAATGGGCATTCCCACGTTGATTTGTGAAGAATAAACTGAAATTTAGTTTACAGTTTATTATGTTCAGCCGAAAGAACAAAGGGAAAAAATTGTGTATGGGGTGGAAGATACCAAGAAATATATCCAACTCACTCCGGATTATAGTGAATAGAACAGCTTTAAGAAAACAAAACATTGACTATAAAGTTGAGTGGAGACGATAATATGGTGCAAGTGCATGACTAGAATCAACCACAAACTTAACACGTTTAGACAAATTAAATACTCTGATGCAGGTTTTCTCAACCTGATTGGCTTCATTTAACTTGGAAATTTTAGTTCTGCATAAGAAACATCAAGATAATAAATATTTCAAAAAAAATCCATTTTCACTGATAATAAAAAAAGTGGAAACTTATTTAAGAGGATACAGAAGTAATTTGTCAATATATTCTTCTGCACGGGCAACTCTAGTTTTTTTTTTGTACTCGTACTCAAAAACTCTTTTACAGAATATGTTCTCTCAAGCTTCGTCTCTATGCATGTTTCCTTCACCTGTTGAGGAAAAGTCCACAATATGATCAAGGGCTGAATGAATCACAATATAATCACCGTATTCACCATAGTACTTAAAAGACATTATGATGTGAAAGAAAAATGAGATACAAGCAGAAAAAGGAAAGAAATCAGAGAAATCAGAATGGAAGAACACTAGGATGTTGATAGATTAAGCACTTGTTATCCAATAGGATTGCTCTCTGTAAGAGAAACCACTACAGGGAAAAGTATTACCTCCTTGTCTTCAAAACCAAGTTTAGTCGATCAATCTAGCTGTGACAAGTTCAAACAATAGACAGCACAACTTTGTTAAAGGATGACTGAAATTGGTATCATACTTTGCTACTCTGTGATTAAGTACTAAATCCAGGATATCCCAAAATTGGATCTAACACAAACAATTAGTCTATGAAGGTGAAACATCATTTCTTTTTGGAGGTATTGGTGGAAGCTCTCACGTTGACTCCCCCACCACACCACACCCACCCCCACACACCCCAACGCACAATTTTTGCTCTTAGATTTTCCAATTATTGGAGTCAAAACTGACTAGTCCTCATCTAAGGTGACCCCTATATTAACCAGTCCTGTCTGAGTGGACATTACTTATGTTAGCTAGAAAATAATAATTTGGTGGACAACAACGGCAGCTGGTTCTCTCTCCCTCCTGAACCAAGAATTAAGAGAGGGAGAGAATAATTCGTGAATTGATAGCTCGCTGCATAATTGTGTGAACAGTTCGTCAATTCGCCAAATGTCTAGTGGAATTCCCAAATTATTCGTAAAAATAGCAAATAAAACAAATTTACGAATATTCACGGACCAGTCACAGCAGTTCTGCTGGGCCTAGTCTACTGGGCATTGGATTTTATCCAAATGCTACAAGCCTACAAGTAGACAATTGCAGAGATGAGCTCTCCTCTATATTTATAAGCAACACAACAACTTTACTCTCACCCTTTCCAGTGTGTGACTAAAGTAATCCCAAATAGTTCTTCAAAACTTCAACCAACACAAAGGAAATACACTTTTCATTGGGTCAAAATTTATATATGACTGTCCAAATCAACAGTTCTTACAACTAGTAATATACATGTGGAATGCTACAATTAAAACCAAAGCAACATTTCTTAATACTAGTAATATACATGTTCACACCATCTCTTCCAAAATACTTCACCATTAGATTCCAAAGCTGGAAGTATGCCAAAATATTCCAGGTCCACTTTGATATTGTCCAAACACATGTAAGAAGAAGTTTATATTCCCATACTGCCCCCACTTAATCTATAATCTTACAGTAAATTTCATTATATATAATATTTGGAGTTCAATTTTATTATATCTCTTGGCTATATATATATATATATATATATATATATATATATATATATAGCCTTACAACCATCCATCTTACATAAAACCCCCTAATACATTTTAATATACCAATACTCCTTCTCAAGATGGACGAAAAATATTCACTAAGCCCATCTTGTCACATCCTCTAATCATATCTACAGAGCTAAGTCCCTTGGTCAGACTGTCAGATACCTGATCCTTGGTTGGAACGCGGCCTAGCTCCAGTAGTCCACTGTCCAACTTTTTCTTGATGAAGAACCAATCGATCTCGATGTGTTTGGTCATGTCATACTGCACTGGATTGTTGGCGATATTGATGGCTGATTAGTTGTCATACCACAACTTCATCTTGGCTCCTTGATCCAGCTTTAGCTCCACCAGCACGCTCTTCAACCATAGCAGCTCTGCAACTCCCAAGGCCATAGCTCTGTAATACCCTTCAGTTGTCGATTGGCCACCACTGACTGCTTCTTACTCCTCCAAGAGGTTAAGTTGCCTCCTATAAATATGCAATAGCCCGAGGTAGACCTCCTGTCATCAGCACAGCTAACCCAGTCAGAGTCACAGTAGCCCTCGATGCTCACGTGATCATTCTTCCTGAATATCAGTCCATTTCTGGGGGCACCCTTCAAGTATCTCAGAATCTGGTACACTGCGTCCATATGACCCTTCCTTGGGTCATGCATGTAGCGGCTCACCACACTCATTGTAAAGCAGATATCAGGACGTGTGTGGCTCAAATAGATCAACTTGCCCACAAGTCTCTGGTATCCGTCCCGGTCAACTGGTTCTCTAGCCTCAGCATCCAGCTTGAACCTCTGATTGATCGGCGTCGCTGCAGGTTTGCATCCCAACATCCCTGTCTCTGTGAGAAGGTCCAGCACACACTTTCTCTGAGAAAGAACAATCCCCTCTGCTTCTCGAGCAATCTCAATCCCAAGGAAGTACCGAAGAAGGCCAAGGTCCTTCACCTCAAACTCCTTGCCAAGCTTTCCCTTGAGTTAGGCAATCTCTTGCTCATCATCTCCTATGATAATCATATCGTCCACATACACCGCAAGCATGGTGATGTGGTCTCTACTCCGACGAAAAAATACAGTGTGATCAGCGTTGATCTGCCGATATCTCATCCCTATCACCGCCCTCCTGAATCTGTCAAACCAAGCTCGAGGAGATTGCTTCAGTCCATAGAGGGACTTCTTCAACCTCCAGACCTTGCCCACTGTCTTATCAGTACAGAATCCTGGTGGTATCTCCATGTACACCTCCACTAGATCCCCATGAAGAAACACATTCTTCACATCCAGTTGGTGTAGCTTCCATTCACCATTCGCTGCCAAAGAAATCAGGGTTCTGACGGTGCTCATCTTCGTCACTGGTGCAAAAGTCTCGTCGTAGTCAATGTCGTACGCCTGACTGTATTATTTTGCCACCAGTCGAGCCTTGTTGCGCTCAACCTGTCCATCTGGGTTCTGCTTCACAGTAAAGACTCACTTGCATCTGACTGTCTTCTTTCCCTCTGGCAATTTTACCAGTTCCAAAGTATGGTTCTTCTCAAGAGTCCCTAACTCCTCATGCATCGCCGCTTTCCACTTTGAATCGTTCTTGGCAAGCTACAAATTGTTAGGTACAGTAATACTATCCAAAGACGCAATAAATGCTCCATGAGAAGAAGAGATGTTATCATATGAAACAAACTGAGCAAGGTCCCAACCATATCTATCAGGAGGATTTTTCGCATTGTTGCGAGTGGCCCAACGTACTGATAATGGTGTGGGAGGGGTAGGAAGAATGATATCACCTGAAGAAAAATCTGGTGGTGGTGGTGGTGTAGGTGTCTCAGGAGTCGAGACGGACGCAGGCAAGGGATTGGCACTGGCACTATAGGTACTGGTCTTGCAGTTTGCTTCCCTTTTCCGCTGTAGGTAAGTAACTCCCCCTGAGCCGTGGGCCTAACACCTCTCATCTCCTCCCCCTGTTCCTCTTCACTCTCCTCCTAAACCGTTCCTCAATGCCATACTCCTCAATCGGTCATCAAACTCTCACCAATCCCCCTCTCTCGCCTCATACTCTCAGTGTCAGGTGAGTTGCTCATGGATGAGTTCCCTCCCAACGGTAGTATGGCTCAAGCTCCCTGAAGTGAACATCCATGCTCACAAACCTCTTCTTCTCTACTGGGCTCCCGCACACGTACCCTTTCTGAGTCGCCGAATAGCCCACGAAGACACACTTGACTGCTCTGGGATCAAGTTTTCCAACAGACGGTCTGTTGTCCTTCACAAAACATACGCAGCCAAACACATTCAGCGGAAGTATCCCACTATTATTTTCTTACAATATCTCGCATGGAGACTTCCATTCCAGTACTTTTGAGGGCATCTTGTTGATCAGTTGAGCTGCTGTCAACACTGCATGCCCTCACAGACTATGTGGGACATTCATGGCGATCATCATGCTCCTTGCCACCTCCAGAAGGTGTTTGTTCTTCCTTTCTGCCACTCCATTCTGTGCTGGTGTGTATGCACATGTGGTCTGATGTTGTATCCCTTGGACTGACAGGTATTCCTCAAGTACTTTGTTGGTATACTCTGTCACATTGTCAGACCTCAGCACCTTCACCACTGCTCTGTACTAAGTCTAGACATGTTTATGAAAGTCCTGGAAACAAGCAAAGACATCACTCTTATTCTTCATCAAATACAGCCAGATGACACGAGAGGAACAATCAATAAAAGAAACAAAATACTTGTAACCATTCATAGTAGTTGTGGCGCACGGTCCACAAACATCAGAATGTATAATATCAAAAACATAATAGCTCATATGACCCACACTAATATATGAGCTCCTAGTAAGTTTGCCTAAATCACATGCATCACATACTAGTTTCTTCCTGTTTGCTTTCTCATAAATAGATGGATACAACCTACTCAAAATACCAAAAGAGGAGGGCCCCAACCGCCTGTGGTGGAGTATCGGTGTATCTTCGGCACTCATCTTCGGTCCTATCATTTTTGTCCTCTCTGCCACAGACACCAATGCATAATCTAGCCCTTCCCGATCCGAGTATCACAGTCCATCATGCCAGGTGCCAATCCCAAGTCTTCGTCCCGTCTCCTTCTCCTGAAAGATCACCTTAGGAATATCGAAAGAGACAATACATTTTAGTTGGAGGACAAAAGACTGACTATAAAAGAAGGGACATGCAAAACATTGAATAATTTTACTGAACCTGTACAATCGACAGTACCCTTACCGACCACTGGCTGGAAAGTACTATCGGTTGTTTGAATGATGTCCGTCGATGCTAGGTAAGTGTAGGAAGAGAACTCACTAGCATTCCCTGCCACGTGTCGAAACGCACCCGAATCGACAATCAAGTCCAACGATCTAAGGGAAGACATAGATGCAAGTGCGAGTGAGTCGTCAGTATCTTCCGATGGATGGGCATACATGGCAGTGTTGCCTCTGACGAAGACTGAGGTGGACGCCTCCTAAGTCCTACTCCTCATGTCTCCGTCGCTTGATGCTCTCTGCTTTCTCCTGAGTACCTCCAGCATGCCCAGCAGTGCCTGATCCTCCCCAGCAGTGCCTGATCCTCCAGCATGCCCAGTAGTACATGATCCTCCTCAGTATAGTTGCCATCAGTTCCCTCCTCGCCTTCTGCTACCAACAGGTTCGTCCGATAACCTCCTCGACCACCACGTCGACCCATACGACCACGGCCACTTCCTCCAAATTGTCCACGTCCACCACCTGAATCTCCCTCCTTGGGTGGTTTGGTGCAAGCATACCTCAGATGGCCCACCTTTCCGCAGTTGTAGCACTGTCGGGGATCTAACTTAGGTTCTGTGCCGCCTGAATTGGCCACCGCCAGTGCTGACTTCACTCTCATCCTCTTGTTCAGCTACGTACCAACGGCCAATGGTGAGGGGAGGAGGCATAGGAAACAAAAAGCAGATATTGAGTTTGATGATATTGCAGCAATGATGACCCCTATCGATACAAGTTTGCGTCTGCCAAAGGTAAGAATTTGATTAACCTTAGTGTAATGCTACAAGGCGGCCAGGTCATACCCATACAAAGCAAGCTAAACTAACATTTGCCAATAACAAATTGTAACCCTCCAATTGGTAAAGTAGGTGTTGTGAATAAAAATGCAAGCACGCTTGTCAAGGTGTCCCTTCTTGAGTTTAAATGTCCTATATCCTAAACTGGCAAGTAGAAAAAGAAAAAAAAATGGTGGCGAACCGGGATAAATTGCATAGCAATTTCCTGGAAAAAGTTAAATATATTCAGTATTTTGCTCTTTTATGAATCGCCAAGTTGCACTCTCTATAAAGAGGTTACACTGCTTCAATAGCAGGTTCAAATTGAACTCTCTTAGCAAGCATATAAATAGTGGGTCTTGCTGAAAGCTCTACAATTTCCTATTGAACTTTAGATAAAGCATGTCATGACCATTGTATGACGATATCCACATGTATTGAACATTAACTTAACGTCATATAACCAAACAAACGTCTAATATAAATGAACAAATACTATATTGCAGTCATCAATAAAAAAAAGAAGTCAATAGATAATTCGTGAGGGATCGGTTACACAGTAGAATGTTTTGTATACCAAAACAATTAGGTTATATATATATATATATATATAATCTAACAAATAAATCACTAAAATGTGGACCGTGACAAGAACTATTAATGAGGGATATGAATTGTAAATATAGATAATAAGGCTAGTGAATGATGCATCCATGGAGAAGGATATTTTAGTCTAGATTTATTGCTTACAGAGTCCTAGGGGAAATAACAGATGTATACTCTTAACGAAATGAACTTCAGTTCTGATCTATGGAGAAGAGGCATGCCTAACAATGAAAATTATCCACTAAAATATGAATCAGGCATCTAAGTCCCACACTACATCAAAGATAACTGAGAAAGTACTAGAATACCTCAAATGGCAGCTTTGTAAATGGATCAAGATCTCCTGTAGCTATGCCTTTAGCTATATCAGGTGGCAGCCATGTATGATCGGTTAAGAAATTACTACTATGTCAATTATATATTTTCTAACAACCCATATAGGAAATAATTTGAAACATGTCAAGGATATGGGCCCAAATAATTCAAGTCTTGGCCAATGTCATCAGGAATATCTGATAAATGCACAATTTCTCCTTTTGCAGGATCATAAACCCTTTGATGCTGAAATGCCCGCATGGCTTTCTTAAAATTTTCTTCATAAAGAGGTGGAACAGGAATAGCACTGTATCTCAAGTGTTTAATCACCTGCATGAAGTATCAAGCTCACATGTTATTTAGCCAGATGAATTTCCTCACATCAGTGTTAGATAATAAAGGGAAGTGCCACATATCACAGCCACCGGAAAATTTATCACATTTTTATGGGCTCAGATTAATGTACAGTGCTTAGATATTAGAATTGGATTATATATAGTAAAAAAGATATAAAGTCAAGACCAAGTCCATATCGGACGCAAGTCTGACAGACGGACAGACAGACAGACAGACAGAGACACAAAAACATAAATGGACATGAAAATAAGTTCATAAACAATAGACAGAAGCAAAAGGGAAAGAAGTTCATTTAACCTGGGTTTGATATTGCTTATTGGCCTGCTTCTGCTTGTTTTCTTGAAACATAGCAGCAAAAGCTGTTTGGTAAGAGTTACTTCTGCTTATTATTTTGATCATCGTATTAGACTTGAAAGCATAATTATGTGTTGAAATCTATATTTGCATTTTGCATTTAAAGAACAAGTAAGACATTTCTCACCTAAGATATGGTAATGGACCCATATTGCATTTTTGTGTTGGTACCTTGAGTTTGTTGTTCAGTACTTCATATTGAGCCTCGTTACTTCAATGACTGGTTGCATTTGCAGTTATAAGATTGTTATGCAGCCTTCCTTCAAATGTGATAGTCGAAGACTAAAGTAAATCCGACATTCAGACTCGTATGTTTTTGCAAGTTTTATGGAAATATTTAATGGATGAGTCAAAATTGGAAGTGGCATTTGACTATTTAAATGCCACATTCAAGTCAAAATTTGAACTTTGTTTTTCTAACAAGACTTTGTGAAGATCTTGTTACACCAAAAGATCTTTGACCCTTCTCTGCCACAGCCCGAAGTTCCATTTTCCATCAAATTTCTCCACATCGATGATCGAACCGTTCAAGCATTGCCACAGACTTTGTTGCCATTGTTGATCTTCTGAATCTCAAAGGAAGCTCTAATACCACTTCTTATGAATAACTGTCTATTCCCCAAGAATCGTGCACACCAGGAAACCATGAACCCGGCGGCGAACGAGTGACCGACTTTACAGAGAAAAATAAAGATCAAATATACAAAAGATGCAGAGAACACAAGAATTGCGTGGAAAATCCTAAGTGTTGCTACAAAAAAAACCAATAAAAGGAAAAGTATCCTACGAGAACCCAAAAAATTTCCAAAGGTTACATTCAAGAAGACAGGAACTTAATATCCCTCTTCTTCAACCTCCTTATGTCTTCTCTCTTTTTTTCTCTTAACATATTGGCAACTATCCAACACCTCAATGAGCACAAGGAACCCTAGGTCCCTTTATATATAGCATGTCATGACCCATACATAGAAATTCAATTCTAGAGAGTCTATCACAGAGGTTTCCTTATTTGGAAACTCAATATGAATCAAGATTCAACTAGGAATTTTTTCCAAATATTATTATTAGGATGGACAAATATAAGCCAAAATCCTAGCATTATGGGGATCCCGGGTTGTGGTTAGTGTTAGGGCGCATGGGATTGGCCAGTGATAACGAGATGGGTTAGCAGCTAGGAGAGTTAGGGTTTCTATTAGTGGTGGCAAGTAGGATTGGGTTATGGTTTCTACTGATGCTGTGGTGGTAATGTTGTGGTGGAAAAGAGGAAAAGAGGCGTGTTGGCACTTTTGGGGGCTAACAATGATGTTAGAGTGGGGAATTGAGCTAGGATTAGAATTTTGGTAGGTGGGCAAGGCTTTTTTATGGTAGATAGGATAGTTCTCTGATACCATGTTGAGATTTGGAGAACTCAACTAAATTGATTAGATTTCATTAAATTGGGTAAGTACATAGTTATAAACAACAAAGCCTTTTGAGTGCATATTGTAGGAGAGGATAAGACCCCAACTTGGTGGCTATACAATGTATGAATAACCAAGAGATTAATAAGAAAAAAATACAAAAGAAAGAGGAGAATGTGTTGGTATATTAGAATATCCTTGGTATATTTTTTGGTATATTAGAATATTCTTGGTATATTTGTTGGGATATTAGAATATTCTACAGGAGGTTTTAATGGGGCATTAATGTAATATGAAGGGTTGTAAGGCTATAAAAAATATAACAATTACTCCAAAATATTCTACATGGTATCAGAGCACAAACCCTAGCCACCACCTCCCAAACCCTAGCTGCCACCACCGCTGCCACACCGCCCGCCACCACCGCTGTTGCACCGCTCGCCCACCACCACCGTCGCCGCTCGCCCGCCACCACCACAATGAAGCCGCGACTCCCTCGGAGCCTTCTGTCGCGGTTCCTGACGTCTCCCGCAGGTCGTTCCAGACGTTGACATCGAAGGCCTAGATTTGATAGGGAAGAGACATGATCGGGTCTAGGAGAGGACGAAGAGGGGAACGTGAATCGTGGGACGAGTATGAGGTGATCGGAGAAGTGGAGGATCGATGGAAGAGATCGTCAAGAAGTTGGACTCTGCGGAGGTCGCAACGTTGATGAAGCTGATGAAGCGGTCGACTGGTGAGAGCGCAACACAAACATTAGCGAAGTTGGAGCTTCCATCCATCGATCTGAAGCTTGGTGGACCGGCCACCTACCTGAGTTGGTCACGACGGGTGAGGAGAACCCTTACAGGGAAGAACCTGGAAGGTTTCTTGTCAGGAGAGAAGACAGAACCGGATGAGGGCTCGGCAGGACGCGACGAATGAAAGTCCACTCATATGGTGGTATACATTTGGCTCCTCAATTATGTAGTCCAGTCGATCGTCGCCACAGTAGATGGCCTTGAGATAGTGAAAGACGTGTGGGAGAAGTTGAGGAGAACCTACGATGGTGTGGGGAATAACTTGAGGGTTTTCCAGATCAAGGAGGAGATCGACGACACCGTACAGGAAGAGAAGACGGTACAGGAGTATGCCACGGAGTTGGAGCGTTTGTGGATAGATTATGATCACTTCTCATATCGGACGAGCTGCGAGGACCCGAAGTGTAAGTTGAGATAGGTATGTCTGCAGGAGAGGACGATAAAATTTCTTAAGGGGTTGGCCGCAGTGTTTGCTCAGAGGACAGCACTACTTCTAACCCAACCGAAGATTCCTACACTTGAGGAGGCTATCTCGACCATGATCCAGGAGGAGACTCGTATCAAGCTACAGGCAGGGACAGGTGGTCCTCTTGAAGTGAAGACAGCACTGGCGGTTGCCAATTCAGGCGGCACAGGACCTAAGGGAGACCCCCGGCAGCGTTACAACTGCGGGCCTGCGGGGAGGTGGGCCATCTGAGGTATGCTTGCACCAAACCACCCAAGGAGGGAGATTCAGATGGAGGACGTGGACAGTTTGGAGGACGTGGTCGTGGTCGTGGGGGTCGACGGGGTGGTCGAGGAGTTATCAGGCGAACCTGCTAGTAGCAGAAGGCGAGGAGGGAGCTAATGGTGCATATACTGAGGAGGATCATGCACTACTGGACATGCTGGAAGTATTCGGGAGAAAGCAGAGAGCATCAAGCGATGGAGACAGGAGGAGTAGGACTGAGGAGGCGTCCATCTCAGTCTTTGCCAGAGGCAACGCTGCCTTGTATGCCCATCCATCGAAAGATACTGACGACTCACTCGCCCTTGCATCTATGTCTTCCCTTAGATCGTCGGACTTGATTGTCGATTCGGGTGCGTCTCGACACGTGACAGGGAATGCTAGTGAGTTCTCTTCCTACACTCACCTAGCATCGGCGGACATCATTAAAACAGCCGATAGTACTTTCCATCCAGTGGTCGGTAAGGATACTGTCGATTATACAGGTTCAGTAAAATTATCCAATATTTTGCACGTCCCTTCTTTTCCAGTCAGTCTTTTGTCCATTAATTCTATAATCCTCCAACTAAAATGCATTGTCTCTTTCGATATTCCTAAGGTGATCTTTCAGGAGAAGGAGACGGGACGAAGACTTAAGACTGGCACCTGGCATGATGGACTATGATACTCGGATCGGGAAGGGCTAGATTCGGCATTGGTGTCTGTGGCAGAGAGGACAGGAATGATAGGACCGAAGATGAGTGCCGAAGATACACCGATACTCCACCACAGGCGGTTGGGACACTCATCTTTTGGTATTTTGAGTAGGTTGTATCCATCTATTTATGAGAAAGCAAATAGGGAGAAACTAGTATGTGATGCATGTGATTTAGGCAAACTTACTAGGAGCTCATATGTTAGTGTGAGCCATAGGAGCTATTATGTTTTTGATATTATACATTCTGATGTTTGCAGGCCGTGCGCCACAACTACTATGAATGGTTACAAGTATTTCGTTTCTTTTATTGATTGTTCCTCTCGTATCACCTGGTTGTATTTGATGAAGAATAAGAGTGATGTCTTTGCATGTTTCTGGGACTTTCATAAACATGTCTAGACTCAGTACAGAGCAGTAGTGAAGGTACTGAGGTCTGACAATGGGACAGAGTATACCAACAAAGTACTTGAGGAATACTTGTCGGTCCAAGGGATACAGCATCAGACCACATGTGCATACACATCAGCATAGAATGGAGCGGCAGAAAGGAAGAACAGACACCTTCTGGAGGTGGCAAGGAGCATGATGATCGCCATGAATGTCCTACAGAGTCTGTGGGGACATGCAGTGTTGACAGCAGCTCGATTGATCAACAGGATGCCCTCGAAGGTACTGGGATGGAAGTCTCCATGTGAGATATTGCAAGAAAATAATAGTGGGATACTTCCGCTAAAGGTGTTTGGCTGCGTATATTTTGTGAAAGACAGCAGACCGTCTGTTGAAAAACTTGACTCCAGAGCAGTCAAATGTGTATTTGTGGGCTATTCGGCGACTCAGAAGGGATACATGTGCTGGAGCCCAGTAGAGAAGAAGAAGTTTGTGAGCATGGATGTTCACTTCACGGAGTTTAAGCCATACTACCGTCAGGAGGGAACCTCATCCATGAGCAACTCACCTTATACTGAGAGTATGAGGCGGGAGAGGGAGATTGGTGAGAGCGTGGTGACCGATTTAGGAGTATGGCATGGAGGAACGTTTGAGGAGGAGCAGGAGAGTGAAGAGGAACAGGGGGAGGCGATGAGAGATGTTAGACCCACGGCTCAGGGGGGTTACTTACCTACAGCAGGAAAGGAAAGCAAACTGCAAGACCAGTGTCTATAGTGCCAGTGCCAAGTCCCTTGCATGCGTCTGTCTCAACTCCTAAGACACCTACACTACCACCACCAGATTCTCCTTCAGGTGATATCATTCTTCCTACTCCTCCCACATCATTATCAGTACGGAGGACCACTTGCAGCAATACGGAAAATCCTTCTGATAGATATGGTTGGGACATTGCTCAGTTTGTTTCATATAATAACATCTCTTCTTCTCATGGAGCATTCATTGCATCTTTGGATAGTATTAATGTACCTAACAATTGACAGGTTGCCAAGAACGATCTAAAGTGGAAAGCGGCGATGCACGAGGAGTTAGACGCTCTTGAGAAGAACCACACTTGGGAACTGATAAAACTGCCAGAGGGGAAAAGGACAGTCGGATGCAAGTAGGTCTTTACTGTGAAGCTGAACTAAGATGAAAAAGTAGAGCGCTACAAGGCTCAACTGGTGGCAAAAGGATACCGTCAGACATACGGCATTGACTATGATAAGACTTTTGTACCAGTGGCGAAGATGAGCATCGTCAGGACCCTGATTTCTTTGCTAGCGAATGGTGGATGGAAGCTACACCAACTGGATGTGAAGAATGTGTTTCTTCATGGGATCTAATGGAGGAAGTGTACATGGAGATACCACCAGGATTCTGCACCGATAAGACAGTGGGCAAGGTCTGCAGGTTGAAGAAGTCCCTCTATAGACTGAAGCATTCTCCTCGAACGTGGTTTGACAGATTCAGAAGGGCGATAATAGGAATGGGATATCAGCATATCAATGTTGATCATACTGTGTTCTTTCGTCGGAGTGGAGGCCACATCACCATGCTTGCGGTGTATGTGAACGATATGATTATCACAGGAGATGATGAGCAGGAGATTGCCCGACTCAAGGGGAAGCTTGGCAAGGAGTTCGAGGTGAAGGACCTTGGCCTTCTTCGGTACTTCCTTGGGATTGAGATTGCTCGAGAAGCAGAGGAGATTGTTCTTTCTCAGAGGAAGTATGCGCTGGACCTTCTCACAGAGACAGGGATGTTGGGATGCAGACCTGCAGCGACGCCGATCAACCAGGGGTTCAAGTTGTGTGCTGAAGCTGGAGAACCAGTTGACCGAGACAGATACCAGAGACTGGTGGGCAAGTTGATCTATTTGAGCCACACAAATCCTGATATCTGCTTTGCAGTGAGTGTGATGAGTCGCTACATGCATGACCCAAGGAATGGTTATATGGATGCAGTGTACCAGATTATGAGATACTTGAAGGGTGCCCCCGGAAAGGGGTTGATATTCAGGAAGAATGATCACTTGAGCATCGAGTGCTACTGTGACTCTGATTGGGCTAGTTATACTGATGACAAGAGGTCTACCTCGGACTATTGCATATTTGTAGGAGGCAAATTGATCTATTGGAGGAGTAAGAAGCAGTCGTTGGTGGCCAGATCGACAGCTGAAACAAAGTACAGAGCTATGGCCTTAGGAGTTGCAGAGCTGCTATGGCTGAAGAGTATGCTAGTGGAGCTGAAGCTGGATCAAGGAGCCAAGATGAAGCTGTGGTGTGACAACCAGTCAGCCATCAGTATCGCCAACAATCTAGTGCAGCATGACAGAACCAAACACATCGAGATCGATAGGTTCTTCATCAAGGAGAAGTTGGACCGTGGACTACTGGAGCTAGGTCATGTTTTAACCAATGAGCAGGTAGCAGACAGTATGACCAAGGGACTTAGCTCTGCAGATATGATTAGAGGATGTGACAAGATGGGCTTAGTGAATATCTTTCGCCCCATCTTGAGGAGTGTTGGTATATTAGAATATTCTTGGTATATTTGTTGGTATATTAGAATATTCTTGGTATATTTGTTGGGATATTAGAATATTCTACAGGAGATTTTAATGGGGTATTAATGTAAGATGAAAGATTGTAAGGCTATAAATAGCCAAGAGGTTATCAATAAAAAAATATAACAATTACTCCAAAATATTCTACAGAATACAAAATTATTTTCTACATATATGACTACTAAGTATCCATGCTATATGAAGTACAGGGATAAGGACTTTTGTTGCCTTTTGCGACCAACAGATAAGTTCTTCTCTTCGTGTATGTGGGCTACATGCTCCGTCCCGAATGGACAAACATGAACAAGAAAGCTGAAGAAAGGAATCTACCCACCCTACCTGTTGTAGTGGCTCGAATTGAATAAGAGTTAAACAATCCCAACAGGTATCGGCATCAACTGGTATACCGGGTGCCAACCAGTATATCTGGTTATCCAGTACAAAGTGCACACTTGGACCAAAATTCCAATTTGGGTCAATCTTGGTAAGGTTTTCGACAGTTTTGCTCTAAATATTATATAATATTACGAGAGCCTATTTAAAATGTTTTTCCTACCCTAAATAGGTGTGCACGAGGAAAACTAAGGTGTAGCTTCTTCGTTGGAGAAAGTCCTAAAGAAACTAACAAAATTGAGAGAAGGTAGAGAGCTCGTTGGAGATCTCGTAAGGGAGGACTTGTGCGATACGATATTCTTGTATAAACTCTTGTAAAGTTTGGAGAGCTCGTTGGAGATCTCGTAAGGGAGAACTTGTGCGATACTATATTCTTGTATAAACTCTTGTAAAGTTTTTTTTTTATTCAATAAAGAAAATTTTCCCCTTGCTGAGTGGACAGGTCAATCTTCGGTTGAACCACATTATATATTATGTTCTTGATTGCGCTATTGTGTTTGGTTATTTATCTTTGTTTACTCAGCTAAAGGAAACTCTCGATTCCGCATATTCTGAATTGGTATCAGAACTAAGGGACCCAAAGGTTGTTCAATTTCAACAATCTAGGTCAACCCTAGTGACGACATTGGTCTGCTCCCTATCTTCTTAGATGTGATTATTGAAGTCTTTGGTTAATAAACATCCGAGGGAGAGTTCTCTACTTCGAAATTAAGGATGACTAATACCAAGGTTAATAGCACCAAGTTCGAGGTGGAGAATTTTAACGATAAAAAAATTTCTCGATGTGGCAGAGAAGGGTTAAGACGATCCTTGTAAAAGAAGGATAATTCAAGGTTATTGTTGGTAAGGACAAGAAACATACCAACATGACGGATGATGCATGGAACGACCTGTATCAGAAGGCACAATTCACGTTAGAACTTTGTCTTGCAGATGAGGTGATGTACAACGTTATAATAGAAAGTTTTGCGTCACGTTTATTGCTGAAACTAGAGAGCTTGTACATAACAAAGTCATTGTCAAACAAGTTGTATCTCAATAAGCAAATCTATTGTTTACGCTTGAAAGAAGGGACTCAAATTTTACACTATCTGAACAGCTTCAATAAGATGGTAAGCGATCTTCTCTGTCTTGAGATTAACTTAGAGAAGGAGGACCAAACGTTTTTGCTCATATCTTCACTCCCATCATCATATGACCACTTGGTGACAAAGAACCTTTATGGGAAGGAGACTCGAGATTGAGAAGGTTATAGCGACACTTCCCAATAATGAGATTATGAGAAGGCCAAATCCATTGGAGTCGGGACTAATTGCTAGTTGAAGAGAGGTCGAAGAATAACGATACATGCAAGCAACAAGGGAAATACTAACCATCAAGACTGGATGGCGTTGCATTCTTTTTTTGCAAGCAGTCAGGTCACATGAAGAAGCAACGAGTCAATGACCAAAGTACAAGCAGTGGTTAAAAAAGGATAAATGCGCCAATTTAAACAATTCGAGTCAAGCAAGTGTTGCAACGGTAAGGAGTTATTGTGTGATGTACTTATAGTGCATAGCGGGAAGATTGCTTTTATCGAAGCTTGGATTCTTGACTCATGATGTCCATACCATGTGTCAAAACAAGTAGTCGTTCGGCACTTATAAGGAGCTCGACAATGGCCTTGCTTTCATGGGGAACGTTATGGTGTGCAAAACCGTTGGTAGGGGAACATCAAATTTAGTATGTATGATGGTGTTCTGCGGGCACTTTTGAACATGAGGCAGGTTCCAGAATTAAAGAAGAACATAATTTCTCTGGACACGTTGGACACGACATGATGTAAGTTTGTTTGTTGGTCACGATTCAGTTTTAAAAATAGTTTAAGGTAATCTGGTGGTCATAAAAGGGCAGAGAATGTCGTCAAACTTGTATCGAATTGCCAGGAGCATGGTTACTAGTAGTGCATATGTCGTTACAGAAAAAATAGGTGGAGGATACCGCAAAGTTGTGACATATGCATCTTAGCCACATGATTGAGAGGGGTCTAAATGAGTAGCACAAAAGGGAGTTGCTAAAGGAATCTAAGGAGTGCAAGTTAGATTTATGTAAGTATCGCACGATAGGATAGCAACATAGATTTGGCTTCATGTGGTCAGTGCAACAAGTCCGGAGGACTTTTTTGACTACATCCACTCAGACGTATGAGGGTCATCACATGTTCGATCAAAGGGAGGTGTCGAGTATACGTCAATTTCATTGATGACTTTTCAAGGAAGATATGGGTTTATTTTCTCAAACACAAGTGTGTTTGCTAGATTCCGAGAGTCGTGCAATAAGAAGAATGACCTTATAATAATTGGAGATTGACTTATCAAGGAAGGTATGGATTAATTTTTTAAAATATAATCGGACGAAACACATCGACGTACGAATCACAAAATAAGGGAGTGGTGCAATAAGGAGATTGACCTTGTAATAATTGATACTAAGGTGAATCCAGCTGATATGCAAACAAAGATGATTCATATAAAGAAATTCAAGTCAGTCTTGACTTATTTAGGTACTCGGGTACAAGGAAGGTCATGGCAGTTTCGCAGTTATGGACAAAGACTATGTCAAGGCCAAGGAAATACTAAGGAGAAACTGAAATCTAAGGAAGCTCGAAGGCAATTTGCAATAATTTCAGAAGGTGACATGTTGAACTAAAGTCAAGCTGGAGATTGTTGTTGTAGTGACTCAAGTTCAACTTAGGAGTAGAACAACAAAGGGGCTCAAATAAGAGCTCAGATGCCCCTTTGTTTCTGGTGAAAGTGGGCACTTGGATCGGAATTTCGATCCTCAATCCGGGATTCCAGTTCATGCGGTTTGGGTTTGTTTTGGTAAGGTTTTCAACATTGGATTTGCTCCAAATATTATGTAATATTAGGAGAGCCTATTTAGGGTTTTTTCCAACCCTAAATTGGTATGATCGAGGAAAATTAAGGTATGGCTAGTTCTTTGGAGGAAGCCCTAAGGAAACCAAGGGAATTGAGAAAAGATCTGAGTTACAATTTTAAGCAAGCAATGTTAGCAGCTATCAGAAATGTATTCCTGTCACAATCTTAAGACAGACACATGTATTCCTATCAGAAATGTGCATAAACCATGGATGTCTTGACAAGTAGCTCATGAGTACTATGCCTTTGAAATCACAGCATTATAAATTAGTAAAAACCATTGCCAGCAGAGAATAGCATATTGTGAGCAAATCAATGTATAACATAATTAATTTACACACTAATTTTATTTCCCATGTGGACAGTGCACAATGTACCTTTATGGCTTATTTCACTAGATAACAAATGAGTCATGCATGATTAGTTTACCTTTTCATGGTTTTTAAGCTTTTGGACAAGAGCATGAGCCCTTTTCAAGCCCATGCCTGGCAGCGACTGTAGATAATCACAACCACTAAAAATGCACATCTCAAGTAACATTTCTTTAGTGAATCCAGTAAAATCAAGTTCCTTATTCTGTCCTAACAATGAAGTTTGAAATTGAACAGCCTGCCCAAACTTGTCCATCTTGAAGATTATCTGGAAACAAATATATTGGTGAAGAAAATGATTAGCAAACCTAAGAGAAAGCTGTAGACAAATAGTAAAAAAAGAAAGTCAGGCATTGATTATTAACAAATACACTGAAGGGATACACACTCTGGAGCAACCAAATGGTATCAAGTCTGAGTCCTCAGTAATGACTGCATCAACATGCTTGTGTATAGACAAAAATGCCATTTGAGCATCAGCCTCATAGGGTGCCACAATATAATCAACCTTCTCCTGTTTTAAGACCTGCAATAATCATTTGTAAATGGCAAGCTCTACCAAATGTAATTTGTTATCAATCAAGGTAATAAACACCCAATCAATCATGAAAGTTCAGGTTTAGAACAAATGACAGTTTTTTTTTCTGGAGCAGAAAAATTCCAGTAAAGATTATATGACCAAATTATATGCACTATCCAACCTTGATTAACCCCAAAGCAATTGAAGGTGATATATCAACAGCTTTCTGGTAGCACTCAAAAGCGGCAGAAGAATTGCCAGCTGCCTCGTGTTCCATTGCACGTTCGAGATTTTCCTTCCTTGCCCTGCATTAGCATGAATCCACGTTGTCTAATATCACCACCCATACATAATTTGATAAGTTATTGAGGTAAGAAACCAAATGACCTGAATTATCATAAGAAAAGCAGTGTTGACCAAAAAAAAGCACAAGATTTGCCAGATCAAACTTGGTGAACTTAAATTTTAACTAGGATATGAAATGAGACTGACTGGAAGGAAATTTTACCTTAATAATCCTAGAAAATGTATATCACACTTCAAATATCCATTGTAAACGCTGACAGAAAAGAATAATACTAGACTAAGGAAAAGTCTAGACTGCGAGGTAGACAATATTTTCTACACGGAATTGCATTCATCTTTGCGGCACAAAAACAACAGCAACAAAGCAAAATTTGGGGTCGGCTGTTTGAATCCTCTTCTTCCATTCACCTCTGTTAAGGGCCATGTCCTCTGTAACACTAACAAAATCTATATCCTTTAACACTTCAAACCATGTTTGTCTAGGCCTACCTATAGTCCTAGCGGCTCCATTAACTACTACATTATAGCTCCTCCTCGTGGCACAGAAAGCCAGAGTAAAATGTAGTCACATTACTGTATTAGACAGGATAGAGTACAGCAATGTGAGACTAGTTTGGAGAAGTATTTCTGTGATTCTGCATCTTTGAGATGCTGTGGTTTGTAATATTCTGTAGTATTCTGTTGGAACTACTACAGTCTTTATACTGCTAGTGCTGTTAGGTTGTGGGTTGTAAGAGACTAATAGTCGTTGGTTGGTATAGACTTTGCTTAGTTTCAGTAATAAAATTGGTTGAGTACTAAGTACTGGTGGTTCTTACAAATTCTCTCAAAATAAATGGAATCACTTTCCTATAACATTGAATTATTCTTGTTTTTGATTTATTATAGGCTTATCAGAACTATGAGGTAAGAGGTAAATTAGAATATGTTATAGACAAAAGAAAGAGTCAAAACAGACAACATTCAAGATGAGCAAACCAATGGGGCCAACTGCTTAGTTGCCCGTCTAAATAAGGGAGAAGAATGTTGGAAACAAGGGACCAGTCACCAGATCAACAGCCCCCATTTGTGTAGATGTTGTTATGTTACTATACTTCTTCCTATTTTCCAAAATAAGCTTACTGATTCATTAGTCCTCTTGCAAGATTGCAATAAATGCTTTTGCACTTGAAGGAAAAAAAAATACATGAATATAAAAGGACTCCTTGGAAATAGATTTTTGGACCTATCATATACAGTCCACATCACAGAGAGAAGACATCTTAATAAGCAAATTATATCGAGAGTAGTTATTTCTTTACATCTTTAAGCTAAGAAAGTTGAATTTGTTTTATGCTTCAGTTGGTTCACACAATAGACAGAGTTCAATTTAAGCATTTTGGTCCAGCAATATGTAGAAAATCTGTGTACTACAGCTTGCCCATAGTGTCCAAGGAGAAGCAAGTTTGAAACCCACTATTGGAATCCAAGTCACTAGTTACCTTGATATCCAACTGGCCTATGAAGCCTACAATCATTCAAAGAAAATCTTTTCCCAGGCATCTACATCAAAGTTTTTTCCCAATATAGGAAAGAGTGTAACTATGATATTTCAAGACTGTGGTTTAAAGAAACAACTCTTCGCCATAAAACATAGAATAGTTATCTTCATTATCCAATCCATGAAATTTAATTTACATCATAGCTCCAGAATAAAAACCTAACACTAAAGATGTGGAATTTGAAATGGTGCAATAACATTAGTCAAGACCATCCAAAGAAACATTGACAAGAAAGATGCATCTTGTGTTTGATCAGCAGGGTCGGCGCATTATTCTCTCACCATATATTTCCATTCAATGTCATGATAGAAAAAGGAAAGCTCGACATATTGGAATTTTTTATTGCAGTAGTAAACTGTTGGGATAGAGATTGTTCTAGCCACGAAAGAAGGAAAGAACTAACTTCGTATAGATAGAAGTGTTCCATATTGTTGGGGTTTGAATTTGCAATCTACGGAATATTCCCACTTCCATGTGGCAATCCCAAGTGTGTATTTCAATATAAGTATAATATTTTATTGACTTGTGCACATGGGGAGTGGTAGCCCACGTGTTTAAGGTGGTGGGGTGTTTTCCTAGAGGGCAAGGTTCGAATACTCATAGAAACATTTATATTTTTTGTCACTCTTTTCTTTGGGATTTTTCTTAGGAGCTAGGCCCCGAAGGGGTCTAGCGACTCGGGTTCGGGTGAAGGGCGCAAAGTGGCGCACTTTGCACCGGACGTGAGATGGCGCTTTTGCGTGAAGTTGCGCTCGTTTCCGCGTGGCACAACACGGATGTCGCGCGATATTGCGCTGGGGCGTTATGCGTGGGTGCTTCCGCGTGAACGCTCCGTGCGAAAATGCTTCTCTTTGCACAGAATTGGTTGTCCGTTGCTCCTAGAGCGTAACTGTCAGTTAGTGGGGGTTACTGTTGTAACCACCCACCTAATGGGGAGTTATTCTCCGAATTTATTGCTCATTACGGGTAATGGGCTGCTAGGGGGGGGGGGGGGGTTCCCCTATATATTCGAGAGTTTTTCTCTTTCGCAAGGGATAACTTGAGAGTATATGCTAGGTGAGGAGAGCTAGCAACAATCATTACAAGCAACGAAGTTATGTCCATTCGAGGAGTCAAAGTTATGTCCATTACAGAGTGGCAAGTGAGCGCTCCAAAAGTTCTTGTTTCAGAACTTATTGTTTCATGGGAGCAGATCGACGAAATAAGGTTGAATCTTGCTTTGAACAACGGTGATTCTCATCACCCCAGCGAGTTGTCTTCTTCAACAGTTTCTTCCTCACATTTTGTTAGTGTTTCGTATCAAGGATCGTATTAGCAATTGTGTTACATTTTTACAAGTTTTGTGTTTCACATATTTGCATAACAAGTCATTTTAATCTTCTTTTCTGTGCAAGTTGTTATAAGCATCAAATTGTAATTTTTCGATTTTCTTCGTACTTTATATGTTCTTTGTAATCGCATGAACAACACATATTAATACTTAAATTCAAGAACGGAATATTCAAAATAGAGCTTTGTTTCGTTAATAAAAAAAGGAGCTCAACAACAAAAGAATGAGTCCTTTGATCTTTTTAGTTAGTACTTATTGATGGAAAACAAATTTAGATTTTTTGTTTTCTTTTAGTAATTTTAGTTATTTTAGATAGAGATTCATTCTTATATGTTTTATCAGTTATGATTTCACTTATCTTAGGAATAAGCCTGTAGAGATTGGCTTTACCTTCTTTTATTTCTTGAGAGTCTATAAATAGTTTGTAAGTTCATAAATTATTAATCGAAGAATTGAAGAAAAAAAATCTAATTTTGAGTTTGTATGGTGCAATGTCAAAACCCTAAAGTGGATCTCTCTATTTTCTTTTCCGACATTGACGCAAATTCGGTCTTAAGTACAAAAGCCGCGTATTTGAGATATGATGCCATCTACGCGCCATTCTAACATTTGGTATTCCTAGTTATTAATTTTGCATTTTTGTTATAATTTTTATAATAAATTTATAATAGTTGATTGTTCACGTTTCATTTAAAGCTTATGTGCCCTTTTTTTTGTAAATTTTTAATTTCATAAAAATTATATTTCTTTTAGGTATCCATCCCACGTCACATTGGTATTAGAGCTAAACATTGATTTAGAAATATTTTTATATATAGGTAAACCCGTACAAAAATGTCAGCACAAAATATCTAGCAACAAATTTGTGCGATAACCGATGTTGCATATGATAAGATGCATGTCGAAATAAAAAAAAATGTTCAATGAATTTTTCAATCATAATAAGGCAAATACTATTGCTAATGGTGATCCTATATCTTTACAAAATTCATTAATAGAACCTACTGAGTCTGTCGTATATGAGTCTTCAATTAGATCCAAGTCTGAGTCTAGGTCTAGGTTTAAATGTTAACAAATTTTGACATTTATACATCATCCTTAGAAGAATTAAATAGGTCATTTGATGAAACCAATAAATTTAAAGAACCTATTATGTCTTCTAAATATTTTGAACATGTCCTAATAATCAAACTCGTGAACAATTTCAATTATATATTTGTTACAAATAATTATAGCAGTTTGCAGAAAATAATAATTGATTGTAATGACGACTATTTTGCTTCTTGGACGCATCGAAACAACCACAAGTTATTGAGATGCTTGATAATAGGTCCATGTTGGACATTATGCTTCTTCCACTTCCACAACCGTCAGTACCGCCATGGAGTTTCGTCATCTAGTCAAAAGCCTCAATATTGACTACCTTGTCGAAGCAAAGGTCTCTGTCATGATCGATTTCATTACCATGAGCATAATTCGCGTATTCCACGCTCACATGATTCGTCGAGAGGTAAATTGTTCTAAGCCGGGAAAAATGATGCAAAAAATATAGAATTTTTGTTTATCTTTTAGTTAATTTTGGTTATTTTAGATAGAGATTCATTTTATATGTTGTATCAGTTATGATTTCAATTATCTAAGGGATAAGTCTTTAGAGAGTGGCTTTATCTTCTTTTTATTTCTTGAGAGTCTACAAATAATTTGTAAGTTAATGAATTATTAATCGAAGAATTGAAGAAAGAGAAATCTAATTTTGAGTTTGTATGGTGGGATGCAAAAAGCCTAAAGTGGATGTCTCTATCTTTTTTTCTTCTCCACCTCCGACGTTGGTGCGAATTCAGTCTTAAGTACAAAAACCGCGTCTTCGATATCTGATGTCATCTACACGCTATTCTAAAATTCGGTATTCCTAATTATTACTTTTACATTTCTAATATAGTTTTTTTAATAATTTTTTATTAGTTGATTGTTCATGTTTCATTTAAAGCTTCCGCACCCAATTTTTCATAAATTTCCAATGTCGTAAAACTTATAATTCCTTTAGGTTTTTGTCCCACGTCACTTATAGTTACATATTGGATTTGACAAACGTTGTAGGGCTCATATACACTGCAGTGTACCTTAAATCGATCACTGCAATTTGCATAAAACACATACATTTATTTTACTAAACTAGAAAGGACTTGTATCATAGTGACAGGTACAAGGTGATTATGCTTTTAACAACCACTCACATAGTTAAGATCTAGAGTACCTCTAGTTGGAACTCCAACAAATTCGCACTACATATAATACGAACCACATAAGCAAGACGATATCCCTTGTTGCTCAGTTCACTTGATTAAATGAATATAAAGATAGTTTTCCCTTTTCTTGGCGGCCACCATTTCGTGGTTATTTGATAGTGAACCAAAAGACATTGTTCTAAATAAATCAACTTGAATTTGATTGGACCGAATAATACCTTGACCGCTTCGTCTCTTGATTGATCTTCATTGGTAAAAGCCCTCCATCAAATACAAGAATAGGTTTCACACCATGGTGCCGCAACAAATTTACTCTATGCATGCAATAGTCAATATGCCTACAAATTCATGAATATAATTAAAACAGACCAATAAATTTGCTGCATTTCAAGGTAACAAGCATGATCAACAATAAGGAGCTCAAGATGCAAAAGCAAATATAAGTGCAAAAATTCAAGGCCTCAAAAGTCTTAGTGTTGCAAAAGCTGAAAAAGGGGTAGCTGCATAAACCACGAAGTATTTTCTAGTCACTTTGTGTGGGTCCTAACTCATGGTGCATGTTGAGAGATGGAATTACTCAACTAAATGGATTAATTTCATTATGGGTAATGAGTACATAAACTCCACTTTGGTGGCTATCCAATGTTGGACTATACAAGAGAGTAACAAGAGAAAATACAAAAGGAGGGGTATATAAATAAACTCTTTAATAGTGTAAAAACCAAGTAGAACCATGATATCACCAGGAAAAAAAAAACTGGAATAATGTGATGGCTGGAACCACTGACCTACTGCTCTGAAGCCGCAGCACGTGTTACAAGCCTATAAACACATGGTAGACCAGCACAATGGATAATACACTGTAAATCATTCTCTGCGAGAACATTAATGAGAGACCAGGGGCATTTTTCCAGTAATGAAGAGATGATATTTAACCTGATAGATCCAAAATAGAAGAGTCTAACCTAAGTTCTGTTTAGATTTTATTTTACCTTTTCTTTCATGGGTTCCTATGAATTACTTGTAAGAATATTTTGCCAATGTCTCATAGTTGGAAGCTAGTTATTTCTTGTCCTTTGACAAGTACTTAAGATTAAATAATTAAATACTACCAACTAACCATCACTAATTTGCTACAAAGCCTCGCACTACTATGTTAATATCATTCTAATGAACTCCTTGAACAATATGTGTTTTCTTTGGTACAAGTTCTATAACATCCGCAATTTATGTGATTACAACAAAAATTTATCCCAAACTTTTGTCATCGGCTATATGAATCCTTTCCCTCCATTCAGATATGTTCAGGATCATCTCCGCTTTAACTTTAGCAAATACCATATCCTTCTTTATGGGCCTTAATCCAAGTTCGCTTAGGCCTAACCCTAGATCTAGTGTCATCTTTAATTAACATCCAATCACACCTAACTGGTGTATCTACTGGTTTGTGTTTCTTTTCTCTTATATTATATTATCCTCAATTCTCACTTCCTCCAACTTCCCAGGAGAACACTCGTTTCATATTTAATCTTTCAATTAATTTCCAGTCATCCATCTTAGTGTTCTCATTTCAGCTCACCTCCCTTGTTCTTTACATAGGTCTCAAATACTAATTTACCATTCATCTACCTGTTAACTTCCTTATATACAAATAAGCATAAACTTATACTTATCTTAACTAACTGTGTTTTAGCTTCCTTGTTTGCTAATTTATATATAAAGTTTTCAGTATTTAGACATTTTTCAATCTTTATAGGAGGGTGTTTTTTCCTTTACCTTTTGCACTACACTGTTCCACCAACAACTTTCTTAAGAAATCCAACATAATTTACTTTACAAAATCCTAGAATATCTTTTCCTACTTCTTGATACAATTGGAAATATTATACCACCTAATATTAGTATGTTATCTACATTTCATCTCCCTTCTTTTATTATTTAATCCTTAACATGTACTAAGTTTTCTTTTAGTAGTCTTTGAAACAAACTAGCATATGTTCCCAAATTCTCTTTTAATATTTCCGTGTATACTACTTGGGTGCTTATGAACTAATAACTTAATAACATCCTCCATGGTACAAACTTTATTGACATTATCTGTTATCGTATCCCCTATTCTTTTGACATCTGTATTGATCTCTATTAATATTTGCTCCAAGTATTTCTACCCCAGTTTTACATCTCTTTACTTTGTTTAGCAAACTTTATATCCAGTATTTAATTATTTTTCCTTTCTCGTATTCAGACTTAGTCTCCTCTAAAAAGATTAACTTTCCTGTTAATCATTGTATCCTACTTGGGTGTTTATGAACTAATAACTTAATAACAACCTCCATGATACCAACTTTATTGACATTATCGGTTATTGTATCTCCTATTCTTTTGACATCTGTATTGATCTCTATTAATATTTGCTCCAAGTATTTCTACCCCAGTTTTACATCTCTTTACTTTGTTTAGCAAAGTTTATATCCAGTATTTAATTATTTTTCATTTCTCGTATTCAGACTTAGTCTCCTCTAAAAAGACTAACTTTCCGGATAATCATTGTACCCGTGAGTTTATTCTCTTTCCAAGAAGTGTTTTTATGCTCCAAGTAGCTAATATAATCCTCCTCTAATAAACTAGCTTAGTACCTTGTGGCTTCTGTGCCCTACAAATCCTCGTCACTAACAATGTGGTCCATCGTTTATGGAGAGCACCCTAGTCCACCCTTGCTCAATTCACATAGCACCGGACTTGGTATGGATGCAACGTATCTCCCAACATCATTTTGGCGGCATTATTTATCGGAATTTGTAATGACATATAATTCATTAAACACGCACCCAAAATATCGGTTTCCTTACTTCCTAGTGAAGCTGACAATACCGCAGGACCAACATATCAGGAATCAACATGTATTGACCAAGGACACAAGATCCCTGATTATGCTTATAAGCATATAAAAATGAGCATTTGACGACCTAGTGAAGCCGATAAATAATCCCAGCTATGGGCACTGAAAATATCATTAAACATGGTACGGTCGGAGTTTCCCTATCTAATTTCAAGAAGATTCTTTTTTTTTCCTTTGTCTCAACCGGATTTCCCCTTCCCCGTACTGAAAGGTCTCAACCATTGGGTTGCCAAATATTGGGTATTTTGAGATTCTTTCGCATGTAACATATAAATCATCAAAGAAAAAAAAATGTAAGTAATAATGCTGCATTCAATCGTCTTTTCAACATCGTCAATCGCCGATGGTGATGCTTTACTGAAATGATAAATGTGGGCAAGGCCTCATCTAATTGATTAAGTAGGCGCCCCGAAGAAAAGATAGGGCCTTTTTTATTCTTTTTTGAGTTCCTAATAGAACAGACCAAGAACGGAGGGAGAGAGAGAGAGAGAGAGAGAGAGAGAGAGAGAGAGAGAGAGAGTGGGTGGGGAGTTACTTGGAGGTGGGTATGGACTTGCAGAGGTGGGTGCTGCAGGAGAGGGCGCCCTTGTGGAGCCAGGAGTAGGTGTCCACCGCCACCGTGCTTCCGCGGAGCTCCTCCATGCCGATCGGGACCATGATTGACTTCAGCAGAGGGAGGAGACCATGGATCCCCATTCTTCTTCTTCTTCTTCTTCTTCTTCTTCTTTTCGCCCCCTTCCTTACTACCCACCTTGGGACATTTGGTGGGAAGCTTTTAGCCTGCCACCAAGGGCGGGAAAACGAAAATGTTTTCTTAATAATAATAATAATAATAAATACAGGCATCAGGGACGCGCGTTACGTGTGCAAGGTTTTTTTTTTTTTTTTGTTAGATAATATTTCA
This sequence comes from Iris macrosiphon, assembly GCA_036927795.1. Taxonomy (NCBI): domain Eukaryota; kingdom Viridiplantae; phylum Streptophyta; class Magnoliopsida; order Asparagales; family Iridaceae; genus Iris; species Iris macrosiphon. The sequence continues at coordinate 128,413,164 of JAYESA010000016.1, read as the reverse complement.
TGAAAGAGAACCAAAATAATCTATGATGAAGCCAATTTTTCGGTATCTACAACCAGAAAATATCAAACAAAATTAATTGAGAATACAGAAATAGACACTTACCATATGACGAATAAACTCTAAAAAACATCATTTAAACAACCATGAATTTCAGTGAAAGCATAAAAATTTTATATTTTTATAAAAAAAGCATCAAAGTTTCTAGATTTACATGGAAAGCACTAAAACGCCCTTCGTAAGGGCGTTTTACGCTTTCCGTCTACCTAATTATAACTCCGTTAACGGAGCAGAAAAAAAAAATTTAATACATATGTAAAACGCTCATTCGAAGGGCGTTTTATAATTTGTAATAATATTTTAAACTTCTCTCTATCTCCTCTCTCCTATCTATCTCTCCTCTGTGTAAAAAAAAATTATAATTAAGCTAAAACGCCCTTTCAAAGGGCGTTTTGCAATTTTTTATAAATTTTTTAAATAATATTTTATCCTCTCCCGCGCACTCTCTGACAAAAAAAAAATATATATATTATTTAAAGGAAAACGTCCTTAGGAATGACGTTTTTCCCAGGGAAGGGCGTTTTCCTTAAAATAATATTTTTTTTTTCGTCAGTTCTCTCTCCTCTCCTCAGACTGCTCTCTATCCTCTCCTCAGACTTCTCCGCTCTCCTCTCTACTCTCTCCCTCTCCCTCTCCCTCTCCGCTCCCCTCCCCTACCGCTCTTCTCTCTCCCTCTCCCTCTCCCTCTCCCTCTCTCTCTCCGCTCCCCTCTCCCTCTCCCTCTCCTCTCTCTGCTCTCCCCTCTCCTCTCTCCCTCTCCCTCTCCCCTCCCCTCCCCTACCCTACCGCTCTTCTCTCTCCGCTCCCCTCTCCCTCTCTCTCTCCGCTCCCCTCTCTCCTCTCTCTCCTCTGTGACCTGTCTCTCTTGTCCCCCCTCTCTCCTCTCTCTCTTTCTCTCTCCTCTGTGTCCTGTCTCTCTTTTCTTTTCCTCTTGTACTCTACTCTTTTGTCTTTTCTTCAGCCCGTGAACTCCCCCAATCCAAAACCCCAACATTTTTTCACAGTCAGATACTCCAATCCGTGACCTCCCCCCCAACCCGTGACCTCTCTTGTCCCTGTCTCTGTTTATCCGTGAATTATTTTTGTCATTTAATGAAATGAAATTGCTATAAGAACGGACCATTCTTCATAGAAGAAGTTCATATCAGAAAGAAAACGAAATTTTCACAGAAGGAGAGTTCCACATTGAAAGAAAAAAAAATTGATAGTTTTTCCAGTTAGAGCATTCAAAATACAGATGGCTTATCAAAATGACGGACGCATACCCGGTGGACCTACAACTCCGGCCATTCAACGTGAACGAGAGTCTCACATTTCTAGTCTGGTTTTTGCAGGACCGGTAATGTAACTCCTGGATAAATTATATTATTGTTGTTAAGTGTATTATATTGTACTAACGATATATATATATTATAGCGTTATGATTATCCAGATGTTAAATTAAGAGAGCATGGTGAATGGCGGACATCATGGGAGTTGACTGAAGCACAAAAGATCTTGGTGGAGGCTTTTGGTTTCCACTATGTTGACGCTATACGAATGAAGCGTCATGATAGAGACCTGATATTAAGTATCGTTGAGTGATGGTGGCCAACACGCAACACATTTCAGTTACCATGCGGGGAGATGACGATCACGTTAGCAGACGTGGCACAGATTCTAGGATTACCTAACGACGGTAATCCTATATATTTCGACAAAAAATTAGAAGCAAAACAGCTCATTAGAGAATACCTCGGTGTGGAGCCCCCCTCTGACATGGGACAAACCAGCACTGTAAAACTCACTTGGCTCCGGTCAACTTTCATGCATGTTGATCATATCGGCTCTACAAAAGTTCCTGTCGATAATTCGCGGGTAATTATTTCCATGTATTCATTATTGTGAATATTTATTTAATATAAATGGTATGAACTCTCATGTATATTTTCAGGTGATATGTTGCACCAGGGCTTACTTATTGTGTCTATGCGGTGCTTTTTTATTTCCCGATGCTACGGAAAATATGGTCAACGTGCGACTGCTTCCATTTTTGGCGGGCATTCATTCCCTCACAAGACACGCATGGAGTGTAGCAGTGTTAGCAAATTTATACCGCTCTATGACGTTTTTGTGAGTAAGGTATCACAGGGTAGAACCGCCAAAAATATAAGTGGATGTCTAACACTTATACAGGTATGAATAAAAATGAATAATATATGTTATATTTATATGTATCTTATTTGTGTTCTTCTTTGCAGTTCCGGTGCTACGAACACTTCGCGATTGGTAGACCAGTTAGTATATATAGCGATGAACAACATGTGTGGCCAGCAGGCTTTCGCTGGATTACTGGAAATACCGATTATGTGCATTGTATGACCAAAGTGATATCTCTTTACCGGCATCAATTTGACACATTAACCGCCTATGAGGTTAGTATATAATTAAATTAAAAATTAAAAATATATTGTTGTGCCTACCATTTATTACTTGTTGAATGTCAAATAGATTGTTTGGCAAACTCTAAGTGTGCCGGAAGAAATAAGAGATGGTCAACGTACCCGCGGTCTCCATAGGTATTATATCATGTACAACGGATCTATCATGTTTCATCCAGCGGATCGTGTTATGCGACAGTTCGGACTGAAATAAATGATACCCCTGGAGCCTTTGGCTTCTAGCAGTACAAAATCAAATATGGAAGAGCGGGTTCGTATGTATATGATTGGTTGGGAATCCAGATTTATCACGCATGGCGTGGAACACATGTCTGAATTGATGACATCGGCGGCAGATGGTAAGTTAAGAAATATTTCAAATAAATAATACGGTATTATATCTTACATATCATTTTGTGTTAACATTTTACAGTGGAGGGTACTGCCGATTTTGTACGTTGGTATGGATGCCCCCTAGTGCAAAATAGGAGGTATCAATTTGAAGAAACTCGGTTCCAGCCACGAGCTTTAGATGATCTGAGCTTGCGTGATAGGAGGGCACGTGATGCTCTAGTGGTATATTTCTTTATTTGCAAAAAATATCATCTTTATATATGTTACTTTATATTTATTGATTGTGGATTTAAATATTCAGGCGGAGACACTGGCTGATATAGCTGAGGATCCCGAAAGAGATCCAGAAGGAGTTATAGGGACGGCTGTACAATATATGCGTGCACCACTGGGTCCCCGTTTTACTCCACTTGATATACCAGACAGCCATCCGGTAGGCCACGTGAGACAGAGGCAGGCACGTCCTCGTAGGCAACGTGAACGAGGAGCTGGTTCGAGCAATACAGAGGCACGAGTCTTACAGGTTGGTGAGGGAACATCCCAAGCTGGCATGTCACAACCTTATGTTGGCATGCCACAACATTACGAGGGATATTCGCAGCCTTACGCTGGCATGTCACAACCTTATGTTGGCATGTCACAACCTTACGAAGGTAGGCCACAGCATGATAGTGACACAATTAATCCTTTCTGTTTGTCTAACCATCGTGCAAGTTTGTCTAACCATTGTAGATATGTCGGTGTACGAGGACACATATTTTTTAAATTTTGTTTAAAATGTTGAATACAAAAAAAGTGGGAAGAGTTTGGAAAAACTGTTCGCATTCCACGAATTAATCCTTTCTGTTTATCAGATATAAATGAAATACTATCCCAACATTCAAAATAAGTTTCAAAAGACATTTTCAAACAGTTTAAAAACCATGTCCACGACTCAGTATTTTCATTCTCAGCAACACAATATGCGATAGGATATAGTTGATAGTTTGGATCGTGGGCACAAGCAACAAATAAATTACCTTAGAATCTAGATGTAAGAAAAGTAGCATCAATACTAATAACAGGTAAACAACCACTTAAGAAACCATCCATACAAGCCTTGAAACAAATAAATATTCTTTGAAAGATATTATTTTCTACAGTTTTTAAAAAACATTTGCTACCGGAATTTGTTTCCATAATTGTAAAACAATATTTCTCAAGACTACCATACGCATCAACGTAACTGCCGTTAATATCAGATAATGCAAGTTCCCTAGCTCTCCAAGCTTTGGAATATGTAATATGTATCCGATGTTCTCTAAGTATATCGTGTAAAATGTGTGCCGGACTATACGAGTTGTTATCTCTAATTTTACCAATTATTTTATTTCTTATCCATGCGGTGGTGGCTAGTGGATGATGTCCTCCTGTAAATCCACCTAAACATGAATATCTACCTTCAAATGTACGAATTTCAAATGTACTACTATCACCAATAGCTTTAGCGTATACTCTCCAACAACAGTTTGGAGAATCACAAGTATACACAATTCTTTGATGATTGTTATGTTTAGATGAACAACTAAATTTATATGTAATTGCTAGGTCGCTAATAAAATTACGAAATTCCTTAGGAGAATCAAAATGTCTTCCAACAAATAATTCGGGAATGCAACCATGTACATTAGCATCATTATCATCTAAATAGTAATCTAAATTTTCAACCAAATCATCACTGTTTTCATCGTCAACATCATTATTTTCTGTATCAGAGTTACTCTCAGTGTGATTTATACAACTAGGACCAACATTGAAATCTTGGTTATCATTAAAATGTTCACTAGTTGATATTATAGTTGTGTCGATATTTACTTGTGATGGGATGATATAAATTTTAATACAAGCTGACACTAAATTACTTTGAACAATATAATTCCATGTTTCTTCACAATCTACTATTATCAATGCATCTTCATAAAACCACCTTATTGTAAATTCATAACTTATGCAAAAACGATCAGAAATTGTACTATGCAAACTAGCTAAAGTAATATTTTTATAAGTGGTTATAAGATGAGTATTACCTCCTTGGTAAGATAATCCATCTAGTATACCTCCATGGTAGCAAATTATTACTAAATTTTGATCCATAGTAAAAACTTTCGTCTAAATTAAGACTTACAGAAGTATATCAAGAAAAATGATAGCAGAATAGGGAAACAAATTTCTTCTGACTTTGATGATACAAATTCCTTCTGACTTCAATTTAGAGAGCAGTAGGCAATTTAGAGAGCAGTAGGATAAGAGAGAGTGGATGACATATAATTCATAAGTTTGGCATATATATAGAAAGTAAATCTATCCGTTATATATTATAACGTTAGCTACTACTCTACTTCCCTAACGTTAGCTACTACTGCTACTTCCCTAATGTTACCTACTACTCTACTTCCCTAACGTTACCTATTTTACCTATTATACTACTGCTACTGCTACTAGTACTATCTACCTCATAGCATAGCAAATAACGTTACCTATTTTTTCTAGTACTACTATTTACTTCATAGCATAGCATAGTAACGTTACCTAGATAACGTTACCTAGATAAAAGAGATTTACTAGGAAGGAGAGAGAAATGAGAGTGATAAGAGAGAGAGAGTAAATGTGTGAAGAGAGAGAGAGTGAAGTAAAAAATCAGAATATATATATATATATATATATATATATATATATATATATATATATATATATATATTACTTTGTAAGGAGAGAGAGAGGAGAGAGAGGGGAGCGGGCGGACAGGAGAGAGGAGAGAAGAGAGAAGAGAGAAGAGAGAGGAGAGAGGGGAGAGAGAGGAGAGAAACGAGTGAAAATAATTAAAAAAAGTAAAACGCCCTTTGTAAGGGCGTTTTACTTTTTCTATTATTTTTTTTAACGTCAAAATTTTGACCGTTAAGTTGGTGAACGAAAAAGCGTAAAACGCCCTTACAAAGGGCGTTTTAATGCTTTTCCTGTAAATTTTGAAACTTTGTTGCTTTTTTTAGAAATATATTGAACTTTTATGCTCTGAGTGAAATTTTTCGTTTAAACAACGAAAGATCCTCAATGTAAGGTTTGTATAAGCTTTGTAAAATCAAGGAAGTCAATATTTGTAAGACTTGGACTTTAGGCAACGTTTGGTTTCCAAAATATGGACATTGGAAAAGGAAAAAAAAAATTTATGTTGCCAAAAGAAATTAACATAAAGAAAATTGGTTTCCAAGGAAAATACGCCCTCACCCCCCCCCCCCCCCCCACCCTCATGTCAAATTATTCACTTCCCCTCTCAATTTTTTGACATTTTCAAACGTCAAAAAGAAAATTTGATGAGAAATACAATTTTTCAATAGAAAATAAATAGCAAATAATTGATTTACTTTCTTTTCCTTTTCGCGAACCAAAAGAGGCCTTAGTACAACTATTTTTTACCCCTTAAAACGAATTTACATAGAAATACCTTGAACAACATAAGCCTCTTTATAGTTGTTCTGGTATTGCAAACGGACATGATATTTGATCTAGTCGATCTTGAGCTCCCCCCTCCCCACCCCACGAGTTGGAAGTCGAGGACGAAACTTTTTCTTAGTGGATTATTATGTAGTGTCTCGTTCTTGATGGTGCATTGTGTAGGCTCGTGCCTTGAATAGCCAAGTTGGAATTAAATCATGTGAGAAAATCTTGCCGGTATCGATTGATCGGGACAAAGTGAATTTAGACACTTTCCCAACTATGGAATGTCTTCTTTGGAATTTAGTCATATATGCAATGAATCGTGTATTGGAGGATGAACTCTGTATAAGAGTAGATTTTCGCATTTATATCAAATTATATAGAAAGAGATAAGAAGAGTATTAAACATATGTTGGTGTAATTGAAAGTGAACGAGTAGGCAAAGTTAGACCATCGTTTTGAAATTTCCTCTCTCTCGATAAGTATCCAATAGTGAATGGCTTTGATTATTGCACTCATTCATCTATACACTTAAAAAAGAAAACTTTTTCGTTTATGCATTATGTCGTTCGATCAATGATACCTAAACAAGAGTTCTGAAATATAAAAGATACTAAGAATATTGTTGTTATGATGAAAATGTTGTATTGTTGTAAAAATGAAAAATATGTATAAAAAATGGGACCGTTGAGTCGCCAGTTGTAAAATTCAGAGAATAATGGAATTATGAGTGATGGCTCGATGAATAATGCTAATTACGAATGATATCTCGAGGAAATGTAGAAATACAAATAAGAACGTGTGGCAAAATTATTCATTTTTCTGTTATGTGCATCTTGTGTTTTATATAGCTAAGTTGCATATGCATGCATGGTCATGAAAAACTTGTGCACGAGGTTTGTTTTCTTCGAATGTATTTGCGACAATGGAACTGATTCGGACTAAAAGGAACAAGGATAATTGATGTTGATGTACGTATAATGCACATGAATTGCATGACATTCAGTAAGACTAGTTACTTGCACTTAGAGGAATGTCACAATTATGTGAATAGTCCAAGATGGTGTATCACCAGTGATCTTCAGATAGCCAGTTGCATCGCTAATGATGTCTTATGCATGAAAGAGTAAGCTAATCTCTATTACAGGAAAGAATAATCAGACGCGAGTAAGAATCAATATATAGTGATAGTTATTATATGTTTACATTGCTATCATATATGAATTTTTAATTGACCATAAGAAAATGGTAAAAAAATTACTAATAATATTATATGCTGCTGATTACTGTGATAATATGGGTGAGCCGGATTAATGTTGCTCACCAGTGTATTCCCTAATGTACTGACCCATGTCTCCACAGGTGTCGAAAACGTCCTAGTGGACGATCGGAGATCCTGGAAGCCCGTAAAACTATTTATAAGTTTTGTACTATTTTTTAAACTTTAATTACAAGAATAAGACTTCCGTCCGATGTATTTTTTTAAATAAGGGATATGATGTATGCAATAATTGTATCTCAATTTTTTTTTATGAAAGTTGTAAGTCAACTTGACATTTTCTATTCGGTTGTTTTAAAGCCGGTGTTTCCGATGCAAAAGTCATCAATAAAGAGTTATCTCATTTATAATTTTTTTATTCAATTTCTTTGTTATCCGATACAAATTATATGGGAAGAGTTAATTTTACAAATGAGCATGATCACGCATTGTGCAAGCACAAATTATATTTGGACAACATCACGTCCAGTGACAAATTATCGATTTGGCATAATCGGGACGTGAATATTAGTGGAATGTAATATTTCAAGGACAGTAAAGTTGAAGTGTGAATTGAGCATAACTTTCATAATGAAGGATTTTAGCACATCGAAGACGATTCTCGGGATGGAGATTAACCGAGAGAGAGATGTGAAAGATTTTGAGGACAATACTTAAGATGTTCGTTATGGACGGCTCCAGGAAGATGAGCACTCCGCTTGCAGCTCACTTCAAGCTTAGCACAGAACAATGGTCATCGACCTAGGAGGAAACGAATATGAAAAAGGTGCCATGTGCTTCAGCGGTTGGCATTTTTTATGATTTGTATGAGAACAAGCATTGCTCATGCACTTGGAATGGTGATCCGAGTGTAGATCTCCAATCCGTGGATAGAACATTGGAATGTGGTTAAGTGAGTGATGAGGTATCTCCATGGCACTTTAAGTTGGATGAAAACTCACAATTTACCTAGTAAAAGTGGTTTATGGTTGTGTGATTTTCTTCCGATCTTCCATAACCATGTTTCAACTATAGATCATTTCGTTTTTTTTTTCTAATTTTAGTTTTACATAAAATATTATGTGTTTGCGATTGTGGTTTGTGGATATGTGATTGTGTATTTACAAGTTGGTTTGTTCTTCATTCATAACGGATTAGTTTTTGTCAAAAATGATTTTAAATTCTGCTTCGTTCCCAACAAAGTCTTGGACTTCCCAGACTATAGGTATTTAAATTCCAACCACACAATAAGTATGAATATTCTTCATCTAATGTGGGGCTAAAAGTTAAGTTATCATATTTTTTTACAGTCTCACGTAAGATGATTACAGACATGTAATTGTGCCAATTTTTTGTGATGTTCGGCATAACGTACGAGACTTTGCACACGCTGAGTTGCATGTTGTTGGAGTGGGTAGGGTTCCCAATCTATGTAGAGAATACCCCGATGTGCGACGAGCGTCATCCGTGTGTCGGAAAAGCTCGAAAAGTACATCGAGGGCCGTGTATTGGAACAATTATGGTAAGCAAATATTATATTAGATTTTTATGTTAGACTTAAATTATATATTTATGATTGGATCTTTCATATATTAAATTTTCATATAATTTGATTTCCAATTTATGGTAAGCTAATTTATGATTTGATTTTCATTAAATATATGATTGAATGTAATTGTAATTCCATAAATATTTTTGGCTTCCATATATAGATTTTCATATGAAAATCCTAATCCATGCAAGAGTTTATATAAAGGCTCATGCAATATACAACAACATAAAAAAATAATAAGTAAGAGAAAAAAAGGTGGCAAGAGTGCCATTGCAACTTTTAAGAGGAGAAAGAATGATTGGAGGCCGTTTCAGAGAAGGAGATCAATTTGGGGTATTTCTCATTGTCTTTTTTCTTCGTGGTTGTAATATATTTTTTGTTCCAAAGAGTTACGGTGATCCGTGTTGGGTCGGTGAGGAGCTTGTAGAGGGTGTAATCTTTTTATTCCATTAGTGGAGGCTCCAACCTGAGAAACCTGAGACCAGACCGAACGTCAGAGTCTTGCTTTCTCTTCCCCGAGCCGAGGGAACTCTTAAGAGAATAGGCACGAAGGGTTCTTCAGGGTTGGACTCCGATCGTCCCGTGGTTTTTTTATCTAGATTTTCCACGTACAAATTTATATGTCTGCGATTTGTGTTTGATATTTTTTTGTTTGTACGTTTTGCTCGGTTCTCTCGCAGGTACTCTCTGGTTTGGGGAACGGTTTTCGCGTTTCATTCCCAACAACGTGGTATCAGAGCCAGGTTCTGAAATCTCAGAAGGGTGTCAGGAGTTGACAGACAAATCAGGGAGGAGAGATGGCCGCGAAGTCGGTGCGCATGGTAAACATGAATGGTACCAACTATCACTACTTGGGGAGCAAGATGAAGGATCTGTTATTTGTCAAGAAGTTATATCTGTTGGTATTTGCTTCCGAGAGGCCCAGTGACAAATCTGAAGGGGACTGTAAGTTCGAGCATATACAGGTGTACGGGTACATCAGGCAGTTCGTTGACGAGAACGTGTACAACCATATTGTCAGTATTAAGCACGCGAGGACACTATGGGATAAGCTGGAATCTTTGTATGCGAATAAGATCGGGATAAATAAATTATTCCTAATCCAGATGATGATGGGTATGCAGTACAAACATGGGGCATCCATTACGGATCATTTGAGTGAGTTCCAGGACGTGGTTGACCGGCTATCCTCGATGGGCACTACTGGGGGAGCAAGATGAAGGATCTGTTATTTGTCAAGAAGTTATATCTGTTGGTATTTGCTTCCGAGAGGCCCAGTGACAAATCTGAAGAGGACTGTAAGTTCGAGCATATACATGTGTGCGGGTACATCAGGCAGTTCGTTGACGAGAATGTGTACAACCACGTTGTCAGTATTGAGCACGCGAGGACACTATGGGATAAGCTGGAATCTTTGTATGCGATAAATAAATTATTCCTAATCCAGATGATGATGGGTATGCAGTACAAACATGGGGCATCCATTACGGATCATTTGAGTGAGTTTCAGGACATGGTTGACCGGCTATCCTCGATGGGAGTCAAGTTCGACGACGAGGTTCAGGAACTATGTCTGTTGTGTATATTACCAGACTCGTGGAAGATCGTACGAGTGTCTATGATCGCTTCTGCTCCGGAAGGCGTGGTCAGTCTGGAGTTTACCAAGAGCGGGGTATTGAATGAAGATATACGGAGACGTTCTCATGCCACTTCATCCATATCCCACTCAGAGGCGCTTGTTTTAGAGAGCCACAAATGGGGGTAAGAGCAGGGGTCTAGGCTGTAGCTGGCTCAAAAGTAAGGAAAGGTCAAAGGGTCGGTACGAGGACTCAGAGTGTTACCATTGTGGCAAAAAGGGCCACATCAAGCGGAACTGTTTCGCTTGGAAGAGAGAGAAGAAGGGCGACAAGGGGAAGCAGGGCGAGAACACTACAACGACGGCCTCGACACATGGAGGCGATCTGATCATTGTAGGTGATGAGGTATTTATGAACATCGCCTGCGATGACAACTCTTGGCTGGTGGACTCAGGTGCTTCAGCGCACGTATCCCACAATATGGCACTATTTGCTACTTATACAACAGACGACTGTGGAGTGTTAAAGATGGGAAATAGAGATGTGTCGACAGCAGTTGCCATTGGAGATGTGCATTTGAGGACAAAGACGGGTGCAATTCTTGTTCTGAAAGATGTTCGTCATGTCCCTGATATCTGTTTTAACCTGGTGTCGGTTGAAAGGTTGGATGACGAGAGTTTCTTCAATTTCTTTGGGAACAGTCAGTGGAAGCTTTCCAAAGGTTCGATGGTGATTGCCAGAGAAAGCAAGAGGTCCGGACTCTACTATATGGAAGGGAGCGCACATGGGGCACAAGAGGCGAACACAAATACTAATGCGTTTACTGAGTTGTGGCATAGACGGCTCAGCCATATCAGCGAGAAGGAGATGAGCTACTTGGTGAACATGAAGATAATTCCAGGACTAAAGTCTGCAAAATTGGAGAGGTGCACGCACTGTTTGGCGGAGAAGCAAAACATGGTATCTTTCCAAAGTCACCCTAAGTTCAAGGAAGCCTGCGTTGCTCGAGTTGATTCACTCGGATGTATGCGGTCCTATGAAGGTAAAATACATTGGTGGTGCCTCTTATTTTGTAACATTTATTGATGATTATTCCAGAAAGGTTTAGGTCTATGCCTTAAAGACCAAGGATCATGTGTTGCCTACTTTCAAGGAGTTTCAGGCCTCCGTTGAAAGGAAAACGGGCAATAAGCTGCTATGTGTTTAGTCAGGCAATGGCGGCGAATATATCGGTCCCTTTGATGCATATTCTAGAGAGCAAGGGATACGACACCATAAGACTCTGCCAAAGACACCTCAGCTCAACGGTGTAGCGGAGCGGATGAACATGACGCTGATGGAGAGGGTACGGTGTTTGCTGTCAGAAGCAAACTTGCCGGGTAGCTATTGGGGTGAGGCTCTTTACACAGCTGTTTATATTATTAATTTATCTTCTAGTGCTCATTTGCAGGGTGGTGTGCCTGACAAAGTGTGGTACGAAAAAGATCCGTCATACAATCGCCTACGAGTGTTTGATTGCAAGGCCTTCGTGCATGTACCGAAGGACGAGAGATCCAAACTTGAGCCGAAGGCGAGGCAGTGCGTCTTTGTCAGCTACGGTCGGGATGAGTTTGGCTATAAACTCTACGATCCAGTGGGAAACAAGTTTTACATAAGCAGGAGCGTGGTATTCGTCGAGGATAAGACCTTGACCAACACTCAGGATTCCGAGATGCCTTATGAGGCTGAGGAATTGCCTGAGTTATAGTCATTTTGCTTTGAGCAATTTCTAGAGGACATTGCAGAGGATCCAATTATGGGGGAGCCAGTACATGATGTTTCTCTCAACCTTGATCATCAGCCTACTGATGGTGGTCAGGGTGATCTTTAGGAAGATGAGCATGCTGAGGAGGCAGTTCCCGAGGAGGAGGCCGTTGGTATACAACCAGAACCAGTGGTTCCATTGAGGAGGAGCGATAGAGAGCGTTGACCATCTACGAGATACTCACCGGGTGAGTATGTGCTATTGACTGATGGTGGAGAACCCGAAAGTTTTGCAGAGGCTATGGAAGACGAACACATACATGAGTGGATAGAGGTCATGCAGGAGGAAATGAGTTCCTTGGAGGCCAACTCTACTTATGATATGGTACAGTTGCCAAAGGGCAAGAAGACTTTGAAGAATCGCTGGGTGTTCAGAGTGAAGCCTACAGATGATGCTACCCGCCCTCGATACAAAGCGAGGCTGGTAGTTAAAGGATACGATCAGCAAAAAAAGGTATATTATGATAAAAAAAATTCACCAGTCATCAAGCAGTCGTCTATTCAGGTGGTGCTAGCATTAGCAACCGGTTTTGACTTGAAGGTCGAGCAAATAGACGTGAAGACGACATTCCTCCACGTTGATCTTGAGGAGGAGTTGTACATGGAGCAGCCAAAGGGATTTTGTAAGAAGGGCAGGTCATACTTGGTCTGCCAGTTAAGGAATAGCTTGTATGGTCTGAAGCAGGCTCCGAGGCAGTGGTACAGGAAGTTCGAGTCGTTTATGGGAGAGCATGGTTACGCACGGACGACGTCGGACCACTCTGTATTTGTGAGGCACTTTGTCGAAGATGATTTCATCATTTTACTATTCTATGTTGATGATATGCTACTGGTGAGTTGGAATGCCACTGGAATAGCGAAGTTGAAGCGCCAATTGGGCGTGACCTTCTCTATGAAGAATTTAGGCGCAACAAAGACTATTCTTGGGATGAAGATCAGTCGAGAGAGAGAGTCCAAGCTGCTACACTTGTCCCAAAAGAAGTACATTTACAGGGTACTTCAGCATTTCGGGATGGACGGATCGAAGAAAGTGAGTAACCCCTAGCGGCTCACTTTAAGTTCACCGAGGAGCAGTGTCCATCTACCGATGACGAGAAGGAAGATATGGAGCAGATTTCATATGCCTCAGCTGTAGGGAGTCTTATGTATGCTACGGTGTGTACGAGGCCAGACATCGCTTACGCAATTGGCACAGTTAACAGGTATACTTTCAATCCTGGAAGGGTACATTGAGTGGGGTCAAGTGGATTCTACGATATCTTCATGGCACTGCCGATTGGAAACTTTCTTTTGGTGGTGACGAGCCGAAACTGATTGGGTATACTGATGATAATATGGCTGGAGATATAGACACGAGGCGATCGACTTCGGGCTCGGGCTATGTGATGATGTTTGCTGGTGGAGCAGTATCGTGGCAGTCGCGGTTGCATAAGTGTGTTGCCTTGTCGATGACAAAGACATAGTACATTGCGGCGACAGAGGCTTGCAAGGAGTTGATGCGGATGAAGAAGCTGTTGCAAGAAATTAGGCTAGCATGAGCATTATCCTTTGCTTTGCGATAGTCATAGTGCTATTCACCTTGTGAAGAACCAGACATTTCATAGCTGGTCCAAGCACATTGAGACCCGGTATCATTGGATATGGGATGTTGTGGAAAAGAAGGAAATGACGCTTGAGAAGGTTCATACAGATGACAACGGAGCAGACATGTTCACAAAGATTCATCCAAGAGGAAAGTTTGAGTATTGCAGGCGGATCGTCGGGATGCCGACCCCTCCACATAGTTGTGAATGGAAAGATTTGTTGGAGTGGGTGAGGCTCCCAACTTATGTGGAGAATATCCCGTGGTACGACGAACGCCATCCGTGTGTCGAAAAAGCTCGAAAAGTGTATCGAGCACCGTGTATTGAAACATTTATGATAAACAAATATTATATTGGATTTCCATCTTTGACTTTAATTATATATTTATGATTGAATCTTTCATATATTAACTTTCCATATAATTGGATTTTCAATTTATGGCAAGCTAATTTATGATTTGATTTTCATTAAATATATGATTGAATATAATTGGACTTGCATAAATATTTTTTGTTTCAATATATAGATTTCCATATGGAAATCCTAATTCATGCAATGGTTTATATAAAGGCTCATGCAATATACAACAACATGAGAAAAAAATAAGAGAGAAAAAAATGTGACAAGAGTGCCATTGCAACTTTGGAGAGGAGAAATAAGGATTGAAGGCCGTTTCGGAGAAGAAGATCAATTTGTAGTATTTCTTATTGTTTTTTTTTCGTGGTTGTAATCTATTTTCTGTTCCAAAGAGTTGCGGTGATCCGTGTTGAATCGGTAAGTAGCTTGTAGAGGATGTAATTTTTTTATTCCATTAGTGGAGGTTCTTCAGGATTGGACTCCGATCGTCCCGTGATTTTTTCTATCTGAATTTTTCACGTAAAAATCTCAATGTCTACGATTTGTGTTTGGATTTTTTGGTTTGTACGTTTTGCTCGATTCTCTCACAAAAACTATCTGATTTGGAGAACGATTTTCGTATTTCATTTTCAACACATATTTTTTGAAATCACTATTCTCAATTTTCACACACACGTACATTTCTGGCGTGTTTCGATACCCCAAACCGTCCGTCTAATGATAGAAGTTATACCTCACCTTAGTGACCAAAAATACCAGCTGCTGCCATGTTCATTTACAACCATAGTGTTTCTTAATGGTCCCACTATCCCATAAGACAAAATGGGCCGTCCACCCAACTTTCTTGTACACTTTGGTTTCCTATTTATGGACTCATTGTGGGCCCTACAGGACATCACGACTCATTGTGGGCCCTACAGGGCATCACCCCCTCCCTTGATCTTCTCTCTAAAACAGAATCAGGAGAAACAACAACAAAGAGTGAGGAAAACTTGCAATTTACTCCAACAATTGTTTACATTCAAATCCCCCAAATCCACACCCCCGTAAAAAAAGAAAAAAAAATCCCAAACTTTTCCTCCTCCAACGGAACCCTAATCCTAACCCTAGAAATATAGGGTTTTATTCTCTGGAGGAGCGGAAGGATGAGCGCGCCGAAGAAGAGGAACTTCAAGATCGAGGCGTTCAAGCACCGGGTCGAGGTCGATCCCAAGTACGCGGAGAAGACGTGGAAGGTCCTCGAGCACGCGATCCACGAGATCTACAACCACAACTCCAGCGGATTGAGCTTCGAGGAGCTCTATAGGTAAAAAACAAAAACAAAAAATGATGATCGGAATTGCAAGCTCGACTGGTTTGGCTCATTTGGGCATTTCATCGGTCTGTTGGAATAATTGGAACTTTTTGAACACGACACGGAAAAAATACAGGCACATCCACAATTGCGACGTGGGACACGGCGACACAGGAAAGGTACAAGTTTTGGCATATATGCT
Source organism: Iris macrosiphon (assembly GCA_036927795.1). Taxonomy (NCBI): domain Eukaryota; kingdom Viridiplantae; phylum Streptophyta; class Magnoliopsida; order Asparagales; family Iridaceae; genus Iris; species Iris macrosiphon. The sequence goes on along the minus strand of JAYESA010000016.1, from coordinate 128,397,235 downwards.
GTGTTTTGGAGTGTCTGTGTAGTAACGTGTACACGACACGGATTTTTGGAGTGTCCGATCTTCCTAGAGTTATGGTCGAGTTGGACAATATTGGAGAGGGTTGGTTCGTTTGGGTATAGCGTCGTTTGCTTGGAGTGCATATAGAGAGGGGTGTAAGTTTTGGAACATCGAGGTTGGATTGAGTTTTAATTGAGAGACGAGGATTTTGTAATTGGAGCTATGTTGTTTGCACGCAAATACTGCAGGACACAATACAAATACCAAGATGGCCCGATACAATTCCATCACAAAACATCACAGACATAACACATACTTTGGCTGGCACATTACAGTGTTTTTTTGTGTGTAGTAATACTACCCACATGACACCAATTTTTGGAGCGTCCTGACTTCCTAAATTTTTGGTTGCACGGTACTTGTTGATTTTGTTGTAGAAGAAAAGAGTGTTAGATTATTTTTGGAGTTTTGAAATCGGGTTTAGAAAGGATAAAAAATTCTTGAAAATAACTTTCGCGTGTTCTAACTTATTTTGGAGTTTGTAGTAATGTGTTCCGCACGTCACAACACGGACATGACTATTTTCATAGTGTCCGTTCCCTCCTAGAGAATATTTTGATGGGTTTTAGACCCACAAAAGAAATGCAATTTGAAAATTGCACTGTGGACTATTTAAGGAAAGATGGTGATTAAGGTGAGATAATTAGATGATTTCCTTTCTTCTAGATAAGGATAAGGGTGAGAGTAAGTGAAACTGAGCAGAGCATGAGGAACCTTGTTATGGCAAAGAAAATGGGAATGAAATGAATTTGATGGATCCCAAAGCGATTATAGATAGCTTTGTACTTCAGTAAACAGTACGACAAATTGAAGACCTATACCATTTTTTGATTTATCCGTGACTAGGATGGGGTGAATCTTATTATTTCTAAAGTTTTTCCTCCATATCACAATTTTCATCTTGGTGCAATTTTAACCACTAGTCACTTGATGATCAAAAAAGTCCAAACTATATATATATATATATATATATATATATATATATATATATATATATATAGCCAAACGCCTCTAGCTCTAGTGGCTAAGGTGGGAGACATTCCCCCAAGGGGTTGTGGGTTCAAGCCTTGTGACTAGAATGGTTGAATCTTATTTTTTCTAAAGTTTTTCCTCCATATCACAATTTTCATCTTGGTGCAATTTTAACTACTAATAACTTAGGAAGATTATCAAAGTCCAAACTTTATATATATATATATATATATATATATATATGCGAATGACTTCTAGCTCAAGTGGTTAGAATGAGACATATCCCCCCAAGAGGTTGCGGGTTCGAGCAACGAGGGAAGCACATTTAATTCCCTGTGGAGGAATTAATGTGGGTAGTGGTGCGGTGCAAGTGCGGTTCAGGTGCGATGCAGGTGCAAGTGCGGGCCTTCGGGCCGTGATGTGTGGGGCCTTCAGGCCGAATTTGTAGGTCTTTAGGCCAGGAGTTTGTAACACAATTACCTCTTCCAATATATATATATATATATATATATATAGCCAAGCACCTTGGGCCTTTAGACCATAGTTTGAAGTATCGGCCGATACCGATACCGTTTGGCATGTCCCGATCAGATACCGACCGATACCCGATACTGACTGGTACCGACATTAGAGGTCTCTTTTCCGGTCAATTCGACAAAGAAAATTGAATTAAAAAGATCAATTAGCAAAAGTGTAAAAGCATAGTAAGATTGTAAAAGCATATAAAAGAGGAAAACTTATCTATCGCATATAAATTAATCGACAAGGGTGACTACTATTTCATTCAATTTCAAATATACTAAGAAACAACACTGTAAATACTTTAAATTATGCATAAATGTATAAAATATATTTTCTAAAATGTTAATAATTTACTAATAGTTATTTGCTTTCCGATACCAAAAAATCCGATACTCCGATCTAAGACCGTCGATACTACCGATACCGCCAATCCCGATACTCATAGGAATGGACCGATACCGATTCCGATACCGATACGTTGAACCTTGCTTTAGACCGGGTTGTTTCGGACTTTGGGCCGGATCATGGGCCATTAGGTGGCAATTTTTTTTAATAAAAATAATTACCATATATATATATATATATATATATATATATATATATATATATTCTCACACACACTCGCAGCCGTCCACTACCACCACCAACAAAAACAATGGAGTGGTTAGATTAGACTTTTGGGTTCGTCTACATGATCCTTTTCTTCCATTCGTGCTATTAATAACCATCTCTTCTATGACATTAGCAACTGCCATTTCCTGCTTCAAACGCCTTTTCGTGTTTATGGTCTACCGGTCTGTTCTAGCACCTTCTTTAGCTAAGATTATAATAGTACCGGTAAGTGTGCTTTTATTTCTCTCTATTGTCCAAACTTTCTCAAACAATTGATCATATCTTGGTATGTTTTAAGTTTTAACCCCACCTGTAACATCGTACAAATCCACTCATTTCTTGCCCTATCTGCTATATCATATTTCCACTCTATCCACCCCAACATTCTCATTTCTGCTCTCTTTTTGGACATACTCTCTTGATCGCCAACGTTTCAATCTGTAAAGTGTAGCTGATGTCAAATTGAAGATTCTTCTCATCTCGTGGATTCTCTACAACCACAAAGCACTCTATAAGACTTCTGTGCTTCAGTCTCTCTGTTTAATTTTATGAACAACATCCTCTTGGCATCTTGGTGGACACTTGATCCTTAAATAAGGAATGGTCACATGTAGGTATCTGTTGGCCGCCAACGTGCACTACACCTTCAGAGGAGCATTTATTTTGGTGAACAATGGTGGCAGTATGCCTCAATTAGATATCGTTTGAGGTTTTGTAGTGTCTCAATCATCACGCTGTAGTAAAAAAAAATCTGCTTCTCCATGCAATTGAACCAACTACTGCTGAGGTCCTCTGTATGAACTGTAAAGTAGGCATGATCTAATCATTCAAGATGTCCTCAATCTTTCTATTGGAGTGCATCTCCCTGGTAGATAAGTCGATGATAGTGGCTTTGAGGTGAATCTCTATAACTGACTAGTACTGGTAATGGAACGTAGTGTGTTTGGAATGACCAGTGTAGTCAATTAGCTCATGTTAAGGTGTCAGTTGATGCATGACAGGACTTAAAAGGACAATCCATGTGGGTCGATCCACAATAAAACAAATGAGATTTGGAAAAACCTGCCTAATTATAAAACAGAGATGATCAATTAACTACTGGAGTGCATCTACCAGGTAGATAAGTTGATGACAGTGGCTATGGAGGTGACGACAAGTACCTGGTAAGGGAATGTGATTGTGTTTGGAATGACCAGTGTAGTCAATTGGCACATGTTAAGGTAGAGGTACAGTCGTGCCATGCTCGGCGAGGTACGACACGAATTTACCGGTACGCGAGCCCCCAGCCTGGCATGTTCCCTGACAAAGCCGTGCTTGGCCATGCCTACTTTTCCCCAAACCCATACCTGACATGGCACATGTGCCAGTGGCTTCCTGTGCCAACAATGGCACATGATTTGCCATGCTGGGCCATGGGCTTTAGTCAACCCAATTTTGTAGGTCCAAAATTTGGACTAATGCTAAAAGTTCTAAAAATTCAAAAAATAAAAAATGAGTAATTTTTTTTTGGGACTAATTAATTAGTAGAAAAAGCAAGTTGTAATAATATTGATCAATTTTCAATTAAGCAAGTATAAAAATTAAATTGATCAAATGTTTAAGGGATTGGAAACAATATTTAATGTCTTCAAATTAAATAATTTTAATAACAAATGAAAAAATGAATTACATTTCATATGAGTTATTGTCTTCGAGTCTTCTGGCTAGATTTTGTGGAGTGACACTAGTACTGTAGCACAAAGTATTTACGTAAATCTCTCCAAACAATTACTATGTGGCAGTAGAGTACAAAGTATTTTAAATCTCCCCCAAACTCCCCCAAACGATTATTAAGGCAGTTGCACCTAAAAATACAAAATCACCCCCCCCCCCCCCCCCCCCCCCCCCCCCCCCCACCCCCCCCCCCCCCCCCCCCCCCCCCCCCCCCCCCCCCCCCCCCCCCACCCCCACACACAAACATATATAGATATGGCTAAATGGGGGGACAATTTGGTAATTTTTTTTGGCTATTGGATAATTGGCATGTCGTGCCGGCACGTGCACCTGTGTACGTGCCTTGCCTTGTCTTACCTGTGTCCGTTTCTACGAAATAGGGAACATCATGTGGCCACTGGTTTTTCCGTATCGTGCTTGTACGACCGGTAACACACACCCTTCACCGCTATGTTAAAATGTCAAGTTGTCACATGACAAGACTTAGATGACAATCCAAGTGGATCAATTCGCAATAAAACAACGTGAGATTTGCAAAAGCCTACCTAATTATAAAGAAAAGATTGTCAAAAGCCTACCTAATTTTAGATGGAAAATGAAAGAGAAATTACCATAACGATCAAAGGTCTTGCATGACAATAAGCTAATGATGAGATATTTATTTCTGCATGGTCGATAAAACTGTAGATAGCATTATAAGTACTGTGAACATCTATGATCTGCCTTCTCTTTATAAGATCCAGATTATGGACTAACGATATCTGATTCTTTGTGCCCCTGAGTTCTGCTAATTGGTTCTCACATCCCCAAATGTGGGGGGTTTGCATCTTATACATCGAGATCAAAGTACCAACCCTCAGCAAAAGAGAGTCCAACTGTGTAACTCAAGAGAAAAGAAAGAGAACTTACAAAGAATGGGAATGGTTAGCATCACCTACGTGTTTCGTATCATGGGAATGTAAATGGTCCAATAATTAAGACGTTAAAGAGGCAGCAAATGGTACTTGTTTTGATCAACTTTTTGTTTATGGGATCCATTCAAATCACATCGACACCTAGCCTATCCTTGGCATAACACACATCATTGAAAGTAAACTAAGAAATCCTGTACCTCATACCACATACTTGGACATATCATTAATCTGGTAACTGTTATCTGGACTATCATGCTTATTTATCATTTGAACTGTATCAAAATAAATGTGGCTATAGAACATACAGGGAGGAAGGGTAGTATTTATTGTTTCAATGATGATTATTGAAGAAATTAAGGACGGATTATTTGGACTCTCTTAAAGAGATAGTGGGTGGAACTAATCATCAAACCTTGTATGATTTTTATCCTTGTATCAAATGCGTCTCCAAATCAACCCCCATAATACCGCTATGTGAACATATGATAAGCTTGAGGAGAATCTGTTTACAATCACACTATCCAACTTACATCTGGTCCAAACAAACAGAGATGAATATATGGGACAAGCGGACAATAGTTTTCCTTTGCACAACATTACTTGACTAAGTACCAAATCAGGATTTGTTAGATATGACAGATACAATATCACCAAGCTAGTCAATCATAGATGCAGAGAAGTTTGATCATGATGTGGTATAGCTGTAAATCTTTCTTTATCCTGAAGATTTGCTGGGGTGTATTGTAGATCCATAAAAAAGAGGACATGTCTCACATAAAGCCACCTCGCACAAATTATGCTCAAGAGGAAGAAATAGCTGCCTCGCATAAAGCCAGCACCACACAAATCTACTCAGTAGAAGAGAACGGACCATCCCAGCATAAAGCTCCCTCACTGAAACATGCTTATTGAAAGAAGGGACCATCTTTGCATAATGCTCGGATAAATGACAGAACGTAAAGCCCCGCATAAAGGCCATCTCGTATAATCAATCCAGAGCATGTGTACCTCTGACAGGTTGTCAACACACGATTGACTGATAGACCATGTCAAAACTGACAGCCTATACTTTCATATGAGCACTTGATTAGCTGCCAGTTCTGGATGAGGTACTCGATTGGTTGGACATGCTGTCGGCCTGTCAAATCGTTGCATAACCTAACCGTTGCATAAATCCCTCGAGCCCCAAGTCAGCACTCAACATGTGAGCTGACTGCCATGTGTCGATCACCCAAAGCGTCCAGCTTGTATAAACCCTGCAATTCAGCGAGGAAGCTAGATTCTTCCTTTGGCCTATATATAGGCCACAATCTCATACAGTTGGTGAGGGCTCGACAAGTTAAGAAAATTGAGAGCTTTTGAGAATACTTTGTAAGCAAGAGCACACCCTCATTTCCGGAACACTTCGTTTTAAGGCGTTTTCCTCGGATCTACTACGTTTGTGTAACCTCTAGTAGATTTTTCGTTGAAGAAGCCAAAGTGTCCCTCAAAACGTAGAATTTCCGAGATGTCATATCTACGTGGGAACAACGAAGTAGGTTTTCTCTTGACCCTTTGCTATGAGAAACACAAGTTGATATCGTACCATCAATGGAGAGAAGTGGCCGCGTACCGACCGAGCAAGATATCCATTGTCACATTCTTCCAAGAACTCACAAATCTTGTAAAATCATATTTCAATAGATCTCCATTCTCACATTCTTCCAAGAAATCACTAATATTGTAAAATCATTTTCCATAATTGTATACATACTGTGTGATTGTAATTCGATAGGATTCATTTACAAAACTTTCTGAAAGTGAAATTTATCACTTTCTGAGAAAAACATCTACATACTTGATTGACTTGATAATAGTTTGCTTTAGGTCAAAAGAGTACGTTTGCTAGTAAACATTCAAATCACAGCTTCGTCAGCTACATTCATGTTTTAATCTAGTTTCTGACCAGTAGCACATTGGACAATATGGGAGAAAGAAACCACCTCTCTTTTTCTCTCAGCGCGAAGTAACACATTCATTTTGAATATATTTCAGAGCCGGGAATTGTGCATATTGTCCCAACAGATTAGAAGTAATAGAAAAGTGAAAGCTTTGCAATTATGGAATCCAAATTCAAGATGCATCCACATACAGCCTGCCTGGCTTTGGTACCTTTAGAAGAACAAGCACCACGAGTTCTAAGTTGATAGTGAAGTACAAAGCTACACTGAGTACCAAGATTGTAGATGTCACATGTCGGATTCATGCTGGTGACATATTAAAATGTTGGATATACATTTCTGATTACTTAAATATATATTTTATATATACTAAATGTCCTAGCTATTTGTAGGCCATGCCCCAAAACTAACAACTAACATAACAGCTATAGGTACAAATATAAAAACTACTAACATTAAAGTTTCATGTCAAGTTGTTTAAGAGTCTAAGTAAGACAAGAAGTACAAATATAAAAAAATATGATTTAGGAGTCTAAATAATTTAAGAGACTAAGTAATTTAATGCTTCAAATATACCAGCAATTTAAGAGTCTAAGTGATTTAACACTTAAAATCCTTTTATCTAAAAATACCTCAATAAGATCCAATTAATTAAACTAGTATATATGCACGTGCTTTGCACGTGTTTTATAGATTATTATTAAAGCAAGTATTTCATATATTATTATTAGGAAGACTAAATTTTTGTTATAATTATTCTAATCTTTGTTAAGACTACCTAGAAGACTAAAAGACAACCATCTTAATTATTCTAAATTTATTATTATATATATTATTTATACATGTATTTTGGAAGATCAAACGACATCTTTCGTAATTACCTAGCTGTCCCTATTAACTTTAATGAATAATTTAATTAGTAAACATATGCAAGGATATATTTGAAAAAAAAAAGTTCCATGGTGAAGCTAAACTTTTCAATTTATATAGTAGTATAAATTGATGCTAGACATTTCAAAAATTCATGTCGGCCAATATCGTTTGGACGTGATATGTTGGTGTACATATTGTAAACAAAAAAATATAATTTGTAGAACATGTTGTTTTACCTATGAAACTGATATGTAGACCAACATGTCGGACTTGTCCGTCGACATCTACAACCATGTCGAGTTCAAATAATTTCTTAGTGATGGTGTAAATACATGGAGTCGATTTCTTACGGTTTAAAATTGTTGGTTTCAGGGTCTTTTTTACATGCGGTGGTAACCTATTTAACTTCTTAAACCAGTAATTTCTAAATGACAGCTCTCTAAACTTTTCCAAGCTATAAATCATGCTGTCAACATTGATCTTGACTTTATTACATACTCTTTTAGTTTCTTCTGGACTTCCTGGGGTATGGACTGCCCATATCAATAGCTAAACCATATATATGTACGACTTGCATTGTTTTTGTACTTCCTTTATCAGAAGCTGACTCCACTTGATGTTTCAATTGTTCTATGAATCCAGGAATGCTTACAACATGGTTCTTCACAAATTTGGGGAAAAACTCTACTCTGGACTTGTAAACACCATGACTTGGCACTTGAAAGAAATGTCAAAATCCATTGAGGCAGCCCAAGGGGGTTTATTTCTTGAAGAACTTAACAGAAAGTGGGGGGATCACAACAAAGCGTTGCAGATGATCAGAGACATATTAATGTACATGGATAGAACTTTCGTTACCAGCTCTAAGAAGACGCCAGTTCACGAGCTTGGGCTGAATCTTTGGAGGGACAACATAATCCACTCCAATAAAATTCAGAGCAGGTTACTTGCCACTCTTTTGGAACTCATACACAGAGAGAGAACTGGTGAAGTCATAAACCGTGGCTTAATGAGGAACATAACAAAGATGCTCATGGATCTGGGTTCTTCTGTGTATGAAGAAGACTTTGAGAAGCCCTTCTTGGGCATTTCAGCAAGTTTTTATAGTGGTGAATCACAGCAGTTCATAGAGTGCTGCGATTGTGGAGATTACCTTAAAAAAACTGAGAGGAGGCTTAACGAAGAGATGGAGAGGGTATCTCACTATTTGGATGCCAAAACTGAAGCGAAAATAACCCAAGTGGTCGAGAAGGAGATGATTGCGAACCACGTGCAAAGATTAGTCCATATGGAGAACTCTGGGCTCGTGAACATGCTTGTGGACGATAAATATGATGACTTGGCCAGAATGTACAATTTATTTCGCCGAATTCCTGATGGTCTTTCTACAATCCGTGATGTAATGACTTCCCACCTTCGGGAAACTGGGAAGCAATTGGTAACTGACCCTGAGAGACTTAAAGATCCTGTGGATTTTGTCCAACGCCTTCTCAATGAGAAAGACAAGCATGACAAGATCATCAGCACATCATTTAGCAATGACAAGACCTTCCAAAATGCTTTGAACTGCTCATTTGAGTACTTCATTAATCTGAATAACAGGTCTCCCGAGTTCATTTCCCTTTATGTTGATGATAAGCTCCGGAAAGGTCTCAAAGGGGTCAGCGAAGATGATGTAGAGGTTGTCCTTGATAAAGTGATGATGCTATTTAGATACTTACAAGAGAAGGATGTGTTTGAAAAGTATTATAAGCAGCACTTGGCGAAAAGGCTTCTTTCGGGGAAAACAGTGTCAGATGATGCGGAGAGAAGCCTAATCGTTAAGCTCAAGACTGAATGTGGCTATCAATTCACATCGAAACTGGAAGGCATGTTCACAGACATGAAAACCTCTCAGGACACAATGCAAGGATTCTATGCAAGCCAGTCTTCAGATACCAGCAATGACCCAACCTTAGCTATCCAAGTTCTCACCACAGGATCCTGGCCTACCCAGCCTATTTCACCGTGCAACCTCCCAGCGGAGATCTTGGGGGTTTGTGAGAAGTTCCGATCTTATTATCTTGGGACACACACAGGTCGGAGATTGTCATGGCAAACAAATATGGGCACTGCTGATCTGAAAGCAACTTTTGGGAGAAATCAGAAGCATGAATTGAACGTTTCTACTTACCAAATGTGCATTCTTATGCTATTTAATTTGGCAGAACGACTTAGTTGTAAAGAGATCGAACAAGCCACACAGATTCCTTCTTCGGATTTGAAGCGGTGCCTCCAGTCGCTTGCTTGTGTCAAAGGTAAGAATGTTTTATGCAAGGATCCAATGAGCAAAGATATAGCTGAAGATGATGCCTTCTCTGTTAATGATAAGTTCTCGAGCAAGTTCTTTAAGGTGAAGATTGGTACAGTAGTCGCCCAGAAGGAATCGGAGCCTGAGAAGCAAGAGACGAGGCAGAGGGTGGAGGAGGATAGGAAGCCTCAGATTGAGGCAGCTATAGTGAGGATAATGAAGTCGAGAAGAGTTTTGGATCACAACAATATAGTGGCTGAGGTCACGAAGCAGTTGCAATCACGTTTCTTACCGAATCCCGTGGTGATCAAGAAGAGGATTGAATCGCTCATAGAAAGAGAGTTTCTGGAGAGGGACAAGGCTGACAGGAAATTGTACCGGTATCTTGCCTAAGGCATACACACTTTCAAAAGCCCGGCTCTTCTGTATGTGATCTCAATCTGTTCTCTTCTATTACTGTGTTTCATCTTCCTGTTGCTTTGCCTCTTTCATCTGTTTATATCAGAAGTTATACTTTCAGTCTTTAATTTATTACCATTTCGAAGATCCACAGGGTGATTGTTTCTTTTTGTCGCTTGATATATAGTCATTTTAACATCCTGTAGTTGCAACTTATGTTTCATTTCTTGGGTTGGAGGCTATCAGTGCTAATTCTTGTAACATGAAATGGTTGCGAGTTTCAGCTATATGATTCAAAATGTTGTTTTATCCTCACCTGCAACTTCTTGTTTGGGGACTTCAGAGAAAAATTGGAGGAAAAAAAAATCAATGGAGAGGAATTTTAGGGAAAAATTTATGTGGGCTCTACTAAAAAAAATTAAGTCCCAAAAGTGGAAGAAAAATGGAAAGAGATGTAGGGAAATTTGGGTGAATTTATCCTACTATCCAAAAGGTAAGTTTAAATTACATAGTAATTATATCTTTTATCCTACTAAAATATATATATATATATATATATATATATATATATATATATATATATATATTTTCTCTCCTTTTCGGTCAAAATTAACTTTATCTTTATGTTTATTTTACTTTCCTTTTATTTTTCTCTCTCAAAATTTTTTCTTTCTAGTCCCAAAAAAAATCCCATACAGAAATGCATACTCATTTAATGCATAAGCTGTTACTCGAGTTAGTGTACCAGTTTCTCTTTACAGTTGAAAAAAATCATACCCGGTTGAGAAAATCCGGGATCAAATAAACGTAACCCAACGATTTTGCATAGCTGAGTTTCCCTTAATTTTTTGTTTATTATTGAGATTTTTTATTTTTTTTAACGGAAGGGCCAGCTTGAATAGTAGTAGTTTATATCTGGGCTCCATGTAGAGCTCAAACACAACACCCATTCCACATCTGCAATCGAAGCTAATCTACAAAAACTGACTTCAACCAACTTCTAAAACCTGAAACTAATATGGATCTTTATTGCAACTGCTGATTTTGAACCTAGGACAACAGAATTTGAAAATGCTTTAAACACAGGAATTGTAAATACTCTCTTTAATTTTTTAGTCTGGGTAGCGTGTCATAATGTAGCGCTCAATATCGTTGATTTATCACAAAAAAGAGGAATGACTGTGTAGAACATATCCCAACATAAATAATTGCTTTGAATCAACCAAGCAATAATAACCTTTCAAAGGGAAAATGAACCAATTGAAATAAAGCTGTTGAGGAATTCTATTTTGAAGAAGGTTGACTTCTGAATACACTCATGACTCATTGTATATATTCTCTAAATATCTCCTAGTCCTACTAGAAAAACAAATCTTATATATAACAGAAAATTTACTGTACCGATAATAATTTTATATTAATTAAGTAGAACGATAGAAGTTTTAAAGAATTTGAAATTACGATATATATTGCTAACTAAGTTGGCAAAAATTAGGAGTGCTCGATTTTCGCCAACCCAGTTGGCGAAAATTCTACGAAAACCAACGTGGAATCCGACGTGGCAAATTTGGGCTGGATTTTCGCCAACTGCAAATTTTTGCCAATTCAGTTGGCGAAAATATGCAGGGTTGATTTTTATTTTTATTTATTTTTGTTTGTTTTTTGGTTTTATGTTTAGGGTTTGATTTGATTTGGTTTTTGGTGTTGTTTTTTTTTTTAGTTTTTTGTATTATTTTTGTGTTGATTTTTTCTGTTATTTTTTTGTTGGTTTATTTTCTTGGTAATGCAAAAAATTTGCTGTACAACAAATATTTTTAAACAAAATAATTTGTCAAAAATTTGAAATCACGAAAGTTTGGGTTGGCGAAAATATGAAATAATTTTTTTTAATATATTTGTCAAATTTTTGCTAACTTGGTTGACAAAAATTTGGGTTTATTTTTTGTTGTTGGTTTTTTAAATTTTTTGACAATACTAATTTAATTTTTTTTAGTTTTCATTTTGTTAGAAAATTTGTAGTACAATACTAATCAGAAAATTTGTTGTACATAAAATATTTTTAAATAAATTAACTAAAACAAAATAATTTGTCAAATATTTGAAATCACAGTACTAATTATAATACTAATTTGATATTTTTAAATTTTCGACCTCCAAAAATTAGTATAGATAACTAAAACAAATAACAAACAAATTATCATTCATATTAGTATAGATAATAACAAATTAGTTTAGATAATAAAAAAATTCGAAAATAAAATGACCGAAAGTAAAATTTGGAGGTCGAAACATCATTTTTTTTGCGATTCTAAATTTTTTTTTAAATCCGTCAAACGGTGAAACGGTTTATCCCGTAGTACTTTTCGATACGGTCATTTTGGCACAAACTGGACCTTGTTTCGATCTCTCAGTCAAAAGTTATGATACTTTAAAGTTTTAAATTTTAATATTTTGTCTGTAACATGTGCGTTTTGTTTCGGATGAAATTTTTTCTACACGAATTGTGTTAATCTCGTCGAAAACATACAAATCGACTTATTGTTTGACGAAAAACGATTTCAAAAAAAATAGTTATGGTCGTTCGAAGTCTGCTCGACGGGGGACGTAATATTCTTACGGCAAATTTTTTTTTTTTTTGGGTTCAATAATAGCATATTTTATTTTGGATGTTAAATTTTTTTTTTTTTTATTTCATAACACAAAAAACCTAAAAAAAAAAATAAACCAAAAAAGTCATTGTCAGATTTTCGCCAACTCGGTTGGCAAAAATTTGACAAATCCAAATTTTTTGCTAACTCAGTTGACAAAAATTTAAATATATATATAAAAAATTTATTATTTTATATTTTCGCCATCAGAGATGACGAAAGCTTTCGTGATTTCAAATTTTTGACAAATTGTTTCGTTTTAGTTAATTTGTTTAAAAATAATTTTTGTACAGAAAATTTTCTGTATATATAATAAAAAAGTTGGACTTGTCTGTAATTATTTTTCTTTCAAATATATTTTTTCTTATATTTATCAATTAATATTATTCATTAAATTAATAGAAACAGTTATGTAATTATTTATAGACACAAATTGCTCTTTGTTCCTCCTACATTGTATGAAATACATACATCACACATGTATATATACTTGTATAAATAAAATAAAAAATAAAAGCTCAAACCAAAAGGTGGGTCCACAACGGGGCCCTCTCAGCTCATGACAATCTTGGTGCCAAAACAGGATTGGCATTAGGCTAACAATCCTGTCATAAAAACTTAGTCAACATTTTTTGTGGAACTTTTTTTGCTGTGTAACTGACTGTTACCTTATTTTGATGAGAAAAGACTCATGTTGATGATGGTGAAATAAAGCAAAAACCAAATCCCAAGAGACCTGGTCTAAATAGGAGTCTTCTTTGTCCTTTGAATCAGACTCCACTGCAGGATATGGATCTAAGACTTCAGACCAATCTGAAATGCAATTTGAGAGCTGAATAGTAATTCCACGGAATGAGCTTGACTTTTTATGCGGATGGGATGTAGGGTGGATGGATGTAGGGCAACATTTGTCTCCCCAAACACCAACATCAATACCTTAATGTGTCTACTGGACCGGTCCGAGTCCAGACTTCCAGAACCTAAATTCAGCACGACTCACTGCTCGAAAAAAAAATTTAAAAAAAAATGACTGAGTTTAACCGTCTGGATCCAGATCGAGCCCGGGCCCAGGTTACCGCTATTTTATTTTTAAAAAAAAAGGTTGGATTTTTTTTTTTTTGGGTGGGGGATGGAGGGAATTGGTTATCGGCTTTGAGTCTTTTATTATATATACTAGAAAATTTACGTGCATTGTACGTAAAATAATTTTTTTCTTCTTCTAAGATCAATATAAAATTATTTAAATATATTTAAATTAAGTTAATTATAATTTTTTTATATATTTGATTATATTTTAATTATAATTAGTTATGAATATATTTCTGCTTTTCATAAAGAGTCTTGAAACGGTTAACTACGTAATATTATCTAATTATACACGAACATCTCTTCTAACTCATGTAGTTAAGGTGTGAGGTATTCTCTCTGGTTGGCTGAGTTCGAATTCTTGTAGTGTTATTTATAACACATTTAATTTTTTTCAATAATTTTTTTACGTAATATTAATTTTTTAAAAATAATTAATTGATCATGATATACATACATCTTAGACGGCTAACTTTTGAGCCGTTTTGAAGCATCATTATATTATGGAACTAGTAATTCACGTTCATTGCACGTAAAATAATTTTTTCCTTCTAAAATTAATATAAGATTATTTAAATATAATTAAATTAAGTTAATTATAATTTTTTATATATTTTTTATATTTTAATTATAATTAGTTATTAATATATTTTTACTTTTCATAAAGAGTCTTGAAACGGTTAGCTACGTAATATTATCTAATTATACACGAACATCTCTTCTAACTCATGTGGTTAAGGTGGGAGGTATTCTCTCTGGTTTATATATATATACACGTAAAATAAATTTCTCTAATATTATTATAAAATAGTTTAAATATTTAAATATATTTTAATTATAATTTGTTATTGATCGATATATCTCTACTTTTTTTATAAAAAATCTTGGATATGCTAGCATTCTAAACTATATGTATATTCTTACATAATTAAAAAATAAAATAAATAAATAAATTTTAACTAATTGTTCAACTACATAATATCATATAACTATAACCAAACACTTCTTCTAGTTCATGTGGTTACGGTGAGAGAGATTCTACTTGTTTGGCCAAGTTCGATTTTCCATGGAGTAGTTTATAATAAATTTAATTTTTTTTCAACAAAATTTTATATAATATTTTCAAAACTAAATAAATTGTTGATGATATACATACGGCTTAGACGACTTACTTTTGAGCCATTTTGAAGTATCTTTTTATATATATATATATATATATATATATATATATATATATATATATAAAGATTTTTTTATTTAATTGATAATTTTTTAATATATTATTTTTGTTACATACATGTTTGTTAATATGACTTATGTTAGCGTTTCTGTTTTCAACCTCTGTTCAAGCTTCCCTTGTGACACCACAAAGAAAACTTGTAGAGAGATTGAAAAACGAAACACAAAACAAAACTCGCATCAAAATAAAATAAAATACCTATATAATAGTAATATATATTGGAAAATGATACATAATAGTTGCAACTAATGATAAATAAAACAGTAACTACAAAATAAGTGTTACAACTAATTCTTTGAACTGATACATGATAATTACAACTACCTAAGTTCATACTACTAATAGTTAACTAAATTATAATAGACATTTTTTTTTCAAGAAGATGCAAGATACAATTGTCTAGATGCCTATGTAATTTTTTTTATGCAACAATTAGGTTTTCATTGGATTTGTTTTCCATAATGCATGCATTCAAGAAGAGTTAGATGTGAGTTTATTCTTTCGGTACCATGCTCATTATAAACATCGCTAAAATGATGCTAAAATTCTAATATTATCCAATTATGATTCATTGCTTCTCTGTAGCCTAGTGTCCAATGAGGTTGCGCGGGTTGAGGTTGCTGATCTTGTAGTTTTTGTGGTGGTTGTTCATTTTCATGGCTGCGAAAAAGAAGCTACTTTACCGAATAAAATACGAGATTACTGGTAAGTATTAGAAGAGAGAAATTCTTGTTGTAATAAATTTGGATGAATTAAGTTCCATTTATAGAAATTTCCAATGCCAAATGACCATCAATACCATTACAATATGACTGTTATAGAGTATTTTGGTCATTTAAAAAAAAAAAGATCAAATTACCCAATCCCCCCCCCCCCCTCATAGTTCACAAATGGCTAAGAAATGGGCCAAAACACTAATATGGCTGTTGGATGTTTTTAACCAATTCCAACGTTTTACTAATGGTTCGGGGGTTAACACCGTAAAATAACCTCCCAACGGTTTTATTCAAAGGGAGGGGTAGGGCCTGGTCCTAGTCGACCTTTTTTTCGGAGCCAAGTCTGGCTCGTACTGGTTGGAGAGTCGGGCCGGTTCAGGCCTGGGAGGCAAATCCAGTCTTAATCCGATATAAGAGTGGTCTGGGTCGAATCGTTGACCGGGTTTGGCTGTCCAGGCCAACCCAGCTCGGGTTTGACCGAACCGAACTAAGAGTGGGTTTTCGGCTGCCCGGTCCAGTATAGGGGTGGACATTCAGTTTCAACCTAACTGAAGTAGTCAAAACTGATATTCTAAATTTTTTAAACCGAAACAAAATTTTCCATAATCGAAACCGAATCAATAATCGATTTCATTTATTCAATTTGGCTACTTTTATTGTTTAATGTTCCGACCTAAAGTTGAAATTGTAGTTAAATTATATTAAAATTTTACAATTTATATATATGTTTGTTGTATTTCAAAGTTGGACTAGCTGTTAAATTGTCAAAGTTCGACTTCAAAACACATACATAGAATTATTATTTTTAAAATATACAAAAAATATACACATTTTTTATTGTAAAATATACATAAAATTGATGGTATTTAATAATTACATAAGTCTTATTTGATTTTTGGTTTTGGATCCAAACTTTAGTACAAAATCAAAATTAATTTTTTTAGTGTTTTCAAAACCAAAATTAAATTGATTATTTTCATCCAAATCGAACCGATTCTTTTATTTAGTTCGATGTTCGGTCCAAAATCAAATAATGCTTATCCTTAGCCCAGTACACACGTTGATCAATACCTCATCAAACAACCACACTCAGAAAAGAAAAGAAAAGAAGATTTGTATTATCTCTCCAATCAAATTTCCATAACTCATTGTGTTCATCATGTGGATGATGAGTAAATAAATAATCACTAGTTGATGTTGTCATGAGGATGATGACTCATCCATAAAACAATGGAAATGTATCGTTCATAGCTAGCTGGATCATTGTGATGTTTACATGAAACCAAGTTTTTAAAGCAAGACTAGTCATGTTTTCAATGTTTGCCATGGCAACATATTAAATACTAATTAGGAACGGTGGTGGGGGGAGTTGGTGATAGTATGGCGTTGAGTGAGTGAAAAGATCATGCGGATCATGCATGAAATGAAATAAAGGGCAAGATGAAGAAGTAAAAGTGCTTGTTTTATAGCTTGGCAATTGTTATTGGCGTCCAATTTGTGTTTGGGGACAACATATGTTAGGCACAATTCACATCAAAATTAAAAACAATTATTAGATGACCAGGGCCGGCTCTGTGTTTGTGGAGATCCCAGTTGAACTTTTAAAATTGACTACCAAACATAATATAAAAATAAAATAAAATAAAATATAAGTAAAATTTAAAAAAATATTGTCACTAAGAATTGAACTAAGAACTAGGGATGGCAACGGGTTGGAGCCGGGGACCATACCCTCCATCCCCGTGTCTGAGTAATATTCGAATTCCCATTTCTGTTCGGATTTAATTTTTTATCCTCATTTCCGTCTCCGTTAAACAATGCGCTCCCCGTCCCCATCCCCGTCCCGTTAGCACTTTCGTTTGGATTTGATGTAGCAGGTTTACTAAAAAGAAGATCCGGGAGTCCCGTGTCCCATTTCCCTCCCATGACATGTTAACAATTTGGACAGTGCTACATGAACCGTACAACCAGCCCGCAACCACGTGTTGCACGCGGATTGGTGGGGGGGAGGGAGGGGGGGGGGGGGGGGTGGTGGGTCCCGCGCTGCAGTCCGAGCCAATAGGGGTGTGGGGTGTGGGGTGTGGGAGGGGGGCAAGTGGGGGTGCGGGCCAATCCACGCTCATTTTTTGCGGGCAACATATCATTTCCCTAACATTTTTTTTCTGTACATTATAAGCGTTAAAAACCTTTTTTTATTCAAAAAAATTTTATATACAAGACATGTTAATAAAATCCGGTTTCCATAAAACAAATATACTACTAGATAGAGAAAAATGATCACAACACAACAAAAAGAGAATATTAATCTAACAAAAATATACAAGTAATAAATATAAGTCTAAAATACAAAACAATAAAAAATGAATGTTAACGCCACAAAACATATTACAAATAGATGTCTATATTTTCATATAAAAAATATATGAGTATAAGTAATCGGGGTCGGAGATTTACTGGGACGGGTAGTACTATATCCAGATCCGGCCCCGAAACCAACCTGAAAATTCTTTTATTCCCCATCTCCGTCCCTGTTTTTAAATCTCCAAACCCGTCCCCCATCAGGAAAAAAAATTCGGCTCCCCGTCGGATTCGGAGAAAATTGCCATCCTTACTAAGGACCTCTTATATGCAAGCCTAACATAATAACCACCACACCACAATTATTTTGTGTTAAAATGGCTCATTGAATATACTACTATTTTATATACATGTTTAAACTGATTTTTGGGACCTCCTAATCTTAGGTCCTGGGCGGTCGTCCTATCTGCCGTGGGCCAGGACCGGACCTGTAGATGACAAAATACATGTAGCTTAGCTCGAAACACCCATGAACACATGAGCACACACCTTTGTAACCCACGGTGAAACACCCCTTTAAATATGTTTTAGAACTCATATTTAGGACTTGTTATTCTCAGATTTTAAGTGTTAAATGATAGATTCATATACCATGAGATTTGAATGTGTTGTGAATGAGAGTGAACTAGCATGTAGTAGGGAAGAGAGTTGAGTATTTACATGATATAAAATATGTTTTAATACAATATTAATGGAGGATATAATACCTAGATGAATTGTGATGATGTTTAGGTTCTAATATATGCAACACCATAATTTATATAGTAGTTTGCACCTATTTTTCTTAATGTCCAAATTTGATTAACTTGGGGACACATGACATTTGGCATTTCATAATTGGTTGATACATGAAAATATTTGTGGAGTTTGAATCATGGAACTTAAAGGTATAGTATGTAGCATTTACATATTTATAATGGGACCTACCCTAACACGCGATCAATACACCTAAGTTGTGACATTACATTTGAGATTAATATTGCGATTCAACGTAACACTAAATTTACTAACTTCTCGAAAATCGTTTCCCCCTTCTTATTATATTTCTTATTTCCTCCCTCAGCTCTTTTTATTATTTTTCTCTTGCAACCATAAAATCTAACGTTCGTAGCGAATATGACAATTACTAAGACCCATTTACAATCAAGATAAATCTCCCACCTTAACCGTAAAGTTCCTAGTTTTTTTTATATCATATTTTTAGGGTTTTTTCAATTTTTTTTTTATTGGATTCTTAGATTTTATATCTAATAAATGTATTTTTAATAGTTCTGTAGTCGATAGTTCAATTTGAAACTATTCCTAAAGTTTTGAACTCCATTAACGAAGTTTCAAACCTTAAGAATTCGAAACATGTTCGTTTGGGACGACAAAAAACTGTAAAAGTCCTGAATATGCACATGACTGTCAAAATTTTGTGTATGTCGAAAACTAATCAGAGTAGTCTGTCTAGTCATGGTAATTTTCTGCAAATCACTGTCTTAATTTGGTCGAAGAGGAAGGTTTTGCGAACGTAATTTTCTGTAAAAAAGTTTGGACATTATTGACCTGCAATAAAGCAAGCACGATTTAAGGAGGACTGTAGTTTCTTGGCATTGATAAAGGGGCTGCTTCAAATATGACCATATAAATGTTGTATTTAATGGGCTTTTTCAATGCAACAAGAAACTCCAGTCTTCCTTGAATCATGATCAATGCAACAAGAAATTCCTTCTTCCTTGAATCATCACAGATCAAATTAATAATGTCCACAAAAAAAGGAGCTGTTTCAATATGACCATATAAAAGTTGACCATTGCTCTCTGGAAGCCCTATTATTCTCATCAATTATTGAAATTAGTGATTCTTTTCATTCCCCTTCTGCTAGTATAATAGGGCATACAGAGCATTTTACTATAATTTTGGTAACATAAAGAGAATTACACGGGCAATATTGACAAACATCCAGAAGATCACAGCATGAAAGAAGTAATTACATTTTGAGTCTTTGACCCTGAAGAAGACTGTAATATTACATATAATTTTACTTTTGTTTTAAATTTATGTTTAATGCAAATCAAAGAAGAAACCAATAAAATGGGTACAACTCACAAATAATAAAAAAGAACGGTGCCTATCACTTGTGCAGATTTGTATGTCTTAAACAAAGATTCTTGATAAAGACACTACAAAGATGATTCGGACAGTCTCAATTTTTTTTTTAAAAATTTCATTTAAAATTTTACTCAGGACCAGTCCAAAAATTTATTTAGGACTGTCTGACAGTCCTGCCAATAGTTTGAATTATCAAAATTTTGACAATCCTTCCAATAGTTTGAACTGTCAAAATTTTGACAGTTCTAAATAATGTATGCAATTTAATGGACTGTCAAAATTTTGACAGTCCAACCTATTGAAAGGACTGTCAAAATTTTGACAGTCCTAAATAAATTTTTGGACTAACCCCAACTAAAATTTTAGTGAAAAATTTGGGCCAGAGTATTTTGTAGTGCCTTTATCATCAGCCTAAAAAAAAGTCAAAAATTTGGCAATTCTAGTAATGTCCTAGGACAGTCCTGAAAACAGACTTTTGTCTTAGATGACCAAAATTTTGACAGTTTTAACTCGTCCAGTTGCGATTTTCTGAAAGTATTTTTTGTTGCAAAAATTAGAAAAACAACAACTTTAGGTTCTTCGGGACATTCACAATGCAAAGTAATGTATTCAATGAGCCGATTACTTCATTGAATGATTATTCATCATTTCTTCTACATTGTTGGGAGCCATTTTTATTGAAAAATGACCACAAATTTGAGAAGCTTGGTTGAACAACTTCGGAAAAGAGATTTGATAGAGACTCGCCGGAGTGCTCGGAATGTTAGGATTTCTAAGAAATTTGGGATCACAACTTATTAGTTTTTTCTTTAGGTTTATAAATTTGGGAAGGAGGAAGAAAAAGAAAAGTGTAACAAGAGAATTTTTTTTATAGTTAAGTTGGGGCCTAAACACTTTTGAAAGAACATTTTGAGAATTAAAACTTCATTTTTTTTTCTCTCTTGTGTTGCCTCTCTAACATGTACTAGTAGATTAACGTGAGTTGCATGTAAAGTATTTTTTTTTCTGATATTGTTAAAAAACAGTTTAAATATTTCAATATATTTAAATTAAAATTTGTATTATATATATTTATATTTGTATTATATATGTTTATATATTAGATAGATTTGTTATAGATATGTTTATATTTTAAATAGAATTTGTTATAGATATGTATAGATAGTTAGATAATATCAAATAGTTAAACTATTAGTTAGAATTTTTTTAATTTTTAATTGTAAGGTCTCATTTAGACAAAATTTTAATCATAATTAAAAATTAAATTAAAAAATATTTTTTCTTATATTTTTTTAAATTAATTAAAAATATACATAGGACTTAAATGGTATATAAATTATTTTGAAGTCTAGTAGAAATTATGGTGCTGATAACAATTTCCATAGCTAATAAGTAGAGAATATTGACACGAGTGGTGGTTGAGTAGATATATAGCATTGCAACTGCAGGGGAGAGAGAGAGAGAGAGAGAGAGAGAGAGAGAGAGAGAATTGCTTTGGTGTTTAATTAATTCAAAAAATTAATTTGTTTTAACTCCGTAGATATATAGTCTTGCAACTGCAGTAGACAAAACAATTTCCATAGATTTGGTGTTTAATTAATTCAAAAAATAATTTTAAATTGCTTTGTACTTGATATAATTTTTAAGAATTTCAAAAAAATTAAAAAATAATACTAGGCCATTAAGAACCTAAAAATAACTTATATTGTTGTGAGTTCTTTTCTAGCTTTTTAATTTGTTTTAACTATCTAAAATTTCTCAATAATTCTCTACTTTTTTAGAAAACTATTTAGGACTATTCCAGGTTATGCAAAAGTGCTAGGGATGGTTTCTAGGTCACTGTTCACTTATTGATCCATTTATATGTTTATCAATCCTTATTGGTAACGACTTTTCTTTAGATAAAAATAATAAAATATAATTTAATTTTTTTAATAAAATATGACATAATCCAAAAATGTATTTTTAACCTATTTTGGTGTTTTTTTACACTTTATAAGTCCATGGGTCACTCAGCGGTCCGTTAAAGGTCTATCGGTAGCTGAAATCATTTGGGCTGAAATTTTACAAATAAATTCTAAAAATTCTATTAACTCCGTAATGTAATGTAATTAATTGTTATTCTAAACAACTCTCGAGTCATAATACACTATTATAATCTATAGTTTTCAATTATTATATAGCTTATGAGCGTTCGTCCTGGTAACCCCGTTCATCAATAACCCATGTCACATGTTTCATATGTTGTTAATGGTTTCATTATGATTTTTTTTGTTTAGATAAAAAATAAACTATCCAAGTTCTAAATAGGGTTTCTAGGAAAATGAATGCTACATTTTTCTTCCTGGAGAGTCAAAATTATTTTCTCATTTGGCTCAACAGTAAGACCATCTATGGTGATAATGATGTTGACGGCTCAATGCATTTTATATGCTGGATGTGGGGGATTTTTTGCTTTGGTTCAAGACACTCATAAAGATGGATCAGATGTTGTGGAGATGGAAGTCGTTATTGAATTTCTTGACGTTTTTCTAGACGAGATATCAGAAATGCCATCGAATCGTGAGATCGTATTCACAAACATTTTCCAACATTCAATCCACTTTGAAGGCTCTTTATCAGATGACACATGCTAAGTTGAAATATATCAAGGTGCAGTTGTAAGAGTTGCTAGACAGAGGATATATTCTTTCCGGTGTTTTCCATTGGGGAGCACCACTTCTGTTCTTGAAGAAGAAGAATAAGTATGGCCTGATGTGGCTTTGTATTGAATACCGAGACTCAATTGGGTGAAAATTTGAAATTAATATCTTTTGCCAAGGATCGATGACCTGTTTGATAAAATCTAAAGAGTGATCATCTTTCTCAAAGATCGATCTTCGCTCAGGCTATCATCAATTGAATCACTACAAACTTTTGTTGATGATGTTCAAATTGACAAAGTCTTTATTGACAAGTTTGTAGTAGTCTTCAATGATGATATCCTCATTTACTTGCGAAGCAAAGAGGAATATGTTGAGCATCTATGAACTATGCTTAAAACCCTTCAAAATTATCAAATCGACAACAAGGTTAGCAATTGTGGATTTTGGATGAATATCGTGTCATTTCTTGGGCATATTATGTCACACATCGATTTCGTAGAACTGAAAGTCGCAACTGAATGTGACGTCGTACAAGCCTAAATTGTACTTGTACAAGACAAACACAAACACGGTCGATATAATATCTCAGAAATAAATTTATTACATCAAAAATAAGCAAAAAATGTAAATAGACATACGATATATAAAAAACAATATTTTTTTGATAATTGTACTAAAATTATAACGATTCTAGGCCAAAATACAACTTGATTCCAAATACTGTATCTTAATACAACGAACGATGATACAAGACTTACAATTTATGAATTAAATACAATCAACACTATTCCATACAATATGTCATTTATAAACAAAAGGAAACATCTCCGCCTACACAACTTCAAGTTGCAATCCGAGCTCCAACACCTTAGCACGACCAAGCAAATCTTTGCACCTGGAGAGTTTGGGGTCAGTACATTGTCGGGTACTGATGAGTGGCCTCTAATGTCACGACCCGCACCCGAAAATCGGGCATGAGCCGTGGGTACGTCCAGCCTACGCCGCAGAATCGGCGGTAGAACGCTGTAAAGGTCCGTTCTAGGTCAACCATATCTATCTATATCTCACTGAAAAATCCGGCATGACCTCTCCAAAAGGAGGGCAAAACCACGCAATATATATATCAAAATAATCTCAATCACAAAATCTAGAGGAAGAATAAGCACGATATGATATAAACAAAGAAAACCAGAACCAAGAGAGCAAGACAATCCAAAATAATACAGTCCAAGTCTAAAAGCTACAACATCTCACAGAAGCACAAAAGAAAAGTACAGTCATCCAAAATACAAACCACAAGGAAAACCCAGGAAACCCACCTAGCTAACTAGGGTGCTATCGGCGTCTCCTCGGCGCACTCCTCCTCGGGGTCACAACAGTCGTCAATACCAGGCCCGTAGAACGTAGGACAATAGTCCTCAGGATCCTCTGAAAAAAATATGCCCAGTCAGGACTGGAGCGAAGTACATAACTCTGAAAGCAACTCCAAATACATGGTAAGGTGTATATGACGAGCAATAGAAAAGTAATCAAGATGCATAAGAAATAAATATAAGCTGGAGCACAATAAATAGCTGTAATATAAACTGGAGAACAATACAAGTAGTGGAAAAGTAACTGCAGGTGAGAAACATGAATACTAGCTAAGTGCCTTGAGCACAAGTTCGTTATATGATCGGCTTAGGTTGCACATGAAAGTCACTACGATAACTCCGTTATGCGTGAGTTGCATAACCGACATACACATGAATACTGTTTGGCTTTGATCATATAACCAACTCACTACTCCCCTCCCCCACTAATACCATTGGATCCAACCACAACACGCTACGTACATGATAATAGCTCGCGCACACGAAGGCGAGAGCACAAGAAGCACATGATAGCACATGATAATCAATACCCGAAGCACATGATGAAATACACGTGATAGAGTACCCGCTGAACACGGTAAGGGGGATAGCACCTCATGACGGGATCCACTAGTACCAGCTCGTGTAATAAAGTGTCAGAATCAAGTATTACAGTTCTAGAACAGGTGATATAAACGCTATCATGAAATGGAAACTATCAGAGGTAGGTACTCGCCTGATGTCCTGAGCAACTGATGAGGATCGAGATCCGGACCGGTGTCGCAAGGACCTAATGCGAAAAGCAGAATTAAACAGGGTTCTAAGCATTTAAACTGATATAAAATAATTAAAAACAGGCTTCTAGGGCTATTCTAGGTCGAACGGGTCAAACCGGTGAAAATCGGGTCAAAAAGTCAACCCGGGGTCCAAAAAGTCAACTCTAGGTCAAAACTAGGTCAAACGTTGACTTTTACGGTCAACGGGGACAATTATGGTCAAAGCTAGGTCAAACTAGGGTGCCCCTGAAATTCTAGGTCAAACCGAGCTCATTAAGCCACTAAACTCACAAACTCGCCTAATCGAGATACCGGGATACCCTCGGTATCCGATACCTCGTCCTAGGCCACGCACCCCGCCTAAACCCGCTAAAACCTATGCTAGCACGCGTAATTATATATATATAAACATATAAAAATCACTCCCAAGCATTTCCAAGGCTAATGCTCAAATACCCCGCTCGAAACTCAATACCTTGAATATCTCAAGGTATCGAGATACCTCGGTATCTCAAGGTATTGAGGTTTCGCCCTAAGGCCCTCTAACTAGCTATCTAGCTATTAATTATGCACCTAGTTATTAATCTAGGCTAGGTAATATAGATATCTACTATCTATTAATACATCTAAGTAGGTATCTACCTATATACATATATATATCCACACACACATACCCAATACCCATTACCTTACCCAATCATAACATATATATATATATTACCTATCAAGATATCTATATATATATATATATAAGTATAGGTATATAGATATCTATCTCCTAGATAGATAAATCTAAGTATCTAGCTATCTACCTATCTAGTATCTATCTATCTAAATACCTAGCTATCTATCTATCAATATCTATCTCACTATCTATTTATCTTATCTACCTAACTATCTATCTATTGATATATCTATCTATCTAACTTATTATCTATCCACCTATCACATATATATATACCAATCTCTCACTCTCCCTCACTAGCTCTCGCTACTAGCCGCTGCTACTGCTCCTTGCTTCGCATTTGCTGCTGCTACTGCTCTATGCTACTGCTGCTGCTGATCTATGCTGCTGCTGCTGCTGATTCTGCTGCTGCTGCACTTGCTACTGCTGCTGCTGCTGGTTCTGCTGCTGCTGCAGCTGCTGGTTCCCCCCCTTCCAACACACAAGCACACACACACATACATACCCATACATATATATATATCACTCTCTATATATATATATATATCTACATATATATCTATATATATATCAACTAGATACATATATATATACACACACTTAACTACACACTCTAACACACACACTAGCACACTCACACACTAATACACACACACTTAAACACACACACCTATAAA
Organism: Iris macrosiphon; assembly: GCA_036927795.1. NCBI lineage: Eukaryota > Viridiplantae > Streptophyta > Magnoliopsida > Asparagales > Iridaceae > Iris > Iris macrosiphon. Next base: position 128,370,666 of record JAYESA010000016.1, on the reverse strand, counting down.
TATACATAGCTATATATATATATAAACACACATATTAATATATATATGCACACTTACAAATATATATATATACATACCAATACACACACACACTCTAAGATATATATATATATATACACATACACATCTATATATATATATATATATACACATACACACGCAAGCACACTTATACATATACATATATATATATATACACATAGACATATACATATACAAGTACATAAATATAAATACACACATATATATAAATATATATATACATATACACACATACAATTATATATAAATATATATATATAGACACATATAAATACAACACAACCACGCACACAACACTCAAACCACACGCCCCACTCACGCCCAACGACCCCGACACTCACCAATACCCTAAAATATATAAAATATAACTCGAAAACTCTAGCACACACTCCCCGATACTAACCCAACGCGCGCACAAAGCCGAAACGAGGAAACCAAGTCGAAATGGCCGTTCGGTCATTTCGACGAACACGTGGTGCGCGGCTCGGAAAACCTCCTGAAACGCACACCAAACGAACTCGGAATCGGCCCAAAATTTACCCACGCGCTCTACACGATGTCTAGATCCTAGAAAATGCGCTCCCACGTCGATTCTAGGCCCGTGGCGGAAACGCACACGCACTTAGAATCGGCGACGACGAAAAGCCCCAATTTTGCCCGAAACGCCCGTTTCTCCGCGACACGACTTCCCGTGTCCGAACGGAGACACGCACTCACCCTTTAGACACCCGACAACGTCTACCTAGGTCCATCTAACCTAGGACATCACCCAAAATTGGGCCAAATTCGGATTCCACCCGAATTCGACACAAAACCTAATGTCAAAGTTTCTAAACTCACCCAAACTAGTTCCAATTTCCTCCTACGGGTAGGGTTAGGGTCTAGGAGGGTTCTACAACACTAATTACACTACACAAAAATAATTAGGAAGGGGAAAGTTAGGTTTTACCTCTTGGGAGTTGGAATCCCAAGGCCAAAGTCTCACAATCCCTAGAATTCACCTCCCTCAAGCTCCAAGCCACCAATTCTAGCTCCCACACTAGATCTAAGCTCCTCACACCTAGGTTAGAGAAAATGTAAGGTTAGGATTAGCTTAAAGAAGAAGAAATAGAAGAAAGAAAGAAGAAAGATGGAGAAAAGCTTACTTGGAGAAGGAAGGAAGAAGAAAGGAGAAGTGGAGAAGAAGAAGGAATGAAGAAGAAGAAGTAAATGAAGAGAGGGGGAGATGGGCTGCTGCTCACGGATGGGGGGGGCTGTGGGAAGCTCACGGGTGGGGGGTAGGTAGGGGTTTTACAAGTTTCAATTTCCCAAAACGCCCCTATTCACTCGGTTTTGGGTTTCGGGTTCCAAATGCGCTCAAACTAGTTCCAAATCTCTCCAACTAACCTCCTAAAAATAAAATAATAATTCTAAGCCCCAAAATAATTCTCACCAGGGTGTGGGCTGGGTCGGACATGGGTCCACTAGGGTCTGACATGGGTCCAGGCTAGCCAAAACCCTAAAACAAACATAATAAAAATAATAAAAATAATGCAATCACTATTTAAATATAATTATAATTATTTAAATACAATCCACTATTTACCAAATAAAAAAAAAAAAAACCCTATTTTCTAGAATTGGGTAGTGACATCTAACCAACTCAACTAAAATCAACATATTGATTAAGTAAGTGCAGACAAATATATGTTGTCTTTCTAATCTTGTCTTAGGACCAGTTAACAATTCATGAGAATACATGTGTCCATAAACATACAAATATATATCACACAATAAAGTTGATCTTACCCAATACTTACCATCCTTTTCCGTCAATACATTGATATCATTCATAATATAATAGTGTGTCATAAGTGTCATTGTATAAGACATTCATTAGATTTTATAAAATATATAAACGTGTCAAGTGCCTATTCATGCATCAAGTTATAGGCCTGCAAGCAGATGACATTATTATACAACCTAACTATATAAAGGTCACTGACGACATGTCATCTTGGACTATTTTGGAATAAACGACTCCCTTTTAATGGGTAACGAGCACCCTTGAAAGTTTTTAAAACTTTCTGTGTTGTGTCACACCCTTCCAACTTAGGTTGTTAGTCCTACTGAAGGTCCCACAATGCTTCGTACTAATACGTCAGCCATGACTATACCTGTTCCTTCTATGCCAACACGATCACATAGCTCTAACGATCGTTCGAGGAACCCAAATCTTGTGCACAAGTTGTCCATAACCATATAAATGCGTGAAGAGTTAAACTATATATATATATATATATATATGAAACAAAAATTGAAGTAACTATACAACACATATCTCCATTCTATTACCACATTCTTTGATCCATCACTCGCACATTCTTCCTAGTCTAGGGATTGTACCTTGGCAACTCAACGATCCCAAACCTTCCTATATTTTCATTCCTTTGAAGCCACATCACTATATTCCACATCATTATACAATAAGAACATTATACTCCATACGATAACATAACTACAACAATATAAAATTCATGTCTATAACAATAGTACAAAAATCTACATCTATCACAACAAATTAATATTCCATGTTCTATACAACAAGTTGACAACAAAATAATTACTATCATCACTACTGCACAAAAAGCTCCAACTTGATGAGGATGTGTACAATCGCGGTTCCATAACTTCCTCCATGATCTATCGTGGTATGCGCAGTTACAAACTCATAATCCATGTGGCGCCCTCGCCTTGTTTTGAGAGAATGTGCTTCACTTCGTGTGCAAGAAACATGCCATGTTCTTGTTCGATTACTGCTTGAACATGGGACATGCAACCCCCACTCAGAAAGCTGCTTCCTCTAGATGCGATCCACACGGCAGCTTTTTTCCACATGACAACTAATTACCTCACTAGAAAGGCAAGATAACAAGCTTCAACTACTTTTTTTTATAAATAGCCGACTCTTTACAAATTATGGCCAAAAGACCTCATATATTAACCTCCACAACAAGCTCTTGATTATTTGGTGTTTTTACACTCTTCATGTTCCCGAAGCCTTCTTAGATCATCAACGAAGCATAGAAATTGTGCTGATTCGACCTTCATTGTCCCATCTCCCCATCATCTAAAACTTGTCTCAAAGTTTTATATTTATATCTATTCTTGTAAATTAAATTTGAGTTGTGAATAGATTTACAAAGTTTTTTTTTCTGAGAAGCTTTCTTTTTGGCCAAAAATATATCTAGATAGCATATACTCGGATCTGTTTATCTTTCAGTACTTGCTTTTATTTATTGTGTTAATAGGTTTGTTCTAGTCAGACTTCAGTTAGATTTGTATATGTTAACCTATTTATATTACTATCTTTTATTCTGACATTTATATTCTTGTGTTGTTATTCTTTGTATGTTTCTTATTCTTTCTTGAATTTATGGATGAGGTTATTTTACCTGCCTTAGATATAGTATTGTGGGTTGGAGTTCACGATTATACAATGGAGTATGCTTCTGTAGGACAAATAGGGTTGGATCATACCGATAGTCGTATTAGTTGGCCTAGTCACATAGCTTGGTCTTGAGTATTTTGGGGCTGGGGCATGACATGTGTGCTTATGCAGGAGGAGAATGTGATATCCTACGCATCGAGACAACTAAAGTCTCACGAGAAGAACTATCCTACTCATGAATTGGAACTTGCGACGAATCTCTTTTGCATTAAAGTTGTGTCGACACTCTTTATATGGAGTAGGTAACGAGATTATCACCAACCATAAAAGTCTTAAGTATCTTTTCACCCAAAAGAGCTTAATTTGAGGCAACGACACTGGCTGGAACTTATCAAGGATTATAACTTAACAATTGGATACACCGGGGATGTCAAATGTTGTGGCGGATGCTTAGAGTCAAAAATTTGTTGGATCACTTACTATACAAATCGGGATACTACGAGACTTGGAAGAGATGGCATGGAGTTTCAAGTACATGGCCAAGAGGTGCGACTAGATCAACTACAATAACTACAACCAAGCTTGTTGGAAAGAATAAAGACCACACATGATAATGATGTATACTTGCAAAAAATGCGAGATCTTATCACAACAAGAAAGGCATCTGACTTTGAAGTATAGAAAGATGGGATCGTATAGTTACATGAAAGACTTTGCATCCTGGATAATGACTCGATCAAGAAGGAGATCATGAAGGAGGTGCACAACTCGAGATACACATTGCATCCGGGAAGCACAAAGTTTTACAAAGATTTGTGCTCGACTTTTGGTGGCATGAAATAAAGAGGAAGGTTGTTCTCTTCATATCTAATGCTTGGCTTGTCAACAAGTCAAGGTGGAATATCAACGATCGGGAGGTCGATATTCCAGAATGGACATGGGATCATATAACTATGGACTTTATTGTGGACTTGTCGAAGAGCAACGTGAACTTGATATGATTTGGGTCATTGTCGATCGCTTTACCAAATTGGCTCATTTCATTGCTATCAAAGTTTCATAGAGTATGGGTCAGTTGACGTAAACATACCTTGATAATTCGTTTGTATTGTGTGTCAGTGTCCATTGTGTCGGATAGAGACGAACGGTTACCCTTACATTTTAATGTTGTCTCCAATCAACAATGGAGACAAAGTTAAAGTTTAGCTCGAGCGTATTATCCGCAGAAGGATGGACAAACACAAAGAGTAAATAAAATCCTTTAAGACATGTTGTGGCTGTGTGTTTTGGACTTCAAGTCAAGTTGTATACATATCTACCTTTGGTAGAATTTGCATATAACAACAATTATCAGGCAAGAAATATTCAAAATGTCTACGAGGTGCCCTATGGACGATAGTGTATAGATCAACTATATGATAAGATAATTTTGGGAGTGTCAGATTCTTGGATAGGAACTATAGTTGTTGAGAAGATTTGGTTGATTAGTGAACGAATTCATATCGCTCAGAGACAACACAAGAGTTGTGCCGTCACTCATCAACGATCAATGAAGTTCGAGGTGGGCGATCATATGTTCTTAAAGTGAGACCAATGCGTAGATTTATGCAGTTTGGTGCCAAAGGAATGCCGAATCCAAGATTTGTTGAGCCTTTAGATATAATTGAAAGAGTTGCACATGTGGCCTACAAGATTGCTTTACCACTATCCTTGACTGAAGTGCACAATATTTTCATGCTTTTCAATTGAGGAAGTATATGCATGATCCAAGTTATGATGTGGATTTTGGCCAATTAGAGCTGAATGGGGACTTAATCGTATACAAAAAACCTTGTTCAAATCTTGGACATGTCAAAAAACCATTTGGTGTCTTGTATTCGAGTGCTTTCGAGGAATCAATTAGATGAAGAGTCAACATAGGAGTTGGAATATGTTGTGGTCCATATGAAATTGCTTTTTAGAAATTCGGTCATACATAATCTATATGGCAAATTTCAAGTGTGTATTTCAATAGAAGATTCATCTTTTATGATCTTGTACATATGGGGAGTTGTAGCCTATGTTGTTGGAATAATGGTGGGTTCTACTAGTGGACAATATTCAAATCTCCCAAAAAACATATATTTTTGTCATCCATTTATTTCTTAGAGATTACCCGTTGGAGCTATAGGCACAAATCATATTCGAAACAATATAGAGACCTAAACACAAATTTTTAATATTATAAATAATATATATATATATATATATATTTTGTTTAGAGTTTAGTTGATGAATTTCATAGATTAGAAATCATCATAAAAGAACTTAACAAAAAGAATAACGCGCTTTGACTTTTTTCTTTGCTTCAAATTTATTGTAAGGTACAGTTGTGAGCTACAGCAACAGGCACTTCAGTTGTGGCAATAGTCACACCCCTTTATTTAATTATATATATATATATTATTGGTCCATATCCCCGCAATTCTTCCTCATTTATCACACACTACACTAGCCAAAAAAAATAAAAAAATAAAAGAAGGAATGATTTCCTACATGCCAGTCAGGGACATTTTATATACTTTGTGAAAAGGAAAGCAAGATGGCGAAAACCAAAACAGTCAGGGGCATTGATGGAAATCAACAACACTGATAAATGAAGTTACTTAACCATCAGCAATAGTTCCTTGTGCGTGTATATAAAGCAACAAACCACCACTTCATTGATCATCAATAACAAGTAAGGAGTAAGAAACTAAGAAATGCCAATGGGGATGAAGAAGAAGAGGTTTGGAGTGCTGTTGTGCGCAGGGGACTCGGAGTACGTGAAGAAGAAGTACGGCGGATACTCGGAGGTGTTCATGGGCTTGCTAGGGGAAGAAGGGGAGACTTGGGACTTTTTTCGAACTTTCGACGGCCAACTACCGAATGCTGAGGATATCGACGCCTACGACGGCTTCGTCATCTCCGGCAGCTGCAGCGATGCCCACGGAGCCGATGTTTGGATTCTCAATCTCGTGGAGCTCATAAAGAGGCTTGATTCTATGAGGAAGAAGATCCTTGGGGTGTGCTTTGGTCACCAGGTAATATAATGCTATATATTATTATCACTTAACATTTAACAACATAATAGTTGTGTGGTTATCACCTCATATATTACTATATGTATTTTTCTAGTTTCATTCTATTTTATGGTTATATTTTGGATTTTATAGGATTTTATAAGTCATTCTTAGTTGTTATTAACATGGTCGTCCAGTATATAGTCCCTTCCTAATGAACAGAAAAAAATTGGTGTGAAATACTGTATTATATATGTTTGCACCATTCCTTGATGTGCCAAAGACCTTAAAAAGTAAACCTTGATTCAGTTAGGGGATTCCCATCAACATTGAATATTGAAATATTGGAGAGTCTTAATATATATATATATATATATATATATATATATATATATATATATATATATATATATATATATATGCTTGAACCAAAAAATTTCATGGACAAAAAGAATTTGATAATATATAGCTAACTATTAGCAATGATATTTTACCTATTATGAACAAATTGCTAAGTACGCAGACAAAATTTGTAATATATAATCCTATATATATATATATTGTTGACAGATCTTGAGCCGTGCATTAGGAGGGAAGAGTGGCAGAGCAAGCAAGGGATGGGACATAGGAGTGAATTGCATCCACCTCTCTCCCTCCGACAAGTTGTTCTCTTCTCTCTGCATGCCCTCTCAACTCCTTGTCATTGAATGCCACCGCGACGAGGTCTGGGAGCCACCTCCCAACGCTGAGGTCCTCGCACGGTCTGACCGGACCGGAGTTGAGATGTTCCGTTACGGGGAGCACATAATGGGGATCCAAGGCCACCCCGAGTACACAAAAGACATCCTCCTGCACCTCGTCGATCGCCTCCTGCAGTGCAAGCTCATTCAAACTAGTCAAGCCGAGGCAGCCGTGGCTAGCTTGAACGGGAGGGAGACGGACCGAGAAGAGTGGAAGAAGTTGTGCACAAGCTTTCTCAAGGGGAAATCAATTTCCACGTAGGAACTATTAAATTGGAGATGAAAGCTTAAAAATAATGGAGGGAAAGAGAGAAATTGTTGAATGAGAATTACAAGCATACTTATACAAGGGAATAAATAAAGACTAATTATTACATGCCTAAAATATGGAGATCCCATATCATTGTAATATTTGCCTATGCTTAAAAGAAAAATAAGTAATTACAGTAATCTTATTCAATGTATATGCTTCAACCAAAATTTTCCATGGACAAAAAGACTTTGATAATATAGAGCCAACTATTAGCAATGATATTTTACCTATTATGATCAAATTGCTAAGTACGTAGAAAAAAATTGTAATGTGGTCATGGAGGAGCACGAACACCGGAAGAACCATGCGCCATGGAGGCCTGCATGCTGCTGATCGACTCCTGCATACTCTGTAAGATGAGAGGAGTATTTGATTCTTGGAATGAATAATTTTGTGTTATGTTCAACCTCAACTTGGCCTTTAAATAGCCATTTACAACTCTAACAGAATGCATAAAAGTAGCACCCTCTAACCATATTCTAACTAACAAATCAAAACAAATTAACGGCATAGAACAAACAAAATTCCTAAATACTAGGGATTCATTGAAATCCAAATAACAACCGCTTCAACCTCCTCAACAGGATTAACTCTAACAAATCACCCCCTAAGCCTGTTACATGAGATTCACCTCTATGATGCCGAGCTTCTGTCTCATCTCAATGAACTTGACTCGCCCAAGCGCCTTGGTAAGAATGTCTGCGAGCTGCTCTTCAGTGTTGATGTTGTAAACCCCCAGATTTTGCAAGAATTTTAAAATTGGGATTTTTCACAATTTTCTGGAATTTTCTGTAATTAAAATCATGGTTCTTAATTATTGAATAATTTTTTAATTGTTAATAAAAAGTATTAAAATATTATGGAAATAATATTTTTGGGTGTAAAATAAAAAACTGGACTTAGGATAATTTTTCTGGATTTTTCTGGGCCTCAGACCTATTTTTTAAATACCTCAAAACTATTTTTTCTAATTATTAATAAATTAATGTTTTATTATTATTATTATTATTATTATTATTATTCTGTTTTTAGGTTTTTGGGCCCGGCCCGGCCCAGTGGGCCGAGCCCGTTAGCACCCAGCCCAGCCCTCACACACCTTAGCGGGTCGGGCGGGTCGGCCAACCCGGATCCGCACCCGAACCCGACCCGCATCATCACCCCCAACCCCACGTTCGGCTCGAGCCGAATTCTCCGCCGGCCGCCGCGCTCTCCGGCTGCCACGACCGGTTCCCCTCCGCTGCCACGCCCACGTCCTCCGCTTTTCCCGACCTCGTCCCCGGCCAAGCCCTCCCCGAGCACCCTATATAAACCCCTACCCCGACCTCCTCCTCCCTCATTCCTCTCCCCCAAACCCTAGCTCGCCGGAACCCTAACCCCGACCGCCCTCTGCACCGCTCGATGGGCGATTTCGTGATCGACTCCTCGGAATCCAATTCTGGAAGTTCCGTTGGGTTCGTATCAGCGTTCCTGACCTGTTGACACTAAGTTTGGTGAATTTGGAGACCTTTGACCCTGACACATTTTTCGGTGCAAAGCGGGCCAACATGTGGACCCCGTTTTGGCCCAAAATTGCCGTTTTGCCCTTGTCTCCAAATTGGACTTAAGGACATGCGTTTCTAGCTATTTGATATCTTCTGAGCATGATGGTAATGTTTATTTCAGCATCCGGACTCATCTCTGGAAATTTTCTCCGAGACATAACTGTAATTGGATCCAAACAACAGGCAAGTACCTGCACTTCAAGTTTATTCTTTATATTGTGATAATTAATTCCTTGCTCTACTAGCACCATTGGATGATTACACGTAGAGTTAGAACACTGAATTTTCATGTCTTGAATACTGGAGTTCATGTCTTGTTTTTCGTGTCGGGTGGGAGAATACTAAGGAGGCATGGAGTTTACCCTTTCCCCTGTATTGACTAATAGCTGTTGGTACACGACTGTCCATCAGCCGGATCTCGATTATATTGTCTAATAGCCGTCTATGACGGCCGGATTAGCCTTATAAACCCCTACATGCCAACTATGTATTCTAAAACAAACACAAGTTCACGCAGATAGTTTCTGGTCTTGTTATATTTCTTGCTGACTGTTGTAGTTTCAATTCCTGTCTCATTTACTTCTGTTTTCTCATATTCCTGTTTATAGCATTAACTCTGAGATATTTATGTTTCCTTTATGCAATTTTCTCAATATGATACTCAATTTAATTGTCATAAATATTTAGTTTAATCTCGTTGTGCATTGTGTACTTTGCTCCTTTCCTGACTGGATCCGTTGTTTAGGCGATGATGAGAACTTTGCCCCCACCCATATGGCGTAGCAGGTGATACATCTGAGGAGCCAGTTCCTACTCAGGAGACTACTTTTGAGGAGTAGTAGGCAGTTAGCTAGTATTTCCTTTCAGCACAGCAATCGGGTTTGTCCCCGATTTATCTTCTGGATTCTGTATTAAACCATGGATTTGTATATCACATTTTGTTTATGAAATCTTATCATTTCCCTGTCATTTTCCTTGTCTATTTACTTTACTGTGGATGAGATAGATTATAAAAGACCTGTGAATAGGACATAGACAGCGTACTACCGCCGACACTGCGGCGTAGGCTGGACGTGCCCACGCACTCGTGCCCGAATATCCGGGTGCGGGTCGTGACACGTTTTTGTGGTGGCCCATGCAGGTCAACGACTAAATTGTTCGGTTTCAACTTCGGGACCGAACAGGCCGCAATAAGATAAGGATAAGCTTAGGATCTCATCCACTTGCTTGAATCGTTCTTGACATCTATCTCAGATTTGAATTAATTCCTTGACTTGCATCCTGCCTTGATTCCTGTGCGCCTTTTATCGTTTATTTTTGGATGCAGAGTAATGGACCTATCAGCAAGCGACGAGGTTCCTACAAGATCATCACGAGATGCTCTACCAGCATGACCGTGGAGAACGCGCAGACTCTTGGAGTAGCTAATACGCGTAAGTGATTTGTAGCTGCCGTTTCTAGTATTGTTTAGCTTGTGCCTATTGGTTCGTGACCTCAGCCCCAACCTAGAAATTTTAAACTTGCTAATAACCTGGTATGCTTTATTTTGATAACTATAAAGATCATAGAGTCTTTTGTTATTTGTGCTTATTGTAGGTTGTTTTGTGTACTTAAATGATTTGTACCTCCTTTTCATCATCATCTAGCGCACTTAATTTTGCTATATTTGACTTATGCTGCTATTTTATAGCCTAGTTTTGCAAAGCTTACTCTTTATCGAGCTTGTTCATGACATATGTATTAGTGGGTCGACACACTAATACGATTGTCTATTCAGAATCAGTGCATTACGGTCTGATCAGCCTTAGTGCATTTTGATTCGCCTTTCGCACTACTTTACGTGGATTGAGATATATAGTTGACTAGTATACTTGCCCTCTAGACATGTCCGAGCATATTATATCAGGTTACATGACTGTATTAAAACGAGCATTACCAAGATAGGATTCAATCCACAACTACTTGGCAATTCTCACTTGAATTCTTTAAACGTCTCGATCCTGATACTTCTGTTCTATCACCTCACCCTTGAACTCTTTATTATTTGATCTTCGCCTTCCCTTATTTCGGGAAGACGAAATCTCGTGCTTGGTATAAGTTTGATACATAGAGAATACTAGATATGCCCCATAGGCCGATCACATACTTGAGGATTAACCTTTTGAAATTGAGGACATATCATACGTGATATGATCGGCGTTGAAGTTCGAGGATTGAATGACATGAGTAAACATATTAAGGAATATTTTCTTAAAGTATATAGTCTTTTGTGATGAATGGGTAATCTCTAAGTTGGGTAGCAATGCATTTGTCAACTCGAGAGGAATGTTTTTGGATTGTGACCGAGTAAGGTCAGATTGGACGAAGCAAGCCATTCTCATTTTTTTTGAAAATTTAGAGGAGTGACTAAGATGAGTAATGAATTGATATCGAGGACCCAATAGTTATACCTTAGGTACATGATTTAAATTTTGAATAATGGAAGTAAAATCGTTAATTTGAATTTAGAGGATATATAATTCAGACTTGAACATTGGTGGACTACATTTAAATTATTTTTTTAATTTGGTGATTTGATTTAAGGATTAAAATTTGATGGTTGGACTACCTAGTTGGAATGGAATTTAAAAAGTTGAAACATACAAAAGGGAATACTGTTGGACTCGAATCACTTCTAGAGGAATTATGATAATTAGAATAGTGAGGCAAAGTCATAAGCATGTGCAAATCTTGAATATGTTATATGGGCTTAATCAAAAATTTTGCCTGTGGGTAATTTGAGGAAGTAAGAAGTAATAACCATAGGTTAAATTTTGATTAGAACAAGTAGTCGTCTTAACCTTGAAGTGATTGCAGTGGACATGATTCGGATTTTAATTATCGCAAGGAGATTGCGATGGACTTGCCTTATGTACATGAAGGGTTAACAGAGTATGGCTTGAATTTTAAATTTCGAGGACGAATTTTTTTTATAAGTTGGGTAGATTGTAAACCCCCAGATTTTGCAAGAATTTTAAAATTGGGATTTTTCACAATTTTCTGGAATTTTCTGGGAATTTTCTGTAATTAAAATCATGGTTCTTAATTATTGAATGATTTTTTAATTGTTAATAAAAAGTATTAAAATATTATGGAAATAATATTTTTGGGTGTAAAATGAAAAACTGGACTTAGGATAATTTTTCTGGATTTTTCTGGGCCTCAGACCTATTTTTTAAATACCTCAAAACTATTTTTTCTAATTATTAATAAATTAATATTTTATTATTATTATTGTTATTATTCTGTTTTTAGGTTTTTGGGCCCGGCCCGGCCCAGTGGGCCGAGCCCGTTAGCACCCAGCCCAGCCCTCACACACCTTAGCGGGTCGGGCGGGTCGGCCAACCCGGATCCGCACCCGAACCCGACCCGCATCATCACCCCCAACCCCACGTTCGGCTCGAGCCGAATTCTCCACCGGCCGCCGCGCTCTCCGGCTGCCACGACCGGTTCCCCTCCGCTGCCACGCCCACGTCCTCCGCTTTTCCCGGCCTCGTCCCCGGCCAAGCCCTCCCCGAGCACCCTATATAAACCCCTACTCCGACCTCCTCCTCCCTCATTCCTCTCCCCCAAACCCTAGCTCGCCGGAACCCTAACCCCGACCGCCCTCTGCACCGCTCGACGGGCGATTTCGTGATCGACTCCTCGAAATCCAATTCTGGAAGTTCCGTTGGGTTCGTATCAGCGTTCCTGACCTGTTGACACTAAGTTTGGTGAATTTGGAGACCTTTGACCCTGACACATTTTTCGGTGCAAAGCGGGCCCACATGTGGACCCCGTTTTGGCCCGAAATTACCGTTTTGCCCTTGTCTCCAAATTGGACTTAAGGACAGGCGTTTTTAGCTATTTGATATCTTTTGAGCATGATGGTAATATTTATTTCAGCATCCGGACTCATCTCTGGAAATTTTCCCCGAGACATAACTGTAATTGGATCCAAACAACAGGCAAGTACCTGCACTTCAAGTTTATTCTTTATATTGTGATAATTAATTCCTTGCTCTACTAGCACCATTGGATGATTACACGTAGAGTTAGAACACTGGATTTTCATGTCTTGAATACTGGAGTTCATGTCTTGTTTTTCGTGTCGGGTGGGAGAATACTAAGGAGGCATGGAGTTTACCCTTTCCCCTGTATTGACTAATAGCTGTTGGTACACGACTCTCCATCAGCCGGATCTCGATTATATTGTCTAATAGCCGTCTGTGACGGCCGGATTATTCTTATAAACCCCTACATGCCAACTATGTATTCTAAAACAAACACAAGTTCACGCAGATAGTTTCTGGTCTTGTTATATTTCTTGCTGACTGTTGTAGTTTCAATTCCTGTCTCATTTACTTCTGTTTTCTCATATTCCTGTTTATAGCATTAACTCTGAGATATTTATGTTTCCTTTATGCAATTTTCTCAATATGATACTCAATTTAATTGTCATAAATATTTAGTTTAATCTCGTTGTGCATTGTGTACTTTGCTCCTTTCCTGACTGGATCCGTTGTTTAGGCGATGATGAGAATTTTGCCCCCACCCATATGGCGTAGCAGGTGATACATCTGAGGAGCCAGTTCTTACTCAGGAGACTACTTTTGAGGAGTAGTAGCCAGTTAGCTAGTATTTCCTTTCAGCACAGCAATCGGGTTTGTCCCCGATTTATCTTCTGGATTCTGTATTAAACCATGGATTTGTATATCACATTTTGTTTATGAAATCTTATCATTTCCCTGTCATTTTCCTTGTCTATTTACTTTACTGTGGATGAGATAAATTATAAAAGACCTGTGAATAGGACATAGACAGCGTACTACCGCCGACACTGCGGCGTAGGCTGGACGTGCCCACGCACTCGTGCCCGAATATCTGGGTGCGGGTCGTGACAGATGTACTCGACCTCAACCTTCCCTCTCTCGACACACTCCCGAATGAAATGATACCTTGTATCAATATGTTTGCTTCGGTCATGGAAGACGGGATTCTTGCTGAGGGAGATGGCGGACTTGTTGTCTACCTTGAGCATGACGCTGCCGGCCTCCTTGTTCTTTAAGTCACCAAGGAGTTTTGCAAGCCAAATGCCTTGGCATGCCGCCGTTGTCGCGGCAATATACTCAGCCTCACAGGATAACAATGCCACGACCTTCTACTTCTGAGATTGCCAGCTAATGAGGCTACGATCGAGGAAAAATAATACGCCAGTGGTGCTCTTGCGGGTGTTGATGTCACCTGCCATATCACTGTCGCTGTAGCCGATCAGCCGTGGTTCCTCCACCTTATTTGCGTAGAGACAACCAAAGTGACGTGTGCCGGCGACGTAGCGAAGGATGCGCTTGACGGCAGCAAGATGTTCGGTGGTCGGGTTCTCCATGAACCGACTCACGTAGCCTACCGCGTACGAGATGTTTGGGCGCGTGTGCACCAAGTACCGGAGGCTCCCGACGATGCTCTTGTAGGATGTGGCGTCAGTCGGTGGGGCTGAGCTCACCTTGCTTAGCTTGAACCTCGGTTCCCTAGGGACGTGGCACGGGTTGCAATCCACCATGCCACTCTTCTCCAAGATTTTGAGCGCATATGCCTCTTGACCGAGGGTGATGAAGCCATTGGACTGCTGCACCTTGATGCCGAGGTAGAAAGTGAGCAATCCCAAGTCACTCATTTTGAACAAGGCCTTCATCTTCTCCTTGAACTTGGCAATATCTTGTGGGTCCGTTCCAGTGATGATGAGATCGTCAATGTACACACCCACAAGTAGGCGAACTGAACCTTTGCCGCGTGTATACACAGCGTGCTCCTGTGCACTCCGGTAGAAACCAAGTGACAGTAGGCAACTGTCAAGCTTGGTGTTCCAAGCCCTCGGTGCTTGCCGCAGCCCGTACTGTGCCTTGTCAAGTTTCAGCACTTTGTGCTCCTGTCCTTCGATAACAAAGTCTGGAGGTTAGGCGACGTACACCTTCTCCTTGAGGTCGCCGTTGAGGAACGCCGTCTTCACGTCCATGTGGTGCACCACCCACCCCTCATGCGCGGCGAGTGCGATCAACAAACGGACGAACTCGAGGCGAGCAACCGGTGCGAACACTTCCTCGAAGTCTACTCCTTGCCTTTGCACATAGCCTTTTGCCATGAGCCGCGCCTTGTGCTTGAGGACGGCGCCATGCTCGTCCTTCTTGATCTTGTAGACCCACCTCAAACCGATCAGACGGTGGCCGGGTGGGAGGTCTACCAGGTGACATGTATGGTTCTCCTCAATGGAGCTCATCTCCTCGAGCATCGCTTGGCGCCAACATCGGTATTTTTTGGCTTCAAAGAATGTGGCAGGTTCCTCGTCAACCATGAGGAGTAGCTCATCGACATCGAGCTCGCGGACGGTGGTTGTGTCAAGCAAGCTCGCCAAGGTCCTGTACCTGCGCAGCCCGTCGTCATCAGTGTCGAGCATGGCCGAGGTGTTGGTGGGTAGCGAGACAAATTTTACTCCGCGTTGTACCACCGAGTTGGATGTTTCTGCCCCGGATGCTGGCGTCAATGGCCCTGGACTGGATGCCACTGGTGTTGATGGATCGCCACCCCCGTGCACCGGCGTGCCTGCATGTTCAACATGTGGTATAGTATACTCAATAGTAAATGTCTCACCTACGTTGTCTTGTACGCCCCAGTCCCACTTGGCTTCCTCGTCGAAGACAACATCGCGTGTGACGTGCACGCGCTTGCCGGCGGGGTCGTATACCCGGTACGCCTTGGTGTCGGGCTCGTAGCCGATGAAGACCATGTGCTTGCTGCGATCTTCTAGCTTATGTAAGTTCGGCTTGACCACCTTGACGTGTGCGACACAGCCGAGGGTGCGAAGGAAGTGCACGCTTGGCTTGTGTCTGTGCCATGCCTCGTATGGCGTCTTGCCGTCGACGCTCCGTGTCGGCGAGCGATTGAGGATGTAGACAGCCCTTGTGACTGCCTCACCCCAGAACTTCCCGGGCATATCCTTTGCCTTCAGAAGGCTGTGCGCCATCGCGACGACCGTCTGGTTCCGGCGCTCGACGATGCCATTTTGCTGTGGTGAGTATGGTGCTGTGAGTTGTCGTTTGATGCCGAGGTCCGTGCAATACTCGCCAAATGCTACATATGTGAACTCTCCCCCACGATCAGTACGGAGCGTGCACAGTTTGCGCCCTGTCTCCACCTCGACATAGGCTTGAAAGTATTTGATGGTTGTCAGCGCTTTATCCTTCGAACCCAGTAGCGTCAACCACATGTAGCAGCTGAAATCGTCGACGAGGAGCAAGAAGTAGCACTTACCACCAGGTGTCACCGGTGTGATCGGCCCACAGATATCACCATGAACGAGATCTAGCAGGTTGTTAGCACGGTACTTGGTCTCCTACGAAAATGGCGTGCGGCGCTGTTTCCCGGCAAGACAACTATCGCAGATTTGATTGACGTGTTCGATATGTGGTAGCCCGTGCACCATGTTATGGCGAGCTAACTTCCTGAGTGCTTCGAAGTTGAGGTGGCCAAACCGTGCATGCCATCGCCGTGCATCATCATTGAGTCGTGCTGCCAAACACACTGGTTGTACAATATCAAGAGATAGAATGTACAGTCGGTTTTGGGTACGTTTTACCTTGGCGAGGAGGCATTGCTGACGATCTCGAATCGAGAGCACGCTGCCTTCGATCAAGACTTGTCAGCCGTTCTCATCGAGCTTCCCAAGGTTGATGATATTGCTTTGTAGCTTCGGGATGAAGTAGACGCCGGTGAGGGCGCGGTGCTCGTCGTTCTGGCACGTAAACATCACCGTACCACGCCCTCGGATGTCGACGACGGATCCGTCCCCAAACTTGATGGAGCTCGTGACTCCAGTGTCCAGCTCGGCGAAGACCTCCTTGCAGCCCGTCATGTGGTTGCTGGCGCCGGTGTTAAGGTACCATGCTTCGCCGTGGTGGTCGTCCTCACCGCCCAGATGCACCTGAGCATGCACCTCGTCGAGTACGACGTTGTTGGTCGTATCCACGGTAGTCTCGGCGAGCGTGTACTCCTGCTCCATTAGAAGTGCGGGCTCATCATCGTCGACTTGTGTCAGATTGGCGCGCTCATCGTGCTTCGGCTTACGGCAGCCCTTCGCCCAGTGGCCGTAGATGCCACAATTGTGGCACTTACCCTTCTTGTCGCACGTGCCATCGGACGCGTTGCCGTTGCCGTAGTTCTTGTTGTCACGGCCACGACCTCTTGGCTTGCCGCACCCTCGACCATAACTTTTGCCACCATTGGAGTAGGCTTTGCCTTCCTTCCTCTACTTCGTGGGAGCGAGCCACTCCTCTTCGGAGAGGAGAAGGCGGCTACTTGTGTCGCCGGAGTTGCTGCAAAGATCGTACCGCTCCTCGACGGCTAAAAGACGACCGGTAAGCTCTTCAATTGATAGCGTCTTGAGATCCACTAAAGTCTCAATGGCGATGACGACTTGCGTGTACCTGGATGGAACGACTCAAAGGAATTTTTTAACTACCTTCTCGTCGTCCATTTCGTCGCCGAGTAGTTGCAGGTCGCTGACGAGTCCCGTGAGCCGCATCGCGAAGTCCTCGACGGACTCGCCATCCTTGAACTTCATTGATTTGAAGTCAGCGCCCAATTTCTGTGCCTTGGTCTCGCGCACGCGCTCGACCCCCATCCGCATTATCTTCACAACGTCCCATGCTTCCTTGGCAGTATCTTTCACTGCCAGTGTCCGCAGCATCTCTGGCGGTACGACACGGAGTATGACAGACAGGGCCATCCTGTCGTCGCGGTAGTCGGCTTTCCCGGGTTCGATCGCCTCCTACAGGCCTTGCGCCTGCATGTTGACTCTCATTAAGAGAGCCCAATCTGTGTAGTTGGTCCGTGTCAGCATGTGGTACTTGAAGGTGAATGACGTCTCCTTCATAGATGTCGACGTTGTAGGACTTTGCTCGTCGTTGGTTGCCATAGCTCTGATACCAAATGTAAGATGAGAGGAGTATTTGATTCTTGGAATGAATAATTTTGTGTTATGTTCAACCTCAACTTGGCCTTTAAATAGCCATTTACAACTCTTAACAAAATACATAAAAGTAGCACCCTCTAACCATATTCTAACTAACAAATCAAAACAAACGACATAGAACAAAAAAAATTCCTAAAGACTAGGAATTTATTGAAATCCAAATAACAACCGCTTCAACCTCCTCAACAGGATTAACTCTAACATACTCACCACTGTGGTCTACAATGTGGTCATCGCCGTAATAATTTGTTCTATCCTATCAGGTTGTGCCGTAGCAGAAGACGCTGGTAATTGAGGTCTTGATTATACCGACATATGCGACGCCAAGGAGCCAGTGCCGTAGACGTGCCCGCCTTTCCCTCTTCCGCCAGCGGCCTGTACAAAAATGTCGTTCGTTCGAGCGGCCGTGGAAGAGGACATGGTGGCAGGCGAAGACTCAACGACACTCTCTTCCACCTCATCCTGAGTGGCCTGAGTTGAGCTCTCTGTCTGCAGAGACTGGAACGCAGCCTATCCAATGACCCATGTTTAATTTCCTAATGGACTTCTAACTTGTAATATAAATTCTAATACCTCATATTATTCTAACTTATAATATAAATTGAAATACTTACAATAGTCTTGCTGGCCTTCTCGTCCACGTAGCTAGCTCCCGTCCTTTCTCCTCTTGTGCGTATACTCAAAAATATCGGGGAAGCTGATACTAGAGGGATCTCCCCCCTCCTTCGCCAACTTCTCCGTCTGTGTACGAAACATTAAGGAAACATATTTATTTGCCATTAAATCAAAATGAGAACTAAAAAAACTTGATTTGATTAACAAACTAAAGAAAGTACAAAGAAGTCATAGAAGACAATCTAAGTACAAATTTATTTTCTGGGGGTGATGATGGAGGGTTAGGAGTGTAGCAACTATCTTTACTCCGTGGACGATCCGATATGGAAGCTCTTATCTCTTGCTCGAGTGTAGGTTTACCAATAGCCAGCCGGGGGGTTGTATAGGGGTAGTACTTTGTTATTTATAGTAGTTCTTTGGCCGCAAAGATTTTGGTCCGCATGGACGTTGGGAGTTGCCACGTGTCTTCCCCTAACATAAAGGAGTTACAACTGTGCACGAGAATTTGGGCTTCAGCTGTCATATGGACATTTGTTAAGATTTTCTTGTTGCTGAATATCTGGATGGTTTTTTGTCCTTTGTGAGCGCGACTTGGTCAATTGGACACGTGGCCTGCCACATGGTTGGAGAAGATCACCTTGTTACAATGGCATAATTTGGTTTGTTTGGGAATCTAGGGCATGCGAAGCCAAGAATAGCAGAGACCGCATGGGGTCTAGAATGCTTGGACCAGAGCCGTTGTAATGACCCATTCCGTTCAAGTGGACAACCGATTCAAACGGCGAAAGTGCAACGACTCGACCCGCTTTGCTCAGCGAGAAGACTTATTTGAGGCAAAGGATTTCCAGACATGGCCCTTTAGGAGTTCAGACTTAGACTTTCAAAGGCTCGCTCGGAGCATCGCTCGACTGAGGTGAATCATCGCTAAGGTGGGTGGCTACGATGAACTTGTCTTTGCTTAGCCAACACACTTAAAATATGGACGATACATGCTTGTCGCTAGGTGAATCACCCCCTGCATGCTAATAAAGAATCCAACGTACCTAGCTAAGGGAATAATCCCAACTTGTATTGCTTGTGTTAGAACATGGAAATGAAACTTTGCTTATAAATGGACCCTCGCATGCTACTTTTGCCTTGTCCAACTAGACCTCGCTATGCTTCAAGTAGAACGATATGTATACTCTTCGTAGTGCACTGTTCACATGTTTACACTGTATGACCCTAGATTATGTCGCTCGGTATGTTCCATTATGGTTTTACTCCTCGCTTTACCCTTAGTCCGTACCAAAACGTAAATGCTTGTGTTTAAACAAATGCAATGCTTGCCTGCTTATATGTTAACTTGTACTTGTTGCCTCGTTTCAATGTTCGCCACACAAAATTATGCCACAAATCAAGTAATACCATCCGTATCATTGCATCTTGTTAGCCAGAAGACTATCAAATAGTCCTTCTGTGCAATATGAACCTGCAAGTATCCGGGACCGTTAGGTCGCCAAGGTAGTCTCGAACCAGGGGAATGCATCAAGTTAAGTTGAACTCTGAACGAAAATTATGTCAAGTTTACATCTGAATAAGAATAATGTCAAGCAAATCAAGAATCACAGTTCATGGAGCAATGCTCACTCAGAACAAGAATCATGGATTATCATGTCAAGATATGAATTTGGAAGACCCAAGACTTGCATGTCGTGAATAACTTGTTAACAAGTGGATCTTTGGATCTCGTTCCACGGACGGTCTCCAGGGCACCGGGGCCGATCCGATCCGGAATGGAACTTTTAGTTTAGTCTCTCTTGTACTGGACGGGATGGCTTATAACGTACCTTGTTCTTTCATTGTATACCATTCTCGTCCTTGACTATGTCCTTTATGGCTATGCCGGCGACTCCTGTTCATATAGATAAGTCATTCTCGCTTAGTGGCTATCCACGTGTGAGTCATTGTATCGCATATTGAATATCTGAAACACCTGAATGATATGAGTATAAGATATCTATACATAAATTGAATACTTGAACATCTTCTGTAACACTTTTGGATAACCTGTATACTCGTGCACCCGAAACAGAATCTCGCTCACGACACTTGTGTTTTCTTATGCTATTGTCCCTGGTTTTCATTATATATATGCTCGTGCTTAGTTTAACTTGGTTTGCCTTGGACAGGGAAGGACAAATGGTAAGTTGGTAAGTCTTGCCGTGTTCTTTTATATCGCACGACGCACTGCCACACGAGTTAGGTTTTACATCATTGCCATAAAACTGATCCAAAGGCAAGACTAGAAAGATAACTTAATAGCTGGTGCATGGAACCTATATAACGTGTTTGGATTTATCGAACGGGCGAGAAGCCTCCCCACCAGTGCATTCATGTACTGATAATCCACTAGTTTGCTTGCAGGGTGCTGGAAAATCTCGTTCGGTGCGGATGCCTTCTTCGTGCGTGCTAAGGCGTGGAGTTCACTCTGAAGCCTTGGAGCGTTGCGCCCGAAACTGAAGCACATATACAAGATATAATGTTTGAACATCGCCTATGTATTATTCCATAAATATAGCCATTTGGCACGCTTTTACTGTTCAAAGAGAGAGAGAGAGAGAGGCTTGAGCGATTTATAATCTCGGCCTAGCGCCACCTGTAACACTTGTTCAATATCAATAAAGAGATTATTTTATTTCTATACTTGTGTTATTCAATGCTTCCGCTATTGACGACTCTGTGAACTTGTTACCAATCACCTGTACGTTTCTTATTCCGCTGCACTCGGACTATCTGTTCGACTCTGTGTCTTAGACCTCTTACCGCTTGCATGGACCTCGGCCTTGGACGGGCGTGGCTCACTCTCGTGGGACATCATATCCAGAGGGAGAAAGATCATCCCGCGGGAGCGCTGGCACGGTGATTTACCCCTAGCGGGGACGGCCGATTACCTACAGGAGATCGGGATATGACAGCCGCATGGGACGCATAGAGTCTGGAACGTATGGGCCAAAGTCGCATGGGATGCATGGAGTCTGGGATGCATGGGCCAGAGTCAAATAAGATGCATGGAGTCTGGGACTCATGGGCAAAAGCCGTATGAGATTCTTTTGCCGTAGTACTGCACACTTCCTGAGACTTCTGTCTTTTAGTGAGTTCATATTTTTCAAGATGCTCAAAAAATCCTTCTCTGTCAGGATTCTGTGTCAGATGTAATCTCGTTGTCAGAGCATGATGTTAGATCTATCTGCGGCCAAAACTGCCTTCGGTCGTTTGGTCCGCATGGCTATCGCCTAATTAGGACGCATGGTGATCATGTGGTCCATTTCCTGCTGAATTTTCCCTTGGGCCGCATGGTTGCTTATCGCATGGCTCCAATTTTTTTATGCTTCTACAAGACCCCCTTCAAAGTTTTCAAACTGATAAGTTTGAAATACTTTGAATAAGAAGTGTGGACGGGGTATATTTGGGCTGTATGGACATTAGGTCGCATGGACATTAGGTCGCATGGATGCATGGATGGGCCCTGCCAGGCTGTCAACTCATTCATTACCAGATTTACTCTGGCCCTTTAGTAGATTTTATTCAGATTCTGCACCATCTCCTGACACGGGGCTCGAGGCAACAGTTTCTAAGAAGATTAAAGTGGCACGCAAAAATTGAGACATCATCTTCATCGCCATAACTGTCCCGTTCATCATCTCGATCTCTTCATACGTCTCTTGGACCTTATAAGTAGGCGACTTGGGGATGGGAGAGAACTTTGTCTCAAGTTCCTCCTTATTTGTGAAGATTCTGGATGTTGCTGTCTCTCTCGCCGAGGAGTTGGTCGAGAGCAAGATTGATCCGTGGCCCCCTGATGCTGGCATTCTGCTCTGAGGTAAGGGGGTACTATATGTCTCTCGTGTTGGGCTGCTAAGGTCACAGAGCCACCGATACACAACTTTGCTGCATGGGTAGGAAATCCTCCCCAACGTATGCCGACCCTTAGCAAAGTTCTGCCGCATAGATGAAGGCTTCCTTGGACATGTGTAGACCACTTCACACAGCTCTGTCGTGTGGGTGAGCACTCCTTCGTGACACGCGTGTAGAACCTATCTAACATGTGCGCCAAGCTTTGGCGAGGCCGCATGGATGAGAAATTATCTGCTTTATGCGTACAGAGCCTATATGAGGCTTGGCCGCATGGATGAGGTCTCATCTTGCTCGTTCGTGCAGACTTAACTACACGTGGCTGTGGCCTGGTAGCGGTATGCTATGGTTATACCTTTTTATAATCTTCGCTGAGACTGATGTGTCTTCTTTATGCAGGTTTTGTCTTCGCTCGTGCTGCCTATGTTAGAGCATGGAAGGATATCATAACACCCGTTGTTCGGGATAAAAACCAACCTTATGCGACGGTTTGCCAAGAACTGATCCAGGAGATAAGGATAAACATCTTGTGTCTCGAGTGGAGTTGTACCTGCTTATGCAGCACGTTAGCTGCGTTTCTCCCCTTTATGCGGCCTGCTATCAGTCGGGGTCCTGCGGCGCTGATTACTGGATTTGGATTGATTGCCATTCCTGTCGTCCAGTCTTCCCGCATGGCTGGAGAGTGCCCGATCGCCTCCTCCTTCGCTATCCATCAGTATGGGTTCTTTTTCATATACTGAGATCTGCACTGTGGAGAGATGACGCATAATGCATTGAGTTCTGCTGCTGGTTTCACTTGTGTCAGTAGCAGAAACAGCACAAGGGCACCTTGTAATGGAAGAGGTTCTTGTCGGCGAGACTTCATGGAAACCCTTAGAAGGAATTTCCATCATATGTACTCAAGACCTTAAATATTAGTAAAAACTCTTGAAATGAAATGGATTTCCATCATATGATCTTGAATACAAATTTCTCCTTTTCCAGAACTTTTTCCTGTATTTGTCGTATTGTTTATAAATTTTGCCCTTTTTTTTGGGATTGTCTGGCATACTTGATTTGTATCCTGAGAGAGAAATGATCACTTTCTGCGCTTTATGTGTTGATGTGCGCCTGATGTGTTCACACCGCTGTGTCAGTTCATGTCTCTGAGAGGATTATACCAAATCCTGGCAATCATATCTTGGGTTGTGTAGGAACGAATCGTCGCATCTTGCGTAGTATATAGTTACGACCCAGGATGTAAGTCGTCGATTCCCCGCTTATAAGTGGCGGACGATCTCGAAACTCCTTAAACAAATTCATCTTTAGTGCGATGGCTTCTGGAGGTGCTCCAAAGAAAACTAACATGTCTATTTTTGCAGCGTCGGCTACCCCTCCTGCGAGCCCGAGTTGCTTCCTACTGAGAGGACGAAAGAAACGTCCACTGTTCGAGTACGTAAGGCGGACATCTTCCAAAAACTCTTGGAAATCCCTGTCGATTCGGGGGAGCAAAGTGTTAGAGACGCTCCACGTCAATTGCTCGTGTCCTCAGATGCTTGCATTTTTTATTTTTTTGCTATGTACATCAGTAATTCAGAAGATTCTGATTCCTCTTCTTCTTGATGTTTGTATTCTCTCATTCCTTCTTTTTATTTTAACAAAAGGGGAAATCACTTTCTTTGCACATTGTGACATTTGGGGTGCTTGTACTAGAGGTGAGATTGTCGTAGTGCAATATTTGTAGTTAGTGTGGACATCCCACTAGGGATTTTAGTGAACCTATTACCCTTTTGAGCACTTGGGGTGCAAGTAATAAATTCGAAACAAACCTTATCAGAGGTAATATGTATGTGATAGGTTTTGTGGATAGTAAGGACATCCCGCCGGGGGATCTTTGGTGGACCTATTACCCTTTTGCGCACTTGGGGTGCAAGTAATAGATTCGAAACACTATAAGAAAAATGACATTTGGTGACGATCATTTTATTGACGGTCGGTAAACCCGTCAACTAAGCTATTTTACTTGACGGTTTAGGCCTCGTGTCAAGTAAACCCCTGTTTTGTGTTAAGTTTAAAATATTGTACCCCTTTAGTTGACGGGTTTCGGGAAACTGTCACAAAATCTAACTCTTTTCCTTGACGGTTAGGTTAAAGCCGTCAACTAAATTCAGGAAGAAAAATTCCTGTGACTATTTCAGCTGCCATTATCGTAAATATTCTAAATTTTTTGGGTTAGTGACGATTTTGATATATTAAGAAAATAGTAGCGGCACTGTTCAAGAGCCCGCATCTCTTCGAAAAATATTTTCCCCTCTGAAAATCCCTCTTATCCTCCCGTTCCTCTCAGAAAACTCCTATTCTCCTCAAGTCATTTCTCTTTCTTCTCAGACGACACTCTCCCTCCACTCCCTAAAACCTACTCCTCGGCATCCCCGGTCTCCTCGGTGGCCTACGTCCCCTCTTCAAAATCCTATCATCTGTGGCAACTTCACCATGCGGCAACTTCGGTATTCACCATGCAGTAATATGCAATTCTATTCCATATTTTCTCTCTGCAATTTAATTTTTTGGTAATGCAAGTTGAAGTTAGGGTTTTTTGTGGATTTTATTGAGAGTAGGGTTTTTGTCAGTAGTATTTTTTTTTGTAGATTTTTTTGAGAGTATGGTTTCTCGTGTGTGGCAAATAAGAATTTTATTGACAATATAATTTTTTGTGGATTTTATTGAGAGTAGGGATTTTTTGTGTCTGGCAACTGTGTCGTGTCCTATTTGTGAATCAGTAGGGTTTTTGTGGGTTTTATTGGCATATGCCACTGTGTCGTGTCTTATTTGAGAATGAGTAGGATTTTTTGTGGGTCAATTTTGCCATATGATGTGCGTTTTATTTTTATTGACATAACTGAAACTGTGTCGTGTCCTAAGAATTTTTTTCAATTTGTTGGTTTTATTGGCATACTCAACTGTGTCGTGTCCTAGGATTTTTTTTATTCACAGAGCTGAAACTGATCTACTGTAGTACACTAGACCAATTTACTAATCCGCTGTCTCATTCTTATTGCAGGAAAGGAAGTAGCGCCCAGATTGAGGTCAGGATTATGGTCATCTAACGCTGCTGCTCAGGTAGATTTATAACCTGGTTATATAATTTGCTGCAGTAGAATTTTTGATTGATATATGTGGAACATCAGACAAGACAACCATGTCTAAGTCATGGATGTCGAAGGATAGAATATGCAGTGAATATGAGGAAGGAGTAAAAGAGTTTCTTAAGTTTGCAAAGCTCCATTTGAATAATCCTTTTTCTATTCGATGTCCATGCAAAAAATATGAAAATTTGATATTCCAAAAGCTAGGAGAAGTAAGAAAATACTTGTTTAGTAGCGGTATCGATCGAAGTTATACAATATGGGTTTGGCATGGTGAGGAACACCTTAGCAGAGGATCAACAAGCATTGCAGCAAGTGATGAACAAACACCTAACTATAAATGTGGTTCCTTTGAAGATGGTGCAAACGCTGTAGAAATGGTTAATGCGGCATATGAACATATTTTCGATGACCCAAAGGCATTTAAATCTGTAAAACCCCTAGTTCTAAAAATCGTAATAACCTTTTTAATTAATTATTTAATTGATTTGTAGTAATTATGAACTAAATAGAGAAAATAGATTATTTTTTATTTTTTATTTTAGGCGTTTGTGCATTTAGGAGATTTATGGAGCCATTATAAATTTTTTCTAATTTATTCCATGTAGGAGACCATGTGGACAGTCGACAGCTTAATGATATGCACTAATATAATTTCTAAAATTTTCAATATATATATATATATATATATATATATATATATATATATATATATATATATATATATATAAGTTTTAGAAATAGAAAAGAATTATAAAAGAAAAGAAAATAGAAATAGAATTCAATTAGAAATAAAAGAATAAGAATAAGAATAAGAAAAAGAAAAAGAAAAAGAAAAAGAAAAGGAATAAAGAAAACCCTAAATAAAATAAATTCCTTAATGGATTATACCTAATGGATCCTAGTCTACCCGCAACCCAATAGCCCTAACTACCCACCTACCCGCTAGTTAAGAACCCAGACCCCGCCCCTTAAGAGAAAGAAAGCAGCAGCAGCATCAGCCCATTTCAACCGCGCGAGCCCGCGACTTAACCCCCCGATTTCTTCCTATCTCTCCCATCCTATATATATATATCATTCGACCAAAATCCTAAATCTAAACTCACCTCTTCCTATCTAGGCCTAGCGATGCCGCTGAGCCCTGACCACCGTCCGCCACCCAGCCAAGCCGCAGATCGCCAGAACCGACCCCGACGACCGCGATCAACGCGCACAACCCCGTGCGTGACAGTTTGACAGCAGAGTACCTGTGTTCACGTGCTGTTTCCTGTCACCTCGCTCAACCAAACTCGACCCCGTCTTCACCAGTACATTCACCACTTAACCTCCTTCAATATCTGTATGTTACTTGACCTCGAACATCGCGTAACCCTAGACAAAAATAGCGCCCAAGTTGCCAAAAAAAGATAACTTTTGGGTATCGCAAAAAACTGCGGTAATTACCTATGTTCCCGGATTCGTATCTCCCACCACAGAGATCCGAATTTGATTTTTTTGGTATGCGAGGACCACTTGACCTAGTTTAATCTATGTTATTTACATTAATTTATTAACTGCTGTGTGTAGAATTAAACCAGTTAGAATACTCCAAAAACTTACTTTTCCAGATTTCTAAAAATTGCTATACGGAGCGCGTCCTGCCAAACGGGACTGCCCCGTCATGTACCAAGTGTACCAAAATATGCGCACAGTATACCCGGACATGTGAGTTTTTGTGGAAACTGATTTGGACGCGTGTGCGCGTCGGAATCAGCCCGTATCCGCAGCAAATCCTCAGTGTCGCAACTTTTGCAAAAGTCCTGCGCATTTAGTGCACGCTCATCAGAATGCGACAAAACTTGCGCCACTGGACTCGTGGTAATGTGCTGGTCCTGTGACCCAATTTTTACGTAATTCTGAGACAGTTGACCAAGTCACCAATTGGCGGGCCCCACAGTTGACTTTTTGGGCAAATTTGTGTTCGGCTCACCGGAATTCAAAACTGGATGTATCGTTGAGTTCGTATTGACGTTTAGAATTGGTTTGACCTATAATTTGTCCTATTTAGAGACCTTTACCCCTGGCACGCTTTTTGGTGCAAAGTGGGCCACATGTGGACCCCTCTTTGATCCGAAATTACCGTTTTGCCTCTGTGTCCAAATTGGACGAAAGGGTAGTGATTTCTAGCTATCTCGCTTATTCTGGAAATGTTGGTGATGTCTATTTCAGCATCCAGAGACGTTTATTCTGAGGCCGCAGTTTCTACTCCTGTGTGCGTGACATCTGGACGGTTACACTTTGCAGATTTTTTGCCAGGCAAGATACCTTACCAAATTGTTTACAGTACTTTGCATGCTATTTATATTTCTATTTATTCATTGCCTGTGTAGTTTTGTTCAGTTATATTTATTGCATGTGTAGTTCGTTCAGTCATTACTATATATATTAGATATGTTGACACACACTTGACTCCTAGTATCATGAGAGGACAATCATTAGGTGTATGGGATTTTAACCACTATGGTAAATCGTAGTATATAGCTCGCACTACGGGCGTGTGTCGCGCTGATCACTACCCCCGAGGTATGTCAATTTTTGTAGAGTCGCGCTGGTCGCTATCTCCGAGGTATGACGATTTTTGATGTCCACTGGCGGGTGTGTGAGTTGTGAGGCTTAGATCGAGTAGCCTACCCTTGCCCATACGTCAAAAAGTTGTCCTCATTTTCATTCATATAGATTGTCTTGTACAACGTACTTATATATTTTTCGTCTATATTGCATGTTTACTGTATTCAAATTGGCATGCTTCTATGTATCTTGTTACGTCCCTCTGAGGACCTGGTCCCTTTCCAGGTGTAGATGTTCATGACTTTTCGCAGGAGCACGGATCAGGACTTACCACTTATCTCTTTCGAGGAGGTCTTACCTTCTGAGCATCAGGGATTATCTCTAGCGAGGGATCCCTTCGCTGATACCTCTATATCATCATCTCATATATATTGGAGATTTTATATCCCTCTCTCATTCTAGTATTGATATAGTCATTGGTAGTGGATTTGTCTCCACCCGACTATCATTTATGGATTATTTAGACTCTTTATCTAGTTTAGTTATATTCCTTTCTGTGACTTGATGTGTGGATAAGATTAGTATTTTCTGTGACCTGTGATATTGATATACCATATGTGAGTTTATATTCATATTACAACGTACGTATGTATTATGGTATCCATATATTGGAGTTGCCATATACATACGGCTGCCATGCTTACGTGTTCCTAGTCCTACGTATTTTGGGGCTGGGGCGTGACAAAATCTCTACTTGAAGATGCCAAAAATCCTCTTTATCCTGGTTGTTCAAAGTATACAAAGCTATCGGGCTTGATGAGATTGTATAACATTAAAGAAAGATACGGTTGGTCTGACAGTAGCTTTTATGAGTTGTTGAAATCATTTTATGATATGTTACCAGCACAAAATGAAATACCTTCATCAATATACGAGGCTAAAAAGTTAATGACTGCCCTGTGTTTGGAATATGAGAAGATTCATACATGCCCCAATGATTGTATACTTTATAGAAAAGAGTATAGCGATTTATCTGAATGTTCCACTTATGGAACGTCAAGATGGAAGAAGGCAAATGGTGGTTCTTATCAAATCCTGATTAAAAAATACCTTCCAAAGTTCTATGGTATTTTTCTCCCATTCCCCGGTTTAAACGGATGTTTCAATCCTCACAGACAACAAGGAACTTAACTTGGCATGCTTCTAAAAGAGTAGCTGACGGCAAACTTCGTCACCCTGCAGACGCCTCATCATGGAAGCTAGTTGACCATAAGTGGCTAGATTTTTTGAAAGAACCTAGAAACCTTCGACTGGCCCTTTCAGCTGATGACATAAATCCACATAGGTCCTTAGTAGTAAGTATAATTGTTGGCCAGTTATATTGGTGACCTATAATCTACCGCCGTGGTTGTGCATGAAAAGAAAATTCATGATGTTGTCGCTATTGATATCAGGTCCGCACCAACCGGGCAACGATATTGATGTTTATTTAGCACCATTAGTTGAAGACTTGAAACTTTTATGGGGAGAGGGAGTTGAAGTTTATGATGCACAAAATAAAGAGTTCTTTACTTTAAAGGCTGTATTGTTGTGGACCATCAACAATTTTTCTTCCTATGAAAATCTATCTAGTTGCACTACTAAGGGGTATTATGCTTGCCCCATATGCGAAAAAGATATTTATGTGCCTAGATTGAAACATAGTGGTAAAAATGTCTATACTGGTACAATGAGGTTTCTCCCACGCCACCATCCGTATCGTAGTGAAAAGAAAGTTTTCAATGGTAAGCAGGAATTTATGGTCCTCCAACACCGTTGAGCGAAAAAGAGATATTAGAAAAGGCTAGTCAAATTTTGAACTCCTGGGGTAAGAAACATGAAAAGTGCAAAGCATCAAAGTCTAGTGAAAGAAGATGGCTGAAGAAGAAGTCAATCTTCTTCACACTTGACTATTGGGAACACTTGCATGTTCGCCACACACTCGACGTTATGCACATCGAAAAAAATGTTTGTGAGAGCATATTTGGTACATTGCTTAACATTCCCGGAAAGATAAAGGTTGGAGTCAATGCTCGTCTTGATCTTGTGGAGAAGGGGCTAAGGACCGAACTACAACCTGATTTTGAAAAAAATATACTTATTTGCCGCGAGCTTGTTATACATTAACAAAGGATGAGAAGAAGATATTTTGTTAAACATTGTTAGACATAAAGGTTCCGAAAGGTTACTCTTCTAATATCAAAAATCTTGTCTCAATGCAAGATTTGAAGCTTTATGGTCTCAAATCTCATGATTGTCATGCCTTAATGCAACAACTACTACCCGTGGCAATCCATTCAGTTCTGCCTAAGCCGGTTAGAGTTGCTATTACTCGGTTTTGCTTCTTCTTTAATGCAATATGTAAGAAAGTGGTGGATGTGAATATGCTAAACGATATTAAAAATGATCTTGTGGTCACATTATGCATGCTAGAAAGTACTTTCCACCGTCTTTCTTTGACATTATGGTCCATTTACCTCTACATCTTGTTGCATAAGTCATGATTTATGGACCCATTTTTTTGATATGGATGTATCATTTTGAAAGGTGCATGAAACCTTCGAAGGGTATGTGCACGATCATAACCGTCCCGAAGGATGCATTGCAGAATGTTATATTGCAGAAGAAACAATATAATTTTGTAGCGACTATCTATCATATTTTGAGGCAATATAAAATCCCCTTGCAAGGAAGGGCAATATTCAAGATGAAAAACCTTTGCCTGGAGGTCGTCTCGTAGCAATTGATCATGAAGAATGACAACAAGCCCATTTATATGTTTTGGAGAACACATATGAAATTGAACCTTATATTGAGTAAGCTTCTTTATCATAAATTTTTTGATTTTCTAATTCATTGTATGAAAATTGTTACATTGTATAATAAGTTATCATAATGACTTGCCAGCGAGCATATAGAGTGGTTATACTTACAACATCCCCTTAAGTCTAAAAATAGAAAGTGGTTGCAGGGCAAACACAATCAGACATTTATCTATTGGTTACAACAAAAGGTAGTTGCTGAAACAAAATTAATATATTTATACTCTTTCTTATTCAGAAGTTAAAGAATATTAATAATATTGAATTTGTACAGGTTGATGGTGCATTAAATGTGAAAGAAGACATCTCATAAACTGTCAAGTGGCTAGAACAAGGGCCTAGCCACCATGTACTTAAAAGTTCTGGATATGTTATTAGTGGTTGCCACTACCACACGAAGGATCGTGACAATGCTCGAGTTAGCCAAAATAATGGAGTTAGTATTGTAGCTACAACAATGCAGTTTGCAAGTTCGAAAGATAAGAATCCTATAGTAGGGGACATGTGTTTCTATGGAGTTATCAAAGAAATATGAGAGCTCAATTATCATGGCTTTAACATTCCAGTATTTAAGTGCGATTGGGTCGAGAGTAAGGGTGTTAAGGTTGATGAATTTGGTTTCACATTGGTGAACCTTAATCGAATTTGGTACAAATCAGATTGTTTTATTTTAGCTTCGCAGGCCAAGCAAGTATTTTATGTAAAAGACCAACTAGATCCTCAATGGTATGTTATTTTGTCTACTAGTACAAAAGATTATCTACACAAAGAAGATTCTGAAGACGTGGATAATTTGATGGAACATCATTCCTTTACTAATGCATCGTTGAATGATGGGTTGTTAGATGTTGGGGATGATAATAATATATTTTATAAAAGAGTTGGTTGTGAAGGGGATTGGGTTGATTAGTAAATTTGTATCTCTGATTCCTTTACTTATTTGAAGGGTTTTAGGCTAACTCTAAGTGCTACTGTCTAACATGTCTTTAGTTTGATATAAAGATGAAACCTCCTCATGAAAACTCAAGCTCTGAGGTTAATAGATATATTTAACTACTTTGTTTCTGTTATCACATAAGGAAGCTGGCCCCTCCAAAAGAGGAACAAGAGGGCCTAAAATGATGGAGAGAAAAATTAAATGGAGAAGTGATGGAACGAGGAAGATTGTCACTTTCAATGAGGCTGGACAGCCTATCAGAGAGGTCGGGACAGAATGTGTTAGTCTGCTAGGGGTTGTTGCACGAAGTATGATACCAATCACTTATAATGATTGGAGAAGAGTCCCAAAAAATGTTAAAGAAAATGCATGGGCCTCAATTGAGGTAAATTTATATTGAAAATTAAAATTGTTTTGAGTTTATTGCTTGGTTATTAGTAATCTTACTTAATATACATCAAAGTTTTATTGTGGATCTATGAGCTAAAAAAAATTTGATGCAAACGATGGGTGTTGCAACAAAGTCATTTCGGTATACCTTAACGGAGTATGTTCTTTCCAATATGGATAACATTACAGTTTTGAAATATCCACCTCCAATTTATAATTTCATCCATCAAACTCAATGGAGCAAGTTTGTGACATCTCGACTTTCTGAGGACTTTCAGGTATCGGTCTCGAGAATTTAATTAACTTCTCTACTTCATACGTTGTTACTTATCATATGTTACTTATGATTTCCGAAGCTTCGCATAGAGCAATAAAATAGGAGAGGCAGACATGTGTACAACCATAGGCTAGACAGAAAAGGCTATGCTGGTTTACGAGAAGAAATTATAAGTAATCTGAACTCTGATACAACTCTTTAAAACAAGTGATGGATGTCATGCCCCGATTCCGTGGAATCGATAGTCATCCCCGGACGTGACCGCCGTGCCACCAGAACGTCGTACGGAGATCTTGATACATCTTAGTACTACCCGGATGAGAAGTATAACTTGCATAACAAGCTTCAATGAGTATCTCTTTTCTGAGGGCCGCATCGTCTGGAACGCACAGTCTTCCCTTCACCCGGATCATTCCGTCCGCGCCTACTACTGGTTCACCTGCATTGCCATGAACAGCTGATCAATACCTCTTCCACTCTTTCCAATATCGGAATTGAAGTGCAGTTCAACGAACGAAAATAATGAAATCCATCCAAACTATTCAAGAAAACTCAAGCAAATCCGAAAACCAACTCAAGGCACGAAAGCAACAAGCGACAGCGAAAACTAGGCAACAAAAGATGCAGCGGAGTGGTCCCTCCTGACTCTGCCGCTAAGTCGATCCCGGGGGCACGGTCCACCGAATATGGGAATCGATTCCGAAGCGACAAATCTATAACGAGGATGAGTTCTTGTTTCAATCTATCTCGATCGAACGATACCGTCTTGTATTTCTTAGCTGTGCTCCCCGAATAGGGGAAACGGGGCACCATATCCTACCCAACTAATTAGAAGTTTCGGAATGGCATGATCAGAAGCTCCACATATGAGGCATAATCCGTGCTTTCGACGACAGTCGCTTGCAACGTATATTGAGGAAGAAGTAGACCGCAATGTGTACACTTACCTATGTTCAATGTGTACACTTACCTATGTTCATTTTTATCATAAAAAATAGAAGAAGTATGCGACATATACTGAGGAGGAAGTAGACCGCTACCTTTTTTGGAAGCTAGCTTAAAAAAAATAAAGAAAGTCTACAGGGGATGCTAATGAACATGCTGAAGAAGATGATTCTCATTCGTTAGTTTATGATCCAACTACGCAAGCAATTGTGGATAAGATTGTAAGAAAGTCTCAACTTTAGTTCATTTTCATAACATTCTTTTAAGATACTAACATAAATTCTATATTTTTATCATAACATTCTGCACTTCATATTAAGATACTAACATAAATTCTATATTTTTATAGGATAAAGTTAAGAATTTTTTTTTTGTGGCGAGTTGTCTATTCTGGTGAATCGTGATGCTCTGTGTTATGCAATGGAGAAGCCCGAGCACAGTGGTCATGTTACGGCCATGGGTATATGTCACCCCAAGCTCTTATTTCCACACTCCTAAAGCTCCGATTGGTTGGGAGGAGGAGAAACAAAAGTTGCTTGAGGAGATTGAGAAGCAAAACAAGATGATAAGTAAGTTACTGCCACAAGGTAACTGTGGTACACCAATATCCGATACTGGTTCCAATATTCCGGTAACCAGATCCTCAATTCCTCCAATACCTCCCATAAATACATCGAGTTCAGCTTCCGAAGGATCGCAGAGGCTAAGTGTTATGAAAAAGGTCTAATTTTATCCCCTTATCTAGCATTATGAATTTAAGTGCTAACATTTTTAAAATTTTCTGATAAGCTTGTAAATGCACAGTCCCCTTTGAAAAGTAATGAAGACATGGCTCATGCGAAAAAATCTGAATGCAAGAAGAGTATACGAAAGGTTGTCACTTTTTTTGAATGAGTACATGCTTACTTTTGTCATGTTTTGTCACTTTGAACTTGTGTTAATTTTTTAGAAATCCAACGTGGTGAAGGAAAAGACACCAACTAAATAGAAGACACCAACTAAAGTCAAATCACCTACAGGATCTTGTACAAGAATTACAAGGTCTTTTAAGAATCCACCTGGAATGGAATACTTTGCTATACTGGCACAAAAGTTGATAAGTGAACAAACAAAAATTCGGGTTCCATGTGATATTGACTTGTTTGGTACTCCAATACATACTTTTCTAGTCCAAGAGGATATTGACTATTTCGTTAACATGTATCCTCTCACAACAAATTGCATTCAGATATACATTAGGTACCAGAATAATTTGCTCTTTAAAATTTTGTCTTATTACATTAATAAGTTGAGTTAACTTATCTGCAAACTGTATGTCGTTGTGCTATCGTTTAAAGTACCTAAACACTGATGAAAATATTTTATTTATCGACCCAAGAAAAGTATCCACTTCTGGGTTAAAAGATATTTTTACATCATGGGATGCAAGAGCAAGAGATATTTGTAACGGTCTAAAATATGGAAAGCAAAGTTGACTATTTTTTATGCCATACAACCCAAGGTATTACTTTTCTTACTTTTTTTCTTTTATAAAGTGAATTCAGAATTTTTTTATACACTCACAAACACACTCTACACTCTGGACACTACACTATCCTACTTAACAAACTATATTAACACTGATACACACTCTGGCCACTGCACTATCCTACTTAACAGACTCTAATATACACTACAACTGATCCTAATAGCCCTCTAACTCTGATACCTTAACTTGTATATATCTTGGTGTTATATGGTGTTACAGAGATCATTGGGCTTTGGTTGTCATTGATATTGTACTAATGAAAGCGTACTACTTGGATTCTCTGGGGGGTCGCATATGTGGGGACCTTAAATAATTGTAACAAGGTATGCATGAATATATCTGTCCCAAATCTTCGCACAACTATAGTTAATGTTATATGCTTTAATAATGATAAATAATGTTGTCCACTTTAATTTGCATAGTGGGCTTCAGATGTATCATGCTCAATGTGGAAACCAAGTTAAATTTTTTTAAATTGAATTGGTTATCAATTAAGGTACAATATATTTCTCTCGTTAATGTATATAAATAAGAAATGAACAAGTTGGAAGGACTTTGCTTTTCTACGCATAGGCGCTAGAACAAAGTGGCGCTATCGAATGTGGTTATTACGTGATGAGATATATGAAAGAGATCACAAATGATCCAAGCTTGCTTAATCCCAAGGTGATGTTATGCTTAATCAACATGTATGTTTAAAATATATTGCGATCACTTATATTTTTTTCTTCTTCCTATTTACAAACAGTACAATGAGAAGAGTGAGTCAAACTTTGACGAGATTAATGAAGTTCATATTGAGTGGATGTATCATGTGTCACCGTTCTTGACGTAGCCATTTCTAAAGGTAATTTTTGGACTTTATCTAGGATTTGCAGTCATTATGTGCTGTATATTTATGTATTATTGAATATAAGGATACTGTTTAGTAGTGAAGTATCATTGCTGCCCTTAATTTTGTGTTCATGATACTTGCTGATATTGATACTCATGATACTAATCCACTACTAGTATTAGTTCTGATACTCATGTTCAAGATACTTGTGTTCAGGATACTTGCTGATACTATATATAGGGCTAATTGCTGATACTCATGTATTAGCTCTGCTACTTTGATACTACCACTACTAGTAGATATTAGCTCTGATACTTTGATACTAACTATATCTAGTAGATATTAGCTCTGATACTACTAACTAGCCACTACTAAACAGGGCCTTATCACCATAATGCTCTGATACTTCACTACTAAGCTCTGATACTTCACGAAGCTCTGATACTTCTACTTCACTAAGCTCTGATACTTCTACTCCATAATACTCTGATACTTCACTAACAATATGCTTTTAATTGGCTATATGGATTCGATGAATGATGGTTTGTGAAGCTGCGGGCTTCGGTTTTGGGTATTTTGTGTTTGTGAAGATGCGGGCTTCGGTTAATGGTATTTTATTGTATTTTGGCACTTTAGTGAATGAAATAGGCTTGGTATAATGTACCAGTATTTTATAAACAAGTTTTTTTTTTGTTGATTATTGTACAAAAGTACTGGTTGAATATTGTACGAACATGTTTGTTTTTGTTAATGTAAAATATGTGTATTATAAGTTATTTTATGTTTGTGAGAGTTTCTGGAATTTAAATTATGCGTTTCTGGAATTAATATTATACGTGGATCTTGTAACATAAATGGGATCCGATCCGACAACGAAAATGGGAATTGATAAACATGGTCTCTTGACGGCTGACAAATATCAACAAAAATAACCTATGTTACGGTCATCAACCGTCAGCTAGGCCACAGTCAGGAAAAATATGCACCTATATTGACGGTCAAAACACTGGGTTTAGTTGACAGCTAAAACCCGTCAACTAAAGTCACTCCGGCAACCGTCAACTAAAGTGGAAACTTTTGCTGACACTGGCCTAGCTGACGGAAGAAAAACCGTCAACTATACCCTTTGACGATGGGAAAAAACCGTTAATAAAAGTTATTTTTTTGGTAGTGAAATAAATCCCATCAGAGGTAATATGAACGTGATAGATTTTGTGGATAGTAAGGACATCCCGCTGGGGGATCTTTGGTTGACCTATTACCCTTTTGCGCACTTGGGATGCAAGTAATAGATTTGAAACAAACCCTATCAGAGGTAATATGAACGTGATAGGTTTTGTGGACCTATTAATTTTTGTGCATGTTAGTACAATTAATAGGTTTGAGACAAGTCATGTCAGAGGTAATATGGATGTGGCAGTTTTTGTGGACTTAACACCGCTGTTATACCTTGGTGAGTACAAGTGATAAGTGGGGATGACAACCGATATCAAAGATATTATGGACGTGATGATCGATAGTCAAGACCCGAGAGGTTTGCTCAGAGGTAATATGGACATGGCAAGCTCAGCCGGGGAGAAATATTAGGACAACAGTTCAGAGGTAATATGGACGTGAACCAATATCCGAAAAACTCACTGAGGAGTGGTTTGCTGGGTGTAGTCTATCTAAAAATGAAGATAGACCTGAGGATTGTTCCGCTGGGAAGATTGGTGGGACGATAGCTCAGAGGTAATATGAACATGTCTAGCGTCTAACAAGATTGGTTTTTGAGTGGTTAATGCAGAAGTGTGCGAGTGGACCTGAGGACTGCTCCGTTGGGACAATTTTGGGGATCCATCATCCGTTGCATATCCAGGACTCATGGATAAAGATGATGGCTTTTACGAGAATTTGTAACAAAGAAAAAAATATTGCACATAGGCACTTGTTGGGGATGAAGAACCGAGAGTGTAGTGATGTACATCTGGGTTATCCTGCTGGGGATGAGGGGAGTACAAGTCTAGTTTAGACGTAATACTTTTTTAGAAACTTGCCGTTGATAGGCATCATGAGCAAGTCGTCGTTGGGTTTCAATAGCCGGTATGCACTGTTGGAAAATATGGTTTCCACAATGAACGGGCCCTCCCATTTTGGTTGGAATTTGTCGGCCGTCTTGTGAGTCATAACCACCGGTCTTCTTACTGTTAAGGCGAGGTCACCCACTTGGAACCTTCTCTATTTTACCCGTTTGTTGAAGGCTCCAGAGAGGCGCACTTGATACAGCTCTATGCGTTATTGAGCTAAGAGCCGTTTCTCGTCGAGTGATTTCAACTCCTGTAACCATCAACTGTAGTTGTCGTCCGTGGTTAGCTGGTTGGAGAGTGCTACTAGTAGTAAAGGGATCTGGATCTCGAGCGGGAGTACCGCCTCACTTTCGTATACCAAAGAGAATGGCATATTACCAGTAGCTATCCGGACTGTTGTACGGTAGGCCCAGAGACATTCACCCAACTTTTTGTTGTTGGAAGACACGAATTTCTTGAGGAGCTTGATGATAGTTTTGTTGAAAGCTTCCGCCAGACCGTTTGCTGCTGGGTTGTAGGCAGTCGACGCTACATTATGAATTCAGTTTTTATCACAGAACTGGTAGAACATATGGCTTTCAAAATATGGACCATTATCATGGACGATCCTTCGTGGCAAGTCAAAGCGGTATATGACATGATGTTTGACGAAGCTGATCACGTTGGACGTCTTGACTTTCATGAGCGGGACAGCTTTCGCCCACTTGGAGAAGTGGTTGGTGATCGCCAAGATTAACCGATGCCCTTTTGATGAAGGCAGACTGATTAGACCGATGATATCCATTCCCCACACCTCAAATGGCCAAGATGCTACCGTTGGGTGTAGAAACTCAGATGGCTGATGGATGAAGTCTGCGTGGACTTGGCATGCTTGGCACTTTCTCGCGTAATTAACATCATCTGCTACCTCGTAGGCCAATAGTATCCCATTCTTCGAAGACGATCTTGTAGCTTAGGACCGGGTTGATGAACCCCGTAGATGCCATCGTGAGCTTCATGGAGGGCTTATTTTGCCTCTGCTTTCAATAAGCATCGTAGAAGAAGGTCGTCATAGGACCGACTATACAATTTTGGTCTCCGTATCGTAATAGAAACGGAGGGAGCATCTCCTGATTGAAGTGGCCTCCTTCGGGTTCTCGGAGAGAATTCTATAGACTGCATAGTCAATGAATGAAAGCCTCCAATCCCGAGTATCGGTGTCAACCTCCGCTGCATAGCTGAGGAACAGGCATAGGTTTTTCTTGGGATAGACCAGTTCTTGGCCGATCATATCGATTAGCTGATGGGTATTGTTTGGCCTCCTTCGGGTTATCGAGGAAGCAGCGAGCCCGACTAAGGCATTAGCCTTAATATTTTGTAACCGAAGGACGTGCTCAATAAAGAATATCTCGAAGGTTACGATAATACTAAGTGCATCTTGGTGGTAGGGGATCAAGTATTCGTTTCAGACTTTATATACTCCCCGGACCTGATTGACGATTAGCTGAGAATCGCCGTAGGCCTCCAGGTACTCTACTCCGACTTGCTTGGCGAGATGGAGTACGATGATTAGGGTGTTATACTCTGCCACATTATTAGAGCATGGCTCCATAAGGGAGTACGTACGATTGATGACGAGGCCGTACGTAGAGATCAACACTATCCCGACCCTAGCGATGATGCCTCCTTTGGGCCCTGCTCTTGAAGCACCGTCAAAGAATATTCACCAGACAACTTTGTATGAAGTGATGTTGGCATCCGCCACTTTGTTTGGAATCTCTTCAAAGAGATTTGAGGTTTCTGACACCGGATGGGCTGCCAGAAAGTCGGCCAATGCTTGACCATTGACGGCCTTCTGTGGGACGAATACCATATCATATGGGGATAATAGTATTGCCCAGGTAGACAAGCAGGAACTAAGTGCCCCAGGTTTGGTCATGAGGACCCTGAGAGGGTTTACTCGCGAGATGACATGAATGGTCTGTCCAGTCATGTAATATTGAGTTTTTTGGATAACGAATACCAGAGAAAGACATTCATTCTCAATGGCGGTATACCTATGCTGTACGCCGACCATCATCCGGCTGAGGTAGTATATTGCCTTCTCGTGGCCTGCATCACTATTTTGGGCTAATAGGCCACCGAGAGAGTGATCCATCGCACGTACATAGAGCAAAAATGGCTTTCCCATGATCGGGACCACCAACACATGTGGGTTTGATAGGTATTCTTTGATGTTGTCAAATGCTCGTTGGCACTCTTCATTCCAAACAAAGGAGACACCTTTCTTCATGAACTGTGTGAACGGCCGGCAATGTCCATAGAGGTTTGATATGAACCTCCTGATGTATGCCAATCTCCCTTGAAGGCCGCGGAGTTCCCGGAGGTTCTTTGGCGGATTCATCTCCAGTATGGCCTTGGTCTTGTCAGGGTCTATGTGAATACCCCAAAAAGTGATGATGAAACCCTGGAATTTGCCGCTGGAGACTCCCAGAAAAGACTTGGTAGGGTTTATCTTGAGGCAGTGTGCGTGCATTAAGTCAAACACAGTCCTCAGGTCTTGGAGGTGATCATCTTTGGAGCGACTCTTGACGGCGATGTCATGGACGTAGCATTCCACCGTCTTATGCAGATGTTCACAGAAAATGGTGCTAATAGCTTGCTGGTATATAGTACCGGCTTTCTTTAGACCGAAAGGCATGACCGTGTAGAAGTATATGCCTATCGGGGTCCAAAATGATGTATGTTTCTCATCATCGGGAAACATCTTGATTTGGTTATAGCCTGAGAAGACATCCATGAAGGACATGCGCTCAAAGCCAAAAGTATTATCGATCATTACGTCGGTGATTGGATGAAAATATTTGTCTTTAGGACATGCCGTATTTAGGTCACTGAAGTTGATGCAGATTCGGATCTTCCTATTCTTCTTAACGACTGGTGTGATACTACCCAGTCGGGGTATTATTTCTCACGGATGAAGCTACTAGCTATCATCTTGTTGACTTTAGCTTCGATAGAATCCATTACGTCTGGCCGGACGTTATTACTGTTGCTTGATTGGTTTGGCGTTTGACAAAATATTGAGTTTGTGGGCCGCGATTTAGGGATCTAGTCCTGGCATGTCTTCGTAACTCCAGGCAAAGACATCGATGTATTTCCTGACGAGTTGTAATAGGGATTCCCGGTCTTCGTCGAGCAAGCTTTTACTTACGAAGATAGGTTTGGGGTATGATTCGTCGTCGAGGTCGATTTGTACGAATTTATCCTCTGTGGGAGGCTCTCGTTGTTCGAATCGCATCTCCCATTATGAACCAAGGTATTGGGCCCAAGGTTCTATATCAAAAAACTCGGGTGGATCCTTATTGTCTTCCTCAAGGTCGATATACACCATGTTGGACCCACATGACTTTCTCCCATGGTGTGGCAAGAGGTATTATGTCACGCCCCGAGGCGTCCCCCGAGTCGTGACCGCCGTGCGGGCCTGGAGTTGCGCCCGCACAAGGCTTTAATGATTTGCATAGCAAGCACATATTCAGAGTACACAGATAAATTGAAACACAGATTTGAAACATAGAAAAGTTCTCTTTATTGATAATGAGCATCTATTACAAACTCCTGAACGAGTCAGCTAATATGCCGAACGGCTTACAAAAGGGTTGACTCAAAATGAGATAGCAGTCCTGTACATTACATCCTTTTATAAACTCAAAACGATAAAGACCTCCAGGCTGGAGGATCGCTTTGCCACGGAGCTGCATTTGTGTATGAAGAG
Organism: Iris macrosiphon; assembly: GCA_036927795.1. Classification (NCBI taxonomy): domain Eukaryota; kingdom Viridiplantae; phylum Streptophyta; class Magnoliopsida; order Asparagales; family Iridaceae; genus Iris; species Iris macrosiphon. Next base: position 128,328,742 of record JAYESA010000016.1, on the reverse strand, counting down.
TTGCAGCTTCGGACTTCAAAAGGCTTTGAGGCGCGGTGAAGATGCGCTAACAGCTGGACTGAATTGGAAAGACGACTTCGGCTCCTCGCTCGGTTCGCCTTGGTGAGGAGAACCTGTTTCAACGAGGGTCAGCATATCGAAACATGCTGGTGAAGGCGAGCTGGCCTGACTTATACCAATCAACACGTTGTTTAGTGAAGCATGCATATATTTTTGTGGGTTTCTATCTTGCCTTAGTTCATTTACAAGTAAGCAGCATATTGAATTTACTGAAATAAACGTGCCACCGTTCGGTGGATTTTACCTGACCGTCTGAATTACCTGCACAATACTTACCATGCCTTCCCTGCCACGGAGACACAAGTTAGTATGCAACAGGTTTAAATATACAAGAGATCACTGGCGGGATGCCACAATGGACAATAGTCACTGGCGGGAATGGTATGCAGCGAATGAACAAGGAGCGCTACATGCCACTCCGTTCAGCACAATGGACTATACAATAGGGATTTCGTCCGGACCGGATCGGTGCCAGTGCCCTAGCGACCGTCCGCAGGAACCAATGACCTTGTGCACAAGTTGTCCGTGATCGAACAATATGTTTACTTAGTTAACAGTTCATGCTTTTGAGGCAACAAGAATACAAGACAAGCAATGTACAAGACAAGACAAGCAATGTACAAGACAAGCAATGATTTATCCCAAGCGAACAAGCATGCATTTAAGTATCCGTTCGTGAAGTTTATTGACAAGCATATAACCAAGTCTATTCTCTTTTATCTTGGTTTCTTTTATTATTACTTGGTATCGTTTGATCGGGGCAAAGGAGTGAAGCTTGGAAGCAGGGCTAGCTAATCGGGTTGGTAGCCACTCACATAGATTTTGGAAAGAAGAAGGAAAGAGGCGCTTCACGACTCCGCTCGCAAGCCACCTACTGCTCGTTCACCTGCACACGAACAGCTCGATTAATACTTCTTCCTCTCTTTTCAATCTCGGAATAGAAGTGCAAGTCGATGAACGAAAATAATGAAAACCATCGAAGCCGTTCAAGGAAAACAAGCAAATCCCAAAACCAACTCAAAGCACGAAAGCAACAAGCGACATCGAAAACCGAGGCAATAAAAGATAGCAGCGGAGAGGTCCCTCCTGACTCTGCCGCTAAGCCGATCCCGGGGGCGCAGTCCACTGAATATGGGAATCGATTCCGAAGAAACAAATCCATAACGAGGACGAGTTCTTAATTCAATCTATCCCGATCGAACGATACCGTCTTGTGTTTCTTAGCCGCGCTCTCCGCTGCGGGAGAACGGGGCGCTACATCCTACCCAACTAATTGGAAGTTTTGTCCCGAAACTTAGGATAGGACCTACCGTTAAGGATTATTCGGTCGGGGACGACGATCATGACTCAAGGAACAATCACGAACAGAATGGTCTGATCCGCCACAGGCTAGGCATAAACCAAGTTTCAGACGACAATTATCCTTCGTATGCCCCGACCTATTACAGAAATAACATAACTGCCCTGGTTTCCCTCTTTTGTGCCCTCCGTTGTTAGGGCGCTTTGAAGCAGTATTTTCTCTCTTGTCGCTTTGGCGTTTGTGACTGGATGTATGCACAGCGCCGGCAGGAACGTGAGGATAGTGTGGTTCGAGCGACAAGGCGTGATTCATGACTTCACGCATTGTCCGATACTGAGGAACGGCTACATGCGAATAGATGACAGGACGTAGTCCACCTTCAAACCTTCTAGCTCGACTCGCTACATCAGGTAAATAGGCCCTAGCGAATTTGGAGAGTCGGTTGAACTCGGCGGAGTACTCTTTGACTGTCATGCTGCCTTGCCGCAGCTGCACGAACTCGTTCTCCATCAGGCGTTGGACTGGAGGGGGTACATACTCCTCTTCGAACGCGGCACGAAAAGTTGTCCACGAGATCGCCTCCTCTCCGTGATCAAATTAGAGAGATCGTCGATGCACGTCCCACCAATCGTGTGCGTTGAGGCGGAGCTGTAGTTGCGCGCAGGCGACGCGCTTCTCTTCGGGGACCTCTAGCAGAGCGAAGTGATCTTCAAGTTTGGCCAACCAATCTAGAGCTACGACTGGGTCCTCAGTCCCGTTGAATGGGGTGTTGCAGACTTTCTTGAAGTGGCCAAAGTCGAAGGCAGTCACGTCCCTCGCTCTTGGAATTTGCGGTGTCTCTACTTCAAGCACGGGCTGCTCCACCGGAGTCGTTGTTGTTGCGGCGGAATGGTTGGCAGCCAAAGTCTGAACGATCTGATGCAGGGTATCTACCTGCTTCTGTTGGACTGAGAATCGTGCTTCTATATTGTCTTGAAACTTGAGCTGACTCTCTTCCGCTCGCTTCTCGGCCCGTTCATGGAGAGCCTCGTCCCTTTGTTGGTTTTCTCCCAACATCTGTAATATTTTCTGAACGGGATCGATGCTTGGCGTGGCTCGCTGGCTTCTTGAACTTCCCGAAGTGCCCGAACTACTCCCTTTGCCTTGCGTTTCGTCCGGGACTTGTGCTGCAGATTGCGCGGGTACCATTCCTTCAAAAGAAGGTAAATTATATTAGGATCATAATGTATTATGGACTTATTGCATGAATGTATCTCATTTTGGTCTAGCGAGTTCAAGAGTTCGCACATGAATTTGATCGTTAAAGGAACTTTTCCAGCACGAAGTCTAAGGAACTTTGAATCTGTGCTCTGATACCACTATGTCACGCCCCGAGGCGTCCCCCGAGTCGTGACCTCCGTGCGGGCCTGGAGTTGCGCCCGCACAAGGCTTTAATGATTTGCATAGCAAGCACATATTCAGAGTACGCAGATAAATTGAAACACAGATTTGAAACATAGAAAAGTTCTCTTTATTGATAATGAGCATCTATTATAAACTCCTGAACGAGTCAGCTAATATGCCGAACGGCTTACAAAAGGGTTGACTCAAAATGAGATAGCAGTCCTGTACATTACATCCTTTTATAAACTCAAAACGATAAAGACCTCCAGGCTGGAGGATCGCTTTGCCACGGAGCTGCATTTGTGTATGAAGAGTTGCAGCTTCGGACTTCAAAAGGCTTTGAGGCACGGTGAAGATGCGCTAACAGCTGGACTGGATCGGAAAGACGACTTCGGCTCCTCGCTCGGTTCGCCTTGGAGCGGAGAGGTCCCTCCTGACTCTGCCGCTAAGCCGATCCCGGGGCCGCAGTCCACTGAATATGGGAATCGATTCCGAAGAAACAAATCCATAACGAGGACGAGTTCTTAATTCAATCTATCCCGATCGAACGATACCGTCTTGTGTTTCTTAGCCGCGCTCTCCGCTGCGGGAGAACGGGGCGCTACATATTAGTCCGGCCGTCTGGTCTCAAGCTGGTGGAAGGTTGGCTACCTCCATAGTTGCCTTTGGGAGAGGGACCACTCCGTCTTGGCCTTCTGTCATCGAGAAGTTACCAAACTGGAGGATACCATATTGGCGGCGACCGTCACGTCATCGAAGTCCAGGAAAAGGGCCTTGGTATCGATCAGGCGTTGGATGTACCACTTTAGGGTATAACATTCCTGCGTCGGGTGGTGGACGTATCGGTGGAAGTGATAATACTTTGGGTTGTCTATTTTTGCCGCTTCAGGCTGACGTCTGACGTCAGGGAGCCAAATTTGGCATCCCTGCATAAGCATGATGAAGATGGGTTTGACATCACGATCTTCGAAAGAGTAAGTCTCCTTTGGTTTTGGAGCTTCTATCTGCTTTTGCTCAGGCTTCTTGGTCAAGGTAGCGACCATAGCCTATTTTCTCTTTCCATCGCGGCTGCTATTGTCGCCGTTACTATTGTTGTTGTTGTTGGGGTTAGGACGTTTCCCCTTGTCCTTAGTGGTAGGTATATGGATCCCCAAGTTTCGGGCATTCTTCAGCTTCTTCTCAGCGTTGACAGCACTTACGATGAACGTCGTCCAGTCTTTAAACTGGGCGTCGTCCATCCAGAGGCTAACTGCCGGAAGTAGGTTCCTCTAGCACATTTTTATTAGCGTCGCTTCGGGATTGCTGGGGGCAACCTTAGTGCTGTCTGTCGAAATTATTCTATGTAGTTAGGAGCGAGCTCCTTTTCTCCCTGGGCGACATCCATTAGGGAAGACATCGTCATATCATGTCCTGCCTCATAGAATCTTTTAAGGAAAAGCCTCTTAAGATCGTTGAATGATGATATGTAATTGTCCGACAGGCTACAAAACCAGTCGAAGGCTATTCCCGTCAATGCCCCGACAAAGACTCTGGTAAGGAGGGCATCATTGCGTAGTAGGTGCCCTGTTGCTGTCTCGAAGTTGCTCATGTACCAACGAGGGAAGAACTTCCCGTCAAACGTGTCTATGTTAAAGGGCTTGTACCTGGACCGGTACGGTACGTCCCTTCATTCCAGCGGGTACGGTTGGCGTACTCCGAGATCGCGGAGTGAGTTTCGATTACCCACAGAATCTAGTCGAGATCGGAGTTCTCAGACCTCTTTCATTGCTTTCTTACCCTCGTCTGCTGCTGAAGGGGATAATAAGCCAGGTTAGGGAGGATTGCCGCCCGCGGGTGGAGCTATTGTGTTTGAATCCATCCCGGGATCCAAGTTAGCTGGCGTAGAGGTCCTTGCTGGTGAGAGGTTAAGTTTGCCTTGATTTCCAACATTGTTTGGGTCAAGGCAAGCATCGATGAATTTATGGTCTGTATCATGTTCTCGAGATCCTCAAGGCGTTGTCAGTCACTGGGGGCGTCATAGTCATCTCTTGCCATGTTTACGGTCCTCACGTGGCGAGAGATGGATGTGGCAGTGGATGCCGCACTCTCCGTCTCGGACCCTTGTAGTAAGCTTGTGTCCTCCTCAGATTCGTAGGAGGCTATGTCATCTCTACGGGAGTAGCTAGCCCCAGGGATTTTGGAATATGTTCTTTGAGAGTCATCATCTTTCCGGAATGCTGGATTGTTGTGTAGGTCCAGGGGTTTACTACCCCCAGCTTGGGGAGCCCCTAGGGGTTCTGAGGAAGAACTACCCCCAGCGGATGACAGCTTCTTCCTCAAGCGAGTGCCCTGGAAAATGCCTTTCAGGGGTCCTGCTGCCGGTCCTCCTAGTGGTCTTCTTCTCAAGGCGCTGGTCGAGAATGACGGACTGGAGGTGCTAGCCTTCTTTCCTCCTTTGGTAGAGGGGACCTTCCGAGCCGAGTAACATGCGGTGAAGGGCAGCTCCTCTCCCTCTAGCGCTTGCACCTGACCTCCGGGTTGTTGCCAGGCAAGTATCTTCTGGTGCAGGCGTTGGAAGGCCGACTGCCTGTTTGTGGGTGCTGCTACTTCTTTGTGGCAGCAGTTGATGATAATCTTGGCACAATGATGCCCTGGAGAGGATGTTTCACCGGCCGTAGTTGTTTTCCTTATTTTTCATTTATGATTGATCACATTGCACAAGTTGAGCGAGGGTTGTTCCTCCTTTGCACCCTTTTTGTGGGCTTGGGTAGACCGAGAGCATGGGTCTATAGTTGTTGTGTTGGCTTTTGGATCCGAGGTTCGTACAAGAACTTGCCTCAAATTTTTTGGCGGAAGACTTTTGAGACCGACCATGTCCATTTTTTGCTGGGGGCTGGACGCATGGGGGCAGTCTTATTTAGTTTTCTATCAGGGGCCCGCGTAATGATTAGCGGTGCCCACTTACGATTGGCTGACTGGACAGTTGTCTAATCTTGGCGAGCTTCCACTGTCATAGACTTCTTTCACTTAGCCCCTGCAGACGCATTATACGTAAAGTCCAAGTTTAGGTCTTCACCGTTCTCATTCGGCTTCATAGAATCTGGGCCGCATGAGATACGATCGAAGGCAGAAATTCTGCTGCTGTCTGGGCCGCATGGGGACGTCTGCCTGCGGCTGTGAGCTGAGGCCGCATGAGGCCGTCTTCCAGTCTTATGTGGCCTCTTTCTTGGCTGCATGGAAGCCGCTTCAGCACCAGAATGTATGGTATCATAGTGCTTTCCTTTACCAGAGTCTGGGCGCTGAGTAGTTTCCAAGTCAAGTAGGGAGGCCGCATGAACGTGGATGTCTTGGGTGTGCACTTGGTTGTCAGCAACGGGATGACCGGTTGGAAGTGCCTCCTCCACAGTTGGGCGAGGTGCAACGGCCTTCGCTACCCACTGCCTGCGGGTCTCCTTGGGCTTGGCTAGCCTTGGGGAAGGACTAACACTTCCTTTCGAGAGCATATCCTCGAACGCTTGCTGGTCGAAATGAACCACCAGCATATTTTGCGTCGAACCGAGCTTGAACGCATCAGACTGCGTCACTGACTTCTCAACAGAGGAGAAGGACGTCCCCAGAAGAGTCGCCATCATGTTTGCCATTAAATCAAAAGGAGAACTAAAATAACTTGGTTTGATTAACAAACTAAAGAAAGTACAGAGAGGTCCTAGAAGACAATCTAAGTACAAATTTATTTTTTGGGGTGACAATGGAGGGTTAGGAGTGTAGCAACCCTCTTTACTCCATAGACAATCCGATTCGGAAACTCTTCTCTCTTGCTCGAGTGTAGGTTTGCCAATAGCCAGCCGGAGGGTTGTATAGGGGTAGTACTCTGTTATTTATAGTCGTTCTGTGGCCGCATGAATTTTGGTCGGCATGTTCGTTGGGAGTTGCCACATGTCTTCCCCGAACAGAAAGGAATTACAACTGTGCACGAGAATCCGAGCTTCAGCTTTCATGTGGACATTTGTTAATATTTTCTTGTTGCTGAATATCTGGATGGTTTTTCGTCCTTTATAGACGCGACTTAGTCAATTGGACACGTGACCTTCCATTTGGTTGGAGAGGATCACCTTGTTACAATATCACAATTTGGTTTGTTTGGGAATCTGGGGCATGCGAAGCCAAGAATCGCAGAGACCGCATAGGGTCTGGAACGCATGGGCCAGAGCCGCATGGGACGCTTGGAGTCTGGGACACATGGGCCAGAGCCGCATGTGACGCTTGGAATCTGGGACGCATGGGCCAGAGCCCCATGGGACGCATAGAGTCTGGAATGCATGGGCCAGAGCCGTATGAGACGTATGGAGTCTGGGACACATAGGCCAGAGCCGCATGGACGCATAGACCAGAGCCGCATGGGACACATGGAGTTTGGAATGCATGGGTCAGAGTCGCATGTGACGAATGGGCCAGGGTCGCATGAGACGCATGGAGTCTGGGACGCATGGGCCAAAGCCGCATGGAGTTTTTTACCCTAGTGCTGCACACTTCCTGAGACTTCTATCTTTTAGTGAGTTTACATCTTTCAAGACGCGCAAAAAATCCTTTTCTGTCAATATTCTGTGTCAGATGTAATCTCGTTGCCAGAGCATGATGTCAGATCCATCTGCGACCAAAACTGCCTTTGGTTGTTTGGTCTGCATGGCTATCTCCTAATTGGGCCGTATGGTGATCATGCGGTCCATTTTCTGCTGAACTTTTCCATGGGCCGCATGGTTGTTAATCGCATGGATCCAAATTTTCCATGCTTCTACAATATTTGCGAGATAATTAATGTTATTGAACTATATAATAAAAATATTTAAGTACTTCTATTTTTTATTACAAGTCTTGAAAGAACTTGGTTGAACAACAAACAAAATAAGTACAAAAAATCCTAGACAGAAGATCTAAGTACAATATTTAGATGATGGGAAATGTGATGATGGAGATCGAGTACTGCAGCGACTCTTTTACTCCGTTAACTGACTGATGAGGGAAAGCGAATGCTCTCTTCTATTTTCTCTCTCCTGAGTTTGTGTGCACGTATATTGCCAGCTGCCCCTGTAGGATATGCTACCCTACTATTTATAGCCATCATGCTGACGGGCTAAATGTGCCCCATATGCCTCTGTTTGGTGGCCGCATTGGGCTCCTTCAACAGAATACGGTTGCAACTGTAGCCGCATACCCCGGACGTACTGCCATGTTGCCCCGGTTGGGATATGCTATTGATAATATTTCGGGGCTATTTTCAACTCCGTTGGGTGCGTGACTTGGTCAGCTGGACACGTAGTCAACACTAATTGTGTGAAGATCTTTTCGGTTGTAACTGACAGATCTTATAAGATGAGAGCCGCATAACATCTTGGCCGCATACGTGCTCTTGTTTGGCTTAGGTCTTCTAGACACTTTAGCCGCATGATGACAAGGCCGCATAGACTCAAGGCCGCATATGAGTGACCACGTGGCACTGCACGCCTGACAGGATCATTAATGCATTGATGTGACTCTCTGTCTTTTTTTGTGCTGCCATTTTCACGAATCTCCAAGCGTTCAAGGCGTCATATCAGATCTTTAAATGCTGTATCAGGGACCTTATGTGGCTCCAGACTCTTTAACTGTCCGGGCCACATAGAGACTTTGTTAGGCTAGACTAGCCTCTTGGCCGCATAGGCTCTATGCGATTTATCTGCGGCCTGCCTTCATGTTGAGGGTTCATATGCTCTATGCAGCCTGCATGGCTTTAGATTTTTTATGCTTCTACAAGACCTCCTTCAAAGTTTTCAAAGTGACAAGTTTGGAATACTTTGAACAAGAAGCATGGTTGAGCACTTTTGGTCGCATGAGTGTCATGCCGCATAGACACGTTACCGCATAGATGACAGGCTGTCAGATCTTCATTAAATAAGATTTGGTTCAATCTTCGAGGAGATTTCTTAGGATTCTGAGATGTCTTTATATGCATTTTACTGAGGTGATGGTTCATATGAGTTAATGACGGATCTGGAACCGTGTTGTCAGTTTTGACTAAGGATAAATATTGACCGCAAAAATCGAGGAGTTACAATTGTTGAAGGTCTGAGTCAGATTCATCCTTGTAACCGCCCGGTTCATTGTCTCGATCTCCTAACACGGCACTAGGCTCCTATAAATAGGCAACCCAGGAAGGAGAGATAGATAGAGAGAGAGAGAGCCTTTTTTTTATGCTCATTCCTTTATTGTGAGAGAGATGTCGAAGCTGCTCATTCTTCACACCAAGAGATCCGACGGGGGGAAGTGGACCCTTGGCCCCCTGACTCTGATGCTCCAACTGTAGGTAGGGGAGTGCCGCACCTCTTGTGTCATGATGCCAAGGATACAGAGACACGAGTATACGGTCTTGCACGTGGATGAGAAATCATCATAAAAAAGCGCAAGACTATAGTTTGGGTGTCATATGCGACTGTTGCCCGCATCTCACAACTGCATTCTTTCTTTGTGCATGTTTTATCTTCCCTCGTGTTTGTAGATGCATAAAAAATCATACAGGCCGAATAAAGGTCATACCCCCTCAACAAGCCACAGAAAATCCACATGCGGCCTGAGATACCAAAGCCGCAGAGATGTCACATGCGGCTAGAATAAAGAAGTCGCAGAGAAGCTACATGCGGCCGGGTCAAACCAAAGATCAAGAAGCCGCATAGTATACTATATGCGGCCTAAATGACCACAAAGCAGGGAGGCCGCATAAGGACCCCCTGACACAGATTCTGAAGTTTGTCAGAAGCTCTGACACATCACTCATCACTCTGAGTCGCTTTGAGACTCGTGAAGACGACGAATGAGAAAAGATAACAAGTCACATCAGTGCATTAATTGATTCGACAAACGTGCCATGCCACCTGCTCTCTCGTATACGATTATGCCCTATGCGGCCTCGCCAACATGCGGCCAGAGTGTCCATCCGACAAAGGCTTAACGAGAGCACGTATGCGGCTAAAAGACCCATGAGGCCTCGCCATCATGCGACCATAGTGTCCATTTGACCAAGGCCCAAACGAGAGCACGTATGCAGCTACAAGACCCAGGCGGCCTCGCCACCATGCGGCCAGAGTGTCCATTCGAACAAGACCCAAACATGAGCACGTATAAGGCTACAAGACCCATGTGGCCTCGCCATCATGCGGCCAAGTTGCTATGCGGCCTCCAGCTCATAAGATCTTTCCGTTACAACTGCAGAGATCTTCGCACAGTTGGTACTGACTACGTATCCGGCTGAACAAGTCATGCCCACAACGGGTTGATAACTACCCCGAGATCTCTTCAACAATATATCTCAACCAAGACCATGTGGCAATCGGTCCATGGAATACGACGATAGTTGCTACCGCATTCTTTTGAAGGAGCCTTATGCAACCACCAAACAGAGGCATATACGGCACCAATAGCCCATCAACACGATGTCTATAAATAGGAGCAACTTGAACGTTCTAAGGGCTAGCTTTTTTTTTTGCTTCAGAGAGAAAGCATACCACCCCCGGCCAATATATAGAGAGAGCATACTAAGATGAGCGAAGAGAGAACATAAGTTCCTCACCCTGTATCAGATCGTTCATAGAGTAAAGGAGACTCCATAGCACTCCTTGTCCATCGCCATACCCTAGAATCAAATATATTATACTCAGATTGTCCGTCCCGAACCCCTTTGTACTTTCTTTCGTTTGTTGATTAAATCAAGCTCTTTTTAGAACTTTCGAATTTAATGGCGAATACGATGGTGACTCTGCTGGGGATGTCTTTCTTCACTGATAAGAAAGCTGTGGTGCAATCCGATGCAGCCAAGCTTGGGTCTACTCAAAGGATGCTTGTAGTCTGCTTTGATCAGCAGGCCTTCGAGGACATGCTCTCCGGGGATAGCGCGAGTCCTTCTCCGAGGCAAGCAAAGCCCAAGAAGACCCGCAGGATACGGGTAGCAAAGGCCACCGTGCCTGTCCCAACTGCGGAGCTTGCGCTCCCCGTCTCTCTCCCAATCGCAGGGACCGTACATCATACAGCCACTGTCTATGCGGTAGTCTCTTCTAACCAAAAGGGTACTCACCACTCGAAGACCCGCCGAACGTGGGCAGCTAAGGTCATCACGCCTAGCCCAACTGTGGCATCCTTCGCCTCTCTCTCTGTTGCTGAAGGTGCTCGCCAGGCGTCCCCCAGGCTGTCCATGCGACATCCTCGCCTGATGCAGAAAATGCTCAGCATCCAAACTCTGGCAGAGGAAAACACTACGATGCCAGACATTTAAGGGCTGATGCAAACTCTATGAGGCCAAGGAGGTGGCCGCATAAGGCTTACTATACGGCATCGGTTAACGGCCGTCGGCAGATGGCCGCATGCGACTCTGGCAGCAGCCGAACCTCTGTTTTTGATCGAATCTCATGCAGCGCTGACCTTATTCGCCAGCGCTGATGCAAACTCTACTACGCGCCTATGAGTGCCAAGTCAAAGAAGTGTGGAGCAGTGCGAGCTCGTCATTCTCAAGCAACTGTCCATTCAGCTAACCGTCTGAGGGCACCGGTAACTGTTATGCGGGCACTTGATCTAAAGCTGTATAAGACCGACCCGTGCGTCCAGTCCTCAGCGAAAAATGGACAGGGTCAGTCTCCAAAGTCTTCCTCTGAAAATTTGAGGAATATTCTTGTACGAAACCTAGATCAGGAAACAAAAACAACACCCACGCACCCGTGCGCTCGGTCTACCCGTGCTCACAAAAAGGGTGCAAAGGTGAGTCAGCCCTCGCTTAACTTGTGCAATGTGATTAATCACAAGCGCAAGACGAGGGTGGCAGCTACGGCATGTGAAGCGTCCTCCCCAGGACATCACTGTGCCAAAATCATCATAAACTGTTGCTGCAACAAAGTGGTAGTACCTACAAGCAGGTAGTCGACATTCCAACAAAATGCCAACGACTACACCCGACGGCACCTATCCGGTAACCATCCAAGTATCAGGTGCAAACACCCGAGGAGGATGAGATACCATCCGCCTCTTGTTACTCTGCTCAAAAAGGCCCTTCTACCTTGGGAGGAAAAAAGTCGAGCACCTCCAGTCCGTCAATCTTAACCAGCGTATTAAGAATGCGAGTACCAGAAGGACCATCTGCAGGACCTGCTGAAGGAGTTTTCCAGTGCACCCGCTCAAAGAAGAATCTATCAGCTACTAGGGGTAGATCCTCCTCAGAACCCCTTGGGGTTACACAATCTGGGGGTAGTAATCCTCCAAACCTATACGATAAACCCGATATTCCGAGGAGATAAGGATTCCCAACGAACGGATGCTGAAGCCCCTTGGGGTAGCCACCCTCAGAGAGAAGATGCTGCCTCCTACGCTGGGGGTAGTACTCCCTCTGAGTTCGAACAGGGCATAATATTGCCAACCTTCCCTGACATCTGTTCGTTAGAAGATTCTGAAGCGAAAAGTGTTACGTCTACTGTCCCATCCACCTCTTCTCATGTAAGAACGACATACATGCAGGGGATGAGCATGAAGGCCCTAATGATCGGCAACGCCTCGAGGCCCTCGAGGCTATAATATAGACCATAAGCAAATTAATGCAAGCCTTGACCCAAGCTGTGCTAGAAATCAAGGCAAGTGTAGCCTCTCAGCCTCCAAGGGCCTCAGGACAAGCAAGCTTGGACCCGAGGATCAATGCAGATTCTGACACAATCGCTCTGCCCGTAGGCAAAAATTACCCTCTGCCCAGTTCATCTTCCCCTTCTGTGGAAGACGAAGCTAAAGATCCAATGAGGAAAATTCGGGAACTCCAGGCTCGCCTAGATTCTATGGGCAACCGGGATTCACTACGCGAGCTCAGGATACGACAACCGTACCCCTGTGAGTGGAGGGATATTTCCTACCAGCCAAAGTACACGCCCTTCAACCTGAACCCATTCGACGAAAAGACCTCCTCGTCAACACATGAGCTATTTTGTGACTACAACGGGGCACCTACGTCATAGTGATGCACTCCTCACCAAGCTCTTTGTGGGGATATTGTTCGGGGCCACATTCGACTGATTTTGTAGCCTAAAAGACAAGTGTATCTCGTCGTTTGATGACTTTAAGAGCTTATTTCTCAAATATTCTATGACGGAGGAAGCGACATGGCGATATTTTCCCTGATGGATGTAACCCAAGGGAAAAGGGAACTCGCCCAAAATTATATCGAGCATTTCCACCAAGCACCACTGAGGTTTCCTCCAGAAAATCTTGAGTCCATACTCATGGACATGTTCCGCAGGAACCTACTTCCGGTAGTCAGCCTCTTGATGGGCGACAATCAATTCAAAGACTTGACATCGTTCATCATCAACATGGTCGGCTCTAAAAAAAGGTTAAAGATGCCCGGATCCTGGGAATACTGATCCCTATCATAGATGACAGAGGAAAACTTCCCAACAATAGCAACAACGGCAACAACAACCGCGAGGGAAAAGGGAAGCAGGCCCTAGTGGCCAACTTAACCAAGAAGCTCGAGCAAAGCTAACTGAGGTTCCAAAGCCCCAGGAGACTTACTCCTTCGAAGATAATGATGTCATGACTATCTTCGATGTGTTGATGAAGGGTGGCAAACTTCGGCTCCCCGACGTCAAGCGCCCTGTAGAGGCAACCGAGATGAATAATCTAAAATACTACCACTACCATCGCTACATCTACCATGCAACGAAGGACTGCTACACCCTCAAGCGGTACATCCAGCTTCTGCTTGACACCAAGGCCCTTACCTTCTACTTCGACGACAAAACAGTTGCTGCCAATATGGTGTCCCTCCAGTTCAGTAAATTTTCCATGACGGAAGCCCATGACGGAGTCATACCGATCCCGAGGGCAACAATGGAGGTAGTCAATCTTCCACCAGCTCACAACCAAATGGACGGACTGATACCTCTTACTACACATCTGGGCGAGATCATGTGGGTCCACCCGGATCTTGTCCCAGACTTGATGCAGCAAGCAACGCCTTCCGCCGTCAAGTCTAAAGAACGAAAAACCAAGTCCTGCCATATGGTTTCTCCCATCGCTGAGAAGGCCTGGACAGGGGCAACCAGGTCGGGCCTTGCCTACCAGCGAGATTATGAAGCTCCCGACTTCAATGCACCTCCAACTATGGTGCCTGTCGTATCTGATTTGGGTCTACTTCAATCCCCACCAGCGGACAAGTCCAAACAAAAAGAGGGACGCTTCGACAAGCCATTGCGTAAGAAAATGACTTAGGGACTGAAAAACTCCTACAACTTTGACGTTTTGGCTCAACTCGCAAATATTTCGGCAAAGTTGTCACTATTTGAGCTTCTCCGACTCTCCAGAGACACCCTGAATGCTCTGAGTGAGGCGTTACAAAATACCGACGTCTACCTGGCGCAGGTCAAGCCGTCAGCAGAGGATCCTGCCGCATGCCCCAACTGCAATAATATGACAGAGGCAGTGCCCAATATCACTTTTTGGTAACATGACATGTTGCTAAAAAATAACCGGCATGATCGTCCCCTGTAGTACACAAGGTACATTGGTGCCATCAAGGTGGACCATATGCACATCGATTCTAGTTCGTCAATCAGCATCATTCCACTGAGTTTGCTTCAGGCCTTGGACATTCTGATGCATCGCCTGACAGCCACCAATATCGCCATCACTAGCTTCAACGTAGGAAGAAGCTACACTTTGGGCAAGATCTGCCTGAAATGTCAAATTGGCGACTTAAAAAGCGATGTCACTTGCTATGTCATAGACGTGGAAGTATCCTACAAGGTCCTGCTAGGGCGGCCATGGATACACGAATACATGATCGTGCCATTAGCCCTACACTAATGTCTAAAGTATGTGGACGATCAGGGCATGGTCAAGATGGAGTTCGCAGATGTCGATCCTTTCAAGGGGATCGAGGCCTACTACTCCGATGCACTCTTATATAAGCAAGTCCACCAAGATAAAGATGGCAATGATGCTAGCGATGAGGCAGAGGCTGGGACAGCGTCAGATGATCCTTTGGCATGCGATCCTAGCACAACCTTTTTCCTTGTCGTAAAACTACGCGGGAAGGCACCCGACTCCCTGGTCGTTCATCTTCATAGGCCAAGACGATCCCCAAAGAAAGATCTGGCATCATCTACCACACCCAAATCCCTGGTCGTTCGCCTTCATAGGCTAGGCCGATCACCAAAAAAAAATTTGGCACCATCCACTACACCCGAACTACTGGTCGTTCGCCTTCATAGGCTCATCGAAGGATTTTTTATTACCTCTTGCCTTGTCTGAGCCTCTAGAAGTAAAGCTGTACAAAAAACCTCCAGAGTCGCCGTTCGCACTAGGGGTAGACCACGGAAAGGATGAGCTAGAGAAGTACGTAGCTACTCACGCAGACGTTCCTTCTTTCGATGATGTAATTCCTGGAGAAAAGATACCTTACTTTATGAATAAAGGGCTATCTTTTAACTAATCTAAAGTTGCATAAATAAGCATACTGTACTCAATGGAGCATGGTCTGGGCTTGCACCTGCAGACACATATGACTACCACCCATGCTGTAAATCGGATTCTTTTCAGCCAAAACTCTCACTTCCTAGTCCCATCTAGGAAGAGGGGAGACAGACTCATCATCTTCGACAAAGTAGAAGGTCCTCGATCATTCATCCCTGAAGAACTAGATCTAGAGTTCGATATCGGCAAAATGTCACTCCACCGGTATAGCTCTCAAGCCAAGCACCTTATCCAGAAGATGGGGTACGATCTGAAGGTCACTAAGGGATTAAACTATGACAAAGGCCGAAGGCTGCCTCTGCGTCTACCTGCTCCTTCAGGAAAATTTGAGGACTACTACAATAAGACTAAGCATGACTTAGGGTATGTAACGCCTCCCACACCTCCCGAGGGTTCAGATGAAGGAGACGAGGTACACTCTCACTCTTCGCAATCTTCCGCTTGGGACTCCAACATCAGTATCGGGGGGATGCTTAAGCAAACGTTATCTGCCAATATGGTGTTAGCTGACCCTGAGAAAGACGACAAGAATCTACCGAAACTCTTTGAAGTAGAACCGTGGGCCCAACGCCTAGACTTATAATGGGAGATACGGTTCAAACAACAAGAATCTTCTACCGAGGACGAAGTTGTACAAGTCAATCTGGTCGATGAATCCTCCCCCAAACCTATCTTCATTAGTAAAAGTCTGACCGATGAGAATTAGGAATTTCTGCTACAGCTCGTCAGGGAATACATTAATGTCTTTGCCGGGAGCTACGAAGATATGCTAGGACTAGACCCCCAAATTGCGGTCCACAAGCTCAATATCTTGCCTAATGCTAAGCCTGTAAAGCAGCACAATGACAGTTCCGGCCAGACATAATGAACGCCATCAAAGCCAAAGTCAACAAACTGATAGCTAGTGGCTTCGTCTGCGAAGAACAATATCCAAAATGGGTAGCCAACATCGTGCCCATTGTCAAAAAGAATGGAAAGATACTGATCTGTATTGACTTTCGTGATCTAAACACGACCTGCCCCAAAGACGAATTCTCTCCTGATCACAGACATAATAACCGACAACACTTGCAGCTTCGAGCATATGTCTTTCATGGATGAATTCTCAGGCTACAATCAGATCAAGATGTCCCCTGAAGATCAGAAACATACATCGTTCCGAACGCCGATAGGAGTGTATTGCTACACAGTCATGCCTTCAGCCTGAAGAATGCAGGTGCTATATACCAGCGAGCTATGAGCACCATTTTTTGTGAGCATCTACGCAAGACGGCTGAGTGTTACGTCGATGACATTGCCGTAAAAAGTTACTCCAAAGGTGATCACATCAGGGACTTGAATACCGTGTTTGACCTTATACGTACGCATCGGCTCAAGATAAATCCTACCAAATCCTTCCTGGGAGTCTCCAGTAATAAATTCATGGGTTTTATTATCACTTCTCAGGGTATTCATATAGACCCCAACAAAACTAAAGCAAACCTTGAGATAAACCCGCCAAGGAACCTCCGGGAGCTCCATGACCTTAAAGGGAGGCTGACATGCATCAGAAAGTTCATATCAAACCTCTCTAGGCATTGTTGGCCATTCACCCAGCTCATGAAGAAATGTGTCTCCTTTGTCTGGAATGAGGAATGCCAACGCGCGTTCGACAATATCAAGGATACCTATCAAACCCTCCAATGCTGGTATCCCCGGACTTGGGAAAGCCTTTTCTGCTTTATGTACGCGTGATAGAACACTCCCTCGGTGCTCTATTAGTCCAGAATAGTGATGCAGGCCACGAGCAGGCTATCTATTTTCTCAGTCGGATGATGGTTGGCGAGGAGCATAGGTATACCTTCGTCGAGAAGGAATGCCTTGCTCTAGTATTTGTTGTCCAGAAGACTCGGCATTACATGACTGGACAGACCATTCATGTGATCTCACGAGTCAATCCGCTCAGAGTTTTCATGACCAAACCAGAGGCACTCAGTTTTCGCCTAGCTACCTGGGCGATACTGCTCTTTATACGACCTGGTGTTTGTCCCACAGAAAGACGTCAAGGGTCAAGCACTGGCCAACTTTCTTGCAGCATATCTGATGCTAGAAACCTCGAAACTCTATGACGAGATCCCAAACAAAGTGGCAAGCTCAAATATAACTTCATTCGAGGTAGTTTGGCAAATATTTTTTGACGGTGCTTCAAGAACAAGGCCTAAGGGCGATATCATCGCAGGGGTCATGATAGTACTAATCTGCCCATATGGTCTGGTCATCAACCGAGCACACTCTCTCAAAAACCCGTGCTCCAACAATATGGCAAAGTATAACTCCTTGGTTATTGGGATACAACTCGCCAAGCAAGTAAGAGTGGAGTATCTGGAGGCCTATGGTGACTCTAAATTAATAGTCAGTCATGTCCGGGGTGAGTATGAAGTCCGGCACGAAGACCTGATTCCTTACCACCAATCTACACTTGGCATCATCTCAACCTTCGAGGGATTCTTTATTGAGCATGTCCCTCAGCTGTAGAACGTCTAGGCTGATGCCCTGGCCGGCCTCACTGCCTCCTTGGCAGTTCCAGACAACACCCGTCAGCTAATCACAGTGATCGGTTGAGAGATGGTCTGCCCAAAGAAAAATCTCTGCCTATGTCTGAGTTACGCGAAAGAAGTACACACTAACGTCTCGGACTGGGGGCTTTCGTTCATTGACTACGCGGTCTATGGAATTCTTTCCGAGAACCCAAAGGAAGCTACATCAATCAGAAGACGTTCCTTCCGATTTTATTATAATACAGTTACTAAAATATTATATCGTCGGTCCTACGACGTCCTTCTGTTATGATGCCTATCAAATACATGAGCAAAGCAGGCCCTCCGCGAAGCTCACGACGGCGTCTGTGGCATACACCAACCCGACCCAAAGCTACAGGACAGTCTTCAGAGAATGGGTTATTACTGGCCGACGATGGTAGCAGAGGCCATTGAGTATGAGAGAAAATGCCAGATGTGCCAAATTCACGCAGACTTCATCCACCAGCCCTCAGAATTCCTGCACCCAATGGTTGCATCTTGACTGTTTGAAGTGTGGGGATGGACATTATCGGACCAATCAATCCACCTTCTTCTAAAGGGCATCGGTTCATCCTGGATATAACCGATTACTTCTCCAAATAGACGAAAGCTGTCCTACTCGCTGAAGTAAAAATATCAAACTTGATTAGCTTCATCAAGCATCACGTCATATACCGCTTCGGCTTGCCATAAATGATCGTCCACGACAACGATCCACAGTTCTCAAGTCACGCATTCTACCAGTTTTGCGACAAAAATTGGATTTAGAATATAGTATTAACCGCCTATAACCCAGAAGCGAATGGTCTGGCAAAAGCCTTCAACAAAACCAGCATAAAGCTACTCAAAAAGTTTGTGTCTTCCAATAAGCCCGACTTGAACGAGAAGCTCAGTGAATGTCTCTGGGTCTACCGTACAACGGTCCAGACTGCTACTGGCAACATGTCTTTCTCTTTGGTGTACAGAAGCGAAGCGGTCCTCCCGCTCCATATCCAAATCCTTTCACTCCGAGTAGCCCTTTCCAACCAATTAACTGTCGACGACAATCACCGCCGACGACTACAAGAGTTAAAAGCACTCGACGATAAACATCTCCTAGCTCAGCAGCGCATTAAGCTATACCAAGCGCGTCTCTTATGAGCCTTCAACAGACGAGTAAGGAAAAAACTTTTCAAGTGTGTCACGCCCTAGTCCCAAAATACTGAGGGACTAGACACGTGGCAATGGCCAGCAGCACACACTGATGGACAAACCCAATTTAATGGATCCATCAGAGCGTACTTAAGCTGTAAAACAAAATCTACGACAACATGGCACAACTAATCTTATCCACACAAGATAAAATATGATCCACAGATATAAGAAATATAAATCATCAAACAGTCTCAACAAAGTGCTTCGGGAACAACCTGATAAAATTTGATACAATGGTTCAACAGACCAAAATATAAATGACTGAATAAAATAAATACTGAGCATGAAACATGGATGCTCAGAAAAAGTCTTCAGCTAACACCTCATCCTCGGGTGTCGGTACAGCTCCTGAATCTGCTTCTGCTCCGGTCCCGTATACCTCGGGATAGATCTCGTCAGCAAATCCTGGGGACATAATCCGGATCCAGGTCCTCAGGGGACATAACAAGGTACAGAAATCAACATGCCAAAATAAATGCAGTGTAGCAGATAATAAAATAAATAGGGTAAGTATGTAACCATCTAAGTGAAATACAAGATGAGAGCTGTGGTGCCCCGTTCCCCCTATTCGGGGAGCGCGGCTAAGAAATACAAGACGGTATCGTTCGATCGGGATAGATTGAATTAAGAACTCGTCCTCGTTATGGATTTGTTTCTTCGGAATCGATTCCCATATTCAGTGGACCGTGCCCCCGGGATCGACTTAGCGGCAGAGTCAGGAGGGACCTCTCCGCTGCATTCTTTTGTTGCCTAGTTTTCGCTGTCGCTTGTTGCTTTCGTGCCTTGAGTTGGATTTCGGATTTGCTTGGGTTTTCTTGAACGGTTTCGATGGGTTTCATTGCTTTCGTTCTTAGGTCTGCACTTCAATTCCGAAAATGGAAAGAGAGGAAGAAGTACTGATCAGCTGTTCGTGTCAATACAGGTGATCCAGCAGTAGGCGTCGCTCAAGCGGACTCCTAAATCACTTCCTTCCTTCCTCCTTCCAACCACTAAAGTGAGTGGCTACCAACACGATTAGCTAGCCCTTCTTGCTAGTCTTCACATCAAATTCTTGTGTTCGTGCTTGCCCCGATCAAACGATACCAAGTAATAACTAAAAGATATCAAGATAATAAGGGAATAGACTTGGATCAGTATGCTTGTCATTGAAACTTGTGAACGGTTACTTACTACATGCTTGCTTATTCAAAATGTTTACCATATGCATATATACAAGTTAGAATGCTTACTTCTTCTATAAATATGCGATATGTAGAACACCCTTTGCCATGCATCAATTATTCAGGGAGACTATGCAAAATACATCACACAATGCTACATATCCCTTGAATTCATTGCCTCAGCTACATAAATGCAACTTAACACAAAACGCCGTTGATCACGGACAACTTGTGCACAAGGCCTCTCGGTTCCTGCGGACGGTCGCTGGGGCACTGGCACCGATCCGATCCGGACGGAACCTCAAGATTAGTCTCTCCCATAGGCGAGGTGGCGTGCAGCGATACATGTGCCTCCGTCACCTTAGCCTGAGACTAAGACCGTCCATTATGGCATCAAAGCCAGTGATCCCCTCGTATATTTAAACCTGTTGAAACTAACTTGTGTCTTCTTGACAGGGAAGGCAAGGTAAGTATTATGCAGGTGGTTCAGACGGACAGGTAAATGTCACCGAACGGTGACGGGTTATTTCAATAATTCTATATCTATGTCTTGTTGTAAAATGAACTAAGGCAAGATAGAAACCCACGATAAATATGCATGCTTTATTAAAACAACGTGTTGATTGGTATAGTTGGGTTAGCTTGCCTTCACCAGTACGTTTCGATGTACTGACCCTCGTTGAAACAGGTTCCCCGCGCTAGGAGAACCAAGCGAGGAGCAGGAGACAAACCCCCAATCCAGTCCAGCTATAGGCACGCCTCGACCGTGCCACCTTTGACGCATTTTGAAGAAGAAGCCTTTTGAAGAAGAAGCTAGCCACCAAAGCAACCATGCAGCTTCGTGGCAAGGCAGTCGTTCAGACCCAAGGTCTAATATTTTGAGATGTAGTATAGGATGTAATGTACGGGACTGCTATCTCATTTTGTGTCAACACTTTTGTAAGCCCACAGAGGCAATCCTTACGACTCAGTTCAAGGATTTTGTAATAGATGTTCATATTATCAATAAAAGAGAACTTTTTCATGTTTCAATCTGTGTTCAATTATCTGCGTACTCTGAATATGTGCTCGCTATGCGAAACAAAAATACTTAGCCTTGTGCGGTGCGCAACCTAGGCCCGCACGGCGGTCACGCCCGGGGGACGACTAACGATTCCACGGAATCGGGGCGTGACATGTTGGTATCAGAGCACAGCTTCAAAGTTCCTTGATTCATAAACTGGAAAAGTTCCCTTAGCGATAGCTCGCCTATGCGAACTCCTGAACTCGTTAAGGCCAAAATGAGATACGTTCATGCAATAAGTCCATAATACATTATGATCCTGATGTAATTTACCTTCCTTTCAAGGAACGACGCAAGCGCAACCATCAGCGCTGGCGCCAGGCGAGACAAGGACTCAGGAGAGCAGCTCCGGAACATCAGGAAGCTCTCGGAGCCAACGGGGCATGTCTCAGACAGATTCGATTCAACAAGTGGTGCAAATGTTAACCGAGCAACGACAAAGGGATGATGCCCGCCAAGCCAAGTTCGAGAGCAACCTAGAGGCACGGCTCTCAGTCCAACAAAAGCAGGTAGATACCCTGCAACAGCTTGTTCAGACCCTGGCCTCCAACCATTCTGCCGCAACGACAGCTACACCAGTGGAGCAGCCAGCGCTTGAAGTTGAACTACCGCCCGCGCCAAGGACGAGGGAAGTGACTACCTTCACCTTTGCAAACTTTAAGAAGGTCTGCAACACGCCATTTAAAGGGACTGAGGACCCAATCGTGGCCCTAGACTGGCTCGCCGAGCTTGAAGATCATTTTTCTCTCCTGGATATGCCGGAAGACAAGCGCGTCACTTGTGCCAAACTACTGCTTCGCTTCAATGCGCACGACTGGTGGGACGTGCATCGACGATCTCTTCAACTTGGCCATGGAGAGGAGGCGATCGCGTGGACGACCTTTCGTGCCGCATTTGAGGAGGAGTTTATACCCCCGCCTCTACGACGTCAACGGGAAAATGAGTTCGTTCAGCTCCGGTAGGGCAGTATGACGGCGAAGCAATACTCGGCAGAATTCAACAAACTGGCCAAATTTGCCACCGCTTACCTACCGGATGCAGCGAGTCGTGCCAGACGATTCGAAGGAGGGCTACGTCCTGGTATCCACGGGCACGTATCCGTTCCACAGTATCAGACGATGAGGGAAGTTTTAAACCATGCCCTCTCCCTCGAGCCGCAGTATCCTCACGTTGCCACCGGCGCTGTGCAAACCCCCAATCACAAACGCCAAGGCAACGATAGAGGAAACACAGCTGCAAAGCGCCCTAACAACGACGGTTCGAAAAAGGGGAACTCGGGGCAACGATGTGACTTCTGTAGAAGACCAGGGCACGTCGAAAATGAATGTCGCCGAAAGCATGGGTTATGTCTCATTTGTGGAGCTTCCGATCACGCCCTTCCCAACTGTCCAAAGTTCACCGAGCGCCGTCCTCCGCAACAAAATCAGACTCCGGCACCTCAGGCAAATCGAGCGGCGCCTCAGCAAGGGCGTAATCAAGCTCAAGGCCGAGTCTACACCATGACACGGGAAGAAGCGTTAGCTTCGGATACCGTCGTGTCAGGTACCTTACTTTTCAATAATATACCTGCTCGCGTTCTATTTGATTCAGGTGCAACGCATAGTTTTATTTCCACAAATTTTGCCGTGGAAAACAATGTAAAAATGACTCCGTTGCACTTAGATTTAAATGTTAGCACCCCCTCTGGTACAAAAATCCCTGTTCGTTCAGTATGCCTAGGTGGTTACATTTGTATTGGGGAGAAGAAGCTGTCGCTCGATGTCTTAGTTCTAGATGTTAGGGACTATGATATCATCTTGGGAATGGACTGGCTAGGCGCATGCGCAGCAACTATTGAGTGTGCAGAGAAATGAGTCATTTTCTGTCTACCCGGAGAAGCCGTGTTCTGTTACACCAGTAGTCCAGCGAACGATGCGACCAAGGCCTGCATGGTGATTTCGGCAAAATCTGCTCGGCGAATGCTCTACACAGGCTGCGAGGGATTTCTAGCATCAGTTCGGGACGCGCGGCAGGACTACGCAGACGTCGAGCCTAATTCCGTTGAGGCGGAGTTCCCCGACTTGTTTCCAAGCGAACTACCCGGCATGCCGCCCGATCGAGAGATTGAATTCACTATCGACACATTTCCAAATACACAACTGATTTCAAAGCCTCCGTACAGAATGGCACCTGCAGAGCTGAATGAATTAAAGCGCCAACTCCAGGAATTGCTTGATCGCGGGTTCATCCGTCCGAGCGTGTCTCCTTGGGGCGCTCCCGTGCTCTTCGTGAAGAAGAAGGACGGAACTCTACGCCTATGCATCGACTACAGAGAATTGAATAAGGTCACAATCAGAAACAAATATCCTCTGCCACGGATTGATGACTTGTTCGATCAACTACAAGGAGCAGCAGTGTTTTCAAAAATAGATCTTCGCTCGGGCTATCACCAGCTGAAGATTAGGCCAGAGGACACCCCCAAAACTGCTTTCCGAACCCGGTACGGTCATTACAAGTTTTCCGTGATGCCGTTCGGACTGATGAATGCGCCTGCAGCATTCATGGACGTTATGAATCGGGTATTTAGACCTTTCATCGATAAATTTGTGGTGGTTTTTATCGATGACATCTTGGTGTACTCGAAGACTAGGGACGAGCACGCAGGACACCTGCGGATGGTGTTGCAAACCCTTCGAGACAACAAGTTGTACGCCAAACTGAGTAAATGTGAGTTTTGGCTAGACAGTATATCCTTTTTGGGCCATGTTATCTCGTCTCAAGGCATCTCAGTTGACCCGAAAAAGGTGGAAGCCATTACACAGTGGAAACATCCGGAATCAGCTAGCGACATCCGAAGCTTTCTTGGACTGGCAGGATACTACCGTCGGTTCATACAGAACTTTGCTAGAATTGCTTCGCCCTTAACGCAGCTCACACGGAAGGGTACGAAGTTTACTTGGACGGACGACTGTGAAGCTTCGTTCACGGAGTTAAAGCAGCGCCTCGTCTCCGCCCCGGTCCTTACTTTGCCAAATGGACCAGATGACTTCAAAATATATAGCGATGCATCAGGAAGGGGACTAGGATGTGTCCTGATGCAACGTGACAAAGTGATCGCCTACGCGTCTAGACAGCTAAAGCCTCACGAGCAGAACTACCCAACGCATGACCTCGAACTTGCCGCGGTAGTATTTGCATTGAAGCTGTGGCGTCACTATCTTTATGGCGTGCCGTGCGAAATCTATACAGATCATAAGAGCCTGAAATATTTGTACACTCAAAAAGATTTGAATCTTCGGCAGCGGCGATGGCTTGAACTCCTAAGCGACTTCGATCTCATGATCAGATACACGCCTGGTAAGGGAAATGTCATAGCTGACGCACTGAGTCGAGTGTTTGCAGGAAGTTTGGCTATTGATGATAGGCTGCGCCGAGATCTTGAATCACTGGGCATTACCTTAAAAATCAGATACACAAAGTGGGCGCAAGTATCACAACTGCGCCTCGAACCCGACTTGTTACAACGAGTAAAGACCGCTCAGAAGGACGACCCGTTCCTGCAAAAGATTCATGCCCTTATCTCAGCAGGAAAGGCGTCCGACTTTGCGGTAAGCACGGATGGGATGCTTCGAGTGAAGGGAAGACTGTGCGTTCCAAGCAACGCGGCCCTCAGGGAAGAGATACTCACAGAAGCCCACTATGCTAGCTATACTTCTCATCCGGGTAGCACAAAGATGTATCGGGATCTTCGCACGACGTTTTGGTGGCACGGCTTGAAAAAGGATGTGGCGCAGTTTGTGTCGCATTGCATGGCTTGTCAACGAGTAAAGGCCGAACACCAGAAACCAGGCGGAGAACTACAGAGCCTTGCTATTCCGGAGTGGAAATGGGATGATATAACGATGGATTTTATCGTTGGTTTGCCGAGGACGCAACGGGGACATGATGCAGTCTGGGTTATCGTCGATCGACTCACCAAGTCAGCTCACTTCCTGCCTATCAAGTCTACTTGGAGTGCCGACCGCCTGGCTCAGATATATCTCAACGAAATCGTTTGACTCCATGGCGTGCCCGTAACCATAGTCTCCGATCGAGATGGCCGATTCATATCACGTTTCTGGGGAAGCCTACAGTCAGCAATGGGGACGAAGTTGAAGTTTAGCTCCGCCTACCATCCACAGACCGACGGCCAAACCGAGCGTGTCAACCAGATCCTCGAAGACATGTTGCGACTCTGCGCCTTGGACTTGAAGACGAGTTGGGACCTCCATCTACCTTTAGCTGAATTTGCTTACAACAATAGTTATCAATCAAGCATTCAAATGGCGCCGTATGAGGCATTATACGGGCGGAAGTGTAGATCTCCTATCTGCTGGGACGAAGTTGGAGAACGGCAAGTACTTGGCCCTGAGCTCGTGGAGCAGACCGTCCAGAAAGTCCGGCTGATTCGGGATAGATTAAAGGTAGCTCAAAGCCGTCAAAAGAGCTACGCTGACACACATCGAAGACCGCTAGAGTTCCAAGTAGGCGACCGAGTATTCCTCAAGGTCTCGCCCATGCGAGGAGTCAGCAGGTTCGGGGCAAGAGGAAAGCTAAGTCCGAGATTTGTCGGCCCGTTCGAAATACTAAAGCGGGTTGCCTCAGTTGCGTATCAGATTGCTCTGCCACCATCCCTATCCGACGTACACGATATATTCCATGTTTCACAGCTTAGGAAATATGTGTACGACCCGAGTCATGTGGTAGACCTGGACCAACTGAACCTTCAAGCCGACTTGACGTATGTGGAACAGCCTGTGCAAATTTTGGATAGAAAAGAAAAGCTGCTTCGGACTCGTTCGGTTCCTCTCGTGCGCATGCTTTGGCGGAATCACTCTGTCGAAGAATCTACTTGGGAGCTTGAATCCGAAATGAGGGAAAGGTTCCCCTCATTATTCCCTAGTGGTAGGTTCTATTCTTTAAGTTTCGGGACAAAACTTCCAATTAGTTGGGTAGGATGTGGTGCCCCGTTCCCCCTATTCGGGGAGCGCGGCTAAGAAATACAAGACGGTATCGTTCGATCGGGATAGATTGAATTAAGAACTCGTCCTCGTTATGGATTTGTTTCTTCGGAATCGATTCCCATATTCAGTGGACCGTGCCCCCGGGATCGACTTAGCGGCAGAGTCAGGAGGGACCTCTCCGCTGCATTCTTTTGTTGCCTAGTTTTCGCTGTCGCTTGTTGCTTTCGTGCCTTGAGTTGGATTTCGGATTTGCTTGGGTTTTCTTGAACGGTTTCGATGGGTTTCATTGCTTTCGTTCTTAGGTCTGCACTTCAATTCCGAAAATGGAAAGAGAGGAAGAAGTACTGATCAGCTGTTCGTGTCAATACAGGTGATCCAGCAGTAGGCGTCGCTCAAGCGGACTCCTAAATCACTTCCTTCCTTCCTCCTTCCAACCACTAAAGTGAGTGGCTACCAACACGATTAGCTAGCCCTTCTTGCTAGTCTTCACATCAAATTCTTGTGTTCGTGCTTGCCCCGATCAAACGATACCAAGTAATAACTAAAAGATATCAAGATAATAAGGGAATAGACTTGGATCAGTATGCTTGTCATTGAAACTTGTGAACGGTTACTTACTACATGCTTGCTTATTCAAAATGTTTACCATATGCATATATACAAGTTAGAATGCTTACTTCTTCTATAAATATGCGATATGTAGAACACCCTTTGCCATGCATCAATTATTCAGGGAGACTATGCAAAATACATCACACAATGCTACATATCCCTTGAATTCATTGCCTCAGCTACATAAATGCAACTTAACACAAAACGCCGTTGATCACGGACAACTTGTGCACAAGGCCTCTCGGTTCCTGCGGACGGTCGCTGGGGCACTGGCACCGATCCGATCCGGACGGAACCTCAAGATTAGTCTCTCCCATAGGCGAGGTGGCGTGCAGCGATACATGTGCCTCCGTCACCTTAGCCTGAGACTAAGACCGTCCATTATGGCATCAAAGCCAGTGATCCCCTCGTATATTTAAACCTGTTGAAACTAACTTGTGTCTTCTTGACAGGGAAGGCAAGGTAAGTATTATGCAGGTGGTTCAGACGGACAGGTAAATGTCACCGAACGGTGACGGGTTATTTCAATAATTCTATATCTATGTCTTGTTGTAAAATGAACTAAGGCAAGATAGAAACCCACGATAAATATGCATGCTTCATTAAAACAACGTGTTGATTGGTATAGTTGGGTTAGCTTGCCTTCACCAGTACGTTTCGATGTACTGACCCTCGTTGAAACAGGTTCCCCGCGCTAGGAGAACCAAGCGAGGAGCAGGAGACAAACCCCCAATCCAGTCCAGCTATAGGCACGCCTCGACCGTGCCACCTTTGACGCATTTTGAAGAAGAAGCCTTTTGAAGAAGAAGCTAGCCACCAAAGCAACCATGCAGCTTCGTGTCAAGGCAGTCGTTCAGACCCAAGGTCTAATATTTTGAGATATAGTAAATGATGTAATGTACGGGACTGCTATCTCATTTTGTGTCAACACTTTTGTAAGCCCACAGAGGCAATCCTTACGACTCAGTTCAAGAATTTTGTAATAGATGTTCATATTATCAATAAAAGAGAACTTTTCCATGTTTTAATCTGTGTTCAATTATCTGCGTACTCTGAATATGTGCTCGCTATGCGAAACAAAAATACTTAGCCTTGTGCGGTGCGCAACCTAAGCTGTAATTAATATCACCAACAGTCTCAGAAGATATCAAATAGCTAAAAATGTCTATCCTTACGTCCAATTTGGACACAGGGACAAAAATAACATTTTTGGGTCAAAGCGGGGTCCACATGTGGGCCACTTTGCACCGAAAAGCGTGTCAGGGTCAAAGGTCTCCAATTTCGTCAAACTTAGTGTCAACAAGTCAGGAACGATGATACAAACCCAACGAAACTTCCAGAATTGGATTCCGATGAGCCGATCACAAAATCGCCCGTCAAGTGGAGCTTGTGGGGCCCACAATACACGATTTTGTCAATGTTCTCCGAATCGAACCAAACTTGGGTCACAGGACCAGCGTATTGCTACGAGTCCGATGGCGCAAGTTTCGTCTCGATCCGACACGTGTACACAAAATTACAGCGTGTTCCAGAATGGACGGATACGGGGCGTTGTCGGCGGATACGCGTTGATTCCGGTGTGCACGCACATCCAAATCAACTTCTGCAAAATCCTGTACGTCCGTATCAACGACGTGCACGTTTCGGTAAAGACCGCGTGCGACCAAGTCGTCCCGTTTGGCGGGGCGTACTCAGTTCCGGGGTGAAACAGGGCGTTGGTTTTTCTATTTTTGGATCGCGGTTTGAGATCACCACAGGACGCTACGTACCGAGCGGGTTGCACGGGCATCGAGAGGGTTATACAGTCTATGCATTGCAACAGACGGAATCAAAAACAGAATTACGAGGAGAGAAGAAATGCTACCTGAACAGGGCTCCGTGAATCTGACTTTCACGTGTCCGTGGGTATCCTTGACACGAGCTGTGTCCTGGCCGTGTCCGTTACTGTTGCTCTAGGGCTGCTGCAGTCTGGCCGTACTGGTCGGCGAAGGGTGGCTCGTCGGGCGGAGGACGGGATCGTCGACGAGGCGGAGCAGAGGCGGCTCGCCTGGCCGCTCCTGCGGAGGGGAGCGGGGTCGGGCTGCTGTGCTCGAGGCGGGGGAAGAGGAGGGCTGAGCGGAGGAGAGGTCGTCGGTCGATAGGGGCTGTGGAGTTGGGTCGGCGACGGCGGAAGGATGTCGACGGCGAGGGGTCCGTTGAGGGCGGAGCGGATCGAGCGGGGAGGTGATGATCGGCTGAGCGGAGGAGAGGTCGTCGGTCGATGGAGGGCTGTGGAGTCGGGTCGGTGGAGGAAAGAGGAGGACGACAGTGAGTGACCGGAGCTGCGGCGGTGTCGACTGCGTCGACGAGGATGAGAGGAGAGAGAGGGTTCGCTGGCGGCGCGACTGGGCACGAAAGTCGAGACGACTTAATAGGGCTGCTACAGGGATTCCGGTAGGGTTAGGGTTTCAATTTGTGTTTCGGGTCCGGGTCGGGTTTAACTCGGATCCGACCCGACTCGACCCGTTATGCTGGGTTGGCTTGGTTCGGTTTAGTCAGCGGTTTGGTTCGGTTCAGTCAACGGTTTGGTTTGGTTTAGTCAGGTTTGGTTCAGTTTAAATATCCAATAATTTTTAGGGCTTTAAAGCTGATTCCAGAGTCCAATAAATTCGTAGAAAATTACCCTATGTCCGATTTTCCATTTTACACCATAAAATATTATCTCTATAATATTTTAACATAAATTAACCGTATTAAAAAAATCTTTTAATCACCATCACCTTAGTTCTTCATCCATAAAAATACCGAAAATATGGGGAAAATTATATTAAAATATTCTGAAAAATCAGGATGTTTACAATCTACCACCTTAAGAGGATTGCGTCCTCGCAATCAAAGAATAAGCTACTAAAGGAAGAACTAGGAAATTACAAGAATGCTTAGTTTATAACAGCATCCGCGAATAAGTGAGGATAACGCTGGCGTATACTATCCTCCCGTTCCCAGGTCGATTCGCCAGGAGAATGATGTTTCCAAGCTACACGAACCAGTCTGATTGTCTGTCCTCGCAATGTCTTCTCACTGATGTCTAGAGTTTCAATAGGTTGTTCTTCATATCTCAAGCTTGGGCCCACTGCGATCTCTTAATGATCGACTACGTGACTTGGGTCGATCACGTACCTTCTCAGCTGTGAGATATAGAATACGTCATGCACTCCCTCTAAGGATGGTGGTAATGCAAGACGACAGGCCACCTCACCAATGTGCTCCAGAATATCGAATGGCCCGATATACCTCGGGCTCAACTTGCCTCTGCTCCCAAATCTGATAGTACCTCGAGTGGGCGAGATCCTCAAAAATACGTGCTCTCCTTCTTTGAACTCTAGGGGACGTCTGTGTGTATCAGCCCAATGCTTCTGTCTGTCCTGAGCTGCTCGAAGATGATTCTGAATCTGTTTTACCTTCTCCACTGTCTGCATTACCAATTCTGGACCCAATATTTGACGTTCACCAACATCACTCCAGCATATTGGCGATCTGCACTTCCTTCCGTACAATGCCTCGAATGGTGCCATCTAAATGCTGGCCTAATAACTGTTATTGTAGGAGAACTCCACCAAGTGCAAATAATCTTTCCAAGATCCTCCAAAGTCTAGCATACACGATCGCAACATATTCTCCAAGATCTGAATCATGCGCTCCGATTGACCATCTGTCTGTGGGTGGTAAGCTGTGCTGAATTTGAGTTTGGTGCCAAGTCTCTCTTGCATGCTTCGCCAGAAATAAGATATAAATCTCGAATCTCGATCCGATACAATACTAACCGGCACTCCATGTAATCTTATGATTTGTCGCATATACATGTCGGCTAGTACCTCTGTGGACTGCCCAACTTTAAATGGCAAAAAGTGTGCCGATTTAGTGAGTCTATCCACGATAACCCATACCGCATCTCTTCCGCTGGGGCTCCTTGAAAATCCTGTGACAAAATCTATCGTGATATGTTCCCACTTCCATTCTGGTATAGGAAGCGGCTGTAACATACCTGCAGTCCTCTGATGCTCGGCCTTTACTTGCTGACATACTAAATATTTTACCACAAATCTTGCAATCTCCCTTTTCATTCCATGCCACCAATAATACTGTCTCAAGTCTCGGTACATCTTGGTTCCTCCTGGGTGAACAGAGTACATAGAGCTATGTGCTTCAGTCATTAACTCCTGTCTCAATTCTCCATTTGGAACATACAGGCGATTTCCACACCTTAATATCCCGTCTTCATGTATGCGAAGTCCTGTCTGCATGCCTGCTTCTGTCCTCTCTTTGAGTCTTCGAAATCTAGCATCGGTGGACAATGCCTCTTTAATTCTTTCCACAAGTGACGACTTGACTTCAAGATTAGCCAGCAAGCCACTCTGTACTGGTAAAACCACCTCTATTTGAAGCTCCTGTAGATCTTTCAATAGCTCAGGCTGCATCGTCAAGAAATAAGCCGTAGGCTTCCTGCTGAGTGCGTCTGCTACGACATTC
This sequence comes from Iris macrosiphon, assembly GCA_036927795.1. Taxonomy (NCBI): domain Eukaryota; kingdom Viridiplantae; phylum Streptophyta; class Magnoliopsida; order Asparagales; family Iridaceae; genus Iris; species Iris macrosiphon. The sequence goes on along the minus strand of JAYESA010000016.1, from coordinate 128,297,411 downwards.
GCCTTTCCCGGATGATACTGTAGATCTATATCAAAGTCTACCATCAACTCCAGCCAACGTCTCTGCCTCATGTTGAGCTCCTTCTGAGTATACACATACTTCAGACTCTTGTGATCAGTAAAGATTTCTACCTTTTCCCCATAAAGATAGTGCCTCCAAATCTTCAGTGCAAATATAACTGCTGCTAGCTCCAGATCGTGTATTGGGTAGTTCTTCTCATGGACCTTCAACTATCTCGATGCATAAGTAATAACTTTGCCATGTTGCATCAAAATACATCCCAGTCCACTACCTGATGCATCACTATAAACAATAAAACCTCCTGACCCTGAAGGAAGAGTCAAGACAGGTGCTGTTGTCAATCTTCTCTTCAATTCTTCAAAAGCCTTCTGGCAGTCTTTTGTCCATGTAAACTCCTGGTCCTTACGTGTCAACTTCGTCATCGGCTCCGCAATCCTTGAGAAATTTTCTACAAACCTTCGGTAATATCCTGCAAGTCCGAAAAAACTTCTCACCTCTGCAACTGATGTAGGTGTAGGCCAAGTCTCTATTGCCGTAACTTTCTTCGGATCAACTGAAAGTCCTTCTCCTGAGATGATATGTCCCAAGAAAGGCACTTTATCCATACAAAACTCATACTTACTGAGTTTGGCATATAACTTCTCCTGTCTCAAACACAATTCTGAGATGCTCCTCGTGCTCTTCATGGCTCTTGGAATATACTAGGATGTCGTCAATGAACACAATCACAAATTTATCCAAGAACTGATGAAGGACTCTGTTCATCAAACTCATAAACACTGCTGGCGCGTTGGTTAAACCAAACGGTATTACCAAGAACTCATAATGTCCATACTTGGACCTGAAAGCTGTCTTCGGTATATCCTCCTTCCTTACTTTGATCTGATGATAGCCGGATCTAAGGTCAATCTTCGAGAATACCCTAGCACCACTCAATTGATTGAATAGATCATCAATGCGTGATAAGGGATACCTGTTCTTGATGGTCACAACGTTCAGTGCCCTATAGTTAATGCACAACCGTACTGTTCCATCCTTCTTCGGCACAAATAATATGGGTGCTCCCCAAGGTGAAACACTGGGCCGAATAAAACCCTTCTCCAAAAGATCATCAACTTATTCCTTCAACTCCACTAACTCCTTAGGTGCTAACCGATATACTGATGAAGTAATAGGCTCAGCTCCTGGAGTTAAGTCTATTGTGAATTCTATTTTCCGATCAGGCGGTAAACCAGGAAGATCATCAGGAAATACATCTACAAATTTCGATATGACTCTTGGGTGATCTGTCTCCCCTTCTACAGATAGTACCCTAAGAGTAGGCTGAACTCCTTGCTCTACAGCTCCCCGAAGAAACTCAAATTCTGGATGTCCAGGCGGTCTAAATATAACCCGCCCAAGTCGACAATCAAGAGTCGCATGGTACTGACTTAACCAGTCCATACCAAGTACAACATCATAATCCGGCATGGAAAAGATCAGAAATTGAGCTCGCATCTATCTTCCACAGACTACTACAGAACATAATCTACAGACATCACTGATTGGGATAATTCCACCTCCCGTAAGAATTCTCTTTATCTTCGGAAGGGGTGCGGTAGCTACTCTATGGGTGGCTACAAAGCTAGCTGCTATAAATGAATACGATGCTCCAGAATCAAATAAAGCTACAGCTGGTAATGAAGCTACTAAAATAGTACCTGCGATAACTTCGCCTGCAGTAGCTTCCTCCTCAACAGCCATTGTGAATGCCTGTCCTCGTCCCTGAGCTAGACCTCTCTGCTGCTGAGCCTGCTGAAATAGGGCTTCCTGTGGTGCCAGCGGTGGTCTCTGCTGGTATCCTCCTGTAGCTGGTGGCCTGACTCCTCCAACTCTTGTCTGCGGTGCCCCTACTGCTGGATAAGCTGGTCGTGGTGCAGGTAAAGCTAGTCTTGGTGCTCCTTCTCTGCGTTCAGAACAGTCCCTGGATAGATGCTGGTTGGATCCGCAGCTCATACATAGTCCCAACTTACGCCTGCATTCTCTCTCAATGTGACCTACCTTGCCGCAGTAGTGACAAGTAGGGAGAGATATGGCCCTGTGTGCTGCTCGATCTGGCATACTCCTTTGGGATCGTTTTGCAGAATCCCCATATGCTATCCTAGATGGTGCTGATGTGATTGTCCTCTTCAGATTTGACTCCCTTCTAGCGACGCGCTCCATGCGTCGTGCTGCTGCAAGGACGTCGGTATATGATGTAGGTACGATCGATCCAATCAACCTCTGGAGCTCGAACTTCAGTCCGTCAAAGAACTTCTCAGCTTTCTCTTCCTCTGTCGAAATCAAGGTTGGGGCAAAGCGACTTAGACGAATAAATTCTGCGTTGTATTCTTCCACTGTCATATTGCCTTGGATAAGGCGGTTGAACTTGTCTCTGAGCTCCGACCGTACAACTGCTGGAATATACATCTCTCGGAAGAGTCTGGAGAACTCTTCCCAAGTGACTCGGTCCTGTCCGAGCCTCCTCTCTTCTGCTAACCACCAATGATGTGCATTTTCAGTCAACTGCATCCTCACTGCAGTTATCCATTTCTCCCTCGGAAGTTCAGCTGCTTCCAACTGGTGCTGTATGTTCGTGAGCCATTCATGAACTTCTGTTGGCCCCTCCTTACCAGAAAAGGTACGAGGCTTGAGCTGACAAAAATCGGTGATAGATCCCGTCGCTGATCGCCTCGCTGGTGGATTTGCCTGCTCCAATGCGGATACCAGACTGGTTCTCAGATACTCTGCCTCCTGACGATGTGCCTCTTACTGAATCTGCTGTTGGGCTTGCATCATGGCATACATCATTTGGAACATCTGTTGCCCGTCCATGGCTTGTCCTGGCAGGAAAACTGGCATCTGTGGAGCGAACTGTGGTGGAGGTGGGATGTCATCCCGCCGGAACCATGGATTAGGCTGGCCGGTTTGATTGCTCTGCGATGTTTCTCCTTTATTCCCTGGTGTCACTCCGTCTATATAAGTAACCACAGCGTCGTGTGGTGTATCCAAGGGAATCTCATCTCCGTTCCTGGGATCCATTACTCTGCAACCAAAAGATAAACTATAAGAACGCTCAGAGGAATCAACACAGGATGCAAATCAAGTAACAAATTCTAGTTCGATATAGAGTTCAAAAATGGTTCAGTAATGGATGAGATCCTATAACTTATCCTATCCTTAGGGCAAGCTTGTTCGGTCCCTAAGTTGAAATCAAACGATTTAGTCGTAGACCTGCATGGGCCACCACAAAAACCATGTCACGCCCCAGTCCCAAAATACCGAGGGACTAGACACGTGGTAATGGCCAGCAGCACACACTGATGGACAAACCCAATTTAATGGACCCATCAGGGCGTACTTAAGCTGTAAAACAAAGTCTACGACAACATGGCACAACTAATCTCATCTACACAAGATAAAATATGATCCACAGATATAAGAAATGTAAATCATCAAACAGTCTCAACAAAGTGCTTCGGGGAACAACCCGATAAAATCTGATACAATGGTTCAACAGACCAAAATATAAATGACTGAATAAAATAAATACTGAGCATGAAACATGGATGCTCAGGAAAAATCTTTAGCTAACACCTCATCCTCGGGTGTCGGTACAGCTCATGTATCTGCTTCTGCTCCGGTCCCGTATACCTCGGGATAGATCTCGTCAGCAAATCCTGGGGACATAATCCGGATCCAGGTCCTCAGGGGACATAACAAGGTACATAAATCAACATGCCAAAATAAATGCAGTGCAGCAGATAATGAAATAAATAGGGTAAGTATGTAACCATCTAAGTGAAATACAAGATGAGAGCATCATGAGTACTCAGGCTGAGCCACTACAAGCTCTGTGTCGGGGAGCCGGTAGCGGTAATAACCGGTAATGTGTCTAGCTCTGCTACGAGAGTCTACGACCTCACAATAGTAGTAGATATATATAAAATAGCCTGTAGCCTGTGTGTCTCTCCCCACCCAATGTAACCACACATATCATGACCATAATGTCTCATGTCCATGTCAAACGGGATCATAGCTAATGCAACAAGTCATAAAGTATCTATGAATATAGTATCTCTGTCAAGTCCTGTATCCTATACAGAATCACCATGAATATCTCAGGAAGATCCTGTCTCATGAATGGTGTCAAGTGTCCTGGGTCATAGTGTACTTGGTAAGACCAGTACGAGAATGTAAATGGGTCACGAATGTCCATATCTAGATGACAATACACAACACCGCGTACGGTGTTGGCACCCGACTAATAATCGGACGCTAAACAAGTCAAAAGGTCCTAGGTTAAGCATGCACATCAATATAAATGAATCAAGAAAAATATGTGACAATACTGCAGAGTTTGGCAAGGTACACTTGCCTGGGATTTGACTACCAACAGTTGTCCCTGTATCAGTGGATCCTGTAGGTACTCCTCCAAAGCTGTAATAAATATCACCAACAGTCTCAGAAGATATCAAATAGCTAGAAATGCCAGTCCTTACGTCCAATTTGGACACAGGGGCAAAAATGATATTTTCGGGTCAAAGCGGGGTCCACATGTGGGCCACTTTGCACCGAAAAGCGTGTCAGGGTCAAAGGTCTCCAATTTTGTCAAACTTAGTGTCAACAAGTCAGGAACGATGATACGAACCCAACGGAACTTCCAGAATTGGATTCCGATGAGCCGATCACAAAATCGCCCGTCAAGTGAAGCCTGTGGGGCCCACAATACGCGATTTTGTCAACGTTCTCCGAATCGAACCAAACTTGGGTCACAGGACCAGCGTATTGCTACGAGTCCGATGGTGTAAGTTTTATCTCGATCCGACGCGTGTACACAAAGTTACAGCGTGTTCCAGAATGGAAGAATACGGGACGTTGTCGGCGGATACGCGTTGATTCCGGTGTGCAAGCACATCCAAATCAACTTCTGCGAAATCCCGCACGTCCGTATCAACGACGCGCACGTTTCGGTAAAGACCGCGTGCGACCAAGTTGTCCCGTTTGGCGGGGCGTACTCAGTTTTGGGATGAAATATGGCATTAGTTTTCCTGTTTTTGGATCGCGGTTTGCGATCACCACAGGACGCTACGCACCGAGCGGGTTGCACGAGCATCGAGAGGGTTATACAGTTTACGCGTTGCAACAGACGGAATCGAAAACGGAATTACGAGGAGAGAGGAAATGCTACCTGAACAGGGCTCCGTGAATCTGACTTTCACGTGTCCGTGGGTATCCTTGACACAAGCTGTGTCCTGGCCGTGTCCGTTACTGTTGCTCTAGGGCTGCTGCAGTCTGTCCGTACTGGTCGGCGGAGGGTGGCTCGTCGGGCGGAGGACGGGGTCGTCGACGAGGAGAAGCGGAGGCGGCTCGCCTGGCCGCTGCTGCGGAGGGGAGCGGGATCGGGCTGCTGTGCTCGAGGCGGGGGAAGAGGAGGGCTGAGCGGAGGAGAGGTCGTCGGTCGATGGGGGCTGTGGAGTTGGGTCGGCGGCGGCGGAAGGATGTCGACGGCGAGGGGTCCATCGAGTGCGGAGCGGATCGAGCGGGGAAGTGATGATCGGCTGAGCGGAGGAGAGGTCGTCGGTCGATGGGGGGCTGTGGAATCGGGTCGGTGGAGGAAAGAGGAGGACGACGGTGAGTGACCGGAGCTGCGGCGGAGTCGGCGGGGATGAGAGGAGAGAGATGGTTCGATGGCGGCGCGGCTGCGCACGGAAGTCGAGACTGCTTTATAGGGCTGCTACAGGGATTCCGGTAGGGTTAGGGTTTCAATTTGGGTTTCGGGTCCGGGTCGGGTTTAACTCGGATCCGACCCGACCCGACCCATTATGCTGGGTTGGCTTGGTTCGGTTTAGTCAGCGGTTTGGTTCGGTTCAGTCAACGGTTTGGTTTGGTTCAGTCAGGTTTGGTTCGGTTTAAATATCCAATAGTTTTTAGGGCTTTAAAGCTGATTCCGGAGTCCAATAAATTCGCAGAAAATTACCCTATGTCTGGTTTTCCATTTTACACCATAAAATATTATCTCCATAATATTTTAACATAAATTAACCACATTAAAAAAATCTTTTAATCATCATCACCTTAGTTCTTTATGCAGAAAAATACCAAAAATATGGGAAAAATTATATTAAAATATTCTAAAAAATCAGGGTGTTTACAAAGTGGTAGACCTTTTCCTGACCGTGAGAAGACTGATTGTCATGACCCACAAGACGATCGCCTGATTTTAACCTAAATGGGAGGGGCCGTTCATCGTAGAGTCCGTATTCTCCAATGGTGCCTACCGGCTAGTGAAACCCAATGGCTGCTTACTTATGATGCCTATCAACGACAAGTTTCTGAAATAGTAATATGTCTATGCTAGACTTGTACTCCTCTTATCCCCAGCAGAATAACCCAAATGTATATCTCTACACTCTTGGTTCTTCATCCCCAGCAAGTGCCTATGTGCAATATTTTTTTCTTTATAAATTCCCGTAAAAGCTATCATCTGTATCCAGGAGTCATGGATACACAACGGATGATGGACCCTTAAAGTCTCCCCAGTAGAGAAGTCCTCAGGTCCACTTGCACACTCCCATAGTGACCACTCAAAAACCAATTTCGTTAGATGCTAGCCATGTTCATATTGCCTCTGAACTATCGTCCCACCAATCTCTCCAGCGGAGTAATCCTCAGGTCTATCCTTATTTTTTGGATAGACCACAGTCAGCAAATCATTCCTCAGTGAGCTTCTCAGACATTGGTTCACGTCTATATTATCCCTGAACTATCGTCCTAATATTTATTCCCGGCTGAGTTTGCCATGTCCATATTACCTCTGAGCAAACCTCCCGGGTTTTCGCTATCGATCATCACGTCCATATTACCTCTGATATCGGTTGCCATCCCCGCTTATCACCCGTACTCGCCAAGGTACACCAGCGATGTTAAGTCCACAAAAATTGCCACATCCATATTACCTCTGGCAGGGCTTGTCTCAAACCTATTACTTGCTCTAATATGCACAAAAAGTAATGGGCCCATAAAACCTGTCACGTCCATATTACTTCTGATAGGGATTATTTTTGAATTTATTATTTGCACTCAATGTGTGCAAGACATAATAATTCCACTAAGAGTCCCCCAGTGGGATTTCCTCAATGGAAGAAAACAACCACGTTCATACTACCTCTGGCGCACTTTCTTCTTCTTCCACAAAAATACCAAGATCGTACCTAACCTCTCGGTATGGCTATTGATCAGCTTACGTCTACGTTATCTCTGAGCTATCGTCCCCACGTACTCTCCCGTGAGTGTGCTATGTCCAAGTAACCTCTGAGCAAACCTCTCCCTACGACTATCACTAGTCGTCATTTTAACTTATCGCCTTATCTTAAATTTAAGTGCGCCAGCGGTATTAAGTCCACCAAACTTGCCATGTCCATATCACCTCTGGCAAGGCCTGTTTCAAACTTATTACTTGTACCCTAGTGCGCAAAAAGTAATAAGTCTACCAAAGATCTCCAGCGGGATATCCTTAAGAAGCTACGATATTATACTACGTTCATATTACCTCTAGTACGATACCTAAAGCTAACACAAATGAATTGCAAAATAAATAGGGTAACTTTTATTTTTTTCTCTACAAAGAAAGATTAAAAGCAAAACTATATTTCGGAGGATTATCATGATCCCAAGCCCGAAGGGAAAATGAAGACGCAAGAAGCAAAGAAGAACTACTGGTGTTATGAGTCGGAGCATAACTCTGCTATCCACTAATTGAGACGAGCAATATGGCCATCCAGGCACCTCCGAGCCTGACGCTTAACTTCTTGGGCCATAACCACGGAAACCTCGTAGCAAGCGTAGGACTCGTGTCTGTCCACTAGCTGTTGCACCAGAACCACAACACCAGCCGTGTTCTGCGCTATTTGGCTTGCCTCAGTACGGATGGCCTCCTCTTCCTGCTGGGCCTCCCGCAGCCTGTTCCCCATTGCATCAAGCTTGACCTAGAGTCACCTAATTTGTGTAAACACCCAATTTTTTAAAAAATTAAAAATAAATTTTCAGAATTTTTTTGCTATTTTTTTAAATAATTAAAATAAATATTTTTCTGGAAATAAATAATTTTGTGATTTTATTAAATATTAAAATACTATGAAAATAATATTTTTGAGTGTAAAATAAATAATTAGACAGTGTGTAATTTTTTTGGAATTTATTGGACCCAAAAACTATTTTTAAACCGCTAAAAATAATATTTTAAATAAACCGGTTTAAACCATCCTGAACCGAACCGGACCAACCAAAATAAACCGAACCCTAATTAAACCAACCCTATTGGATCGGATTCAGATCTGGACCCGACCCAAACCTGCCTACCCGAACATGACCCGATCCATTATTGCTACAGTAACCAATTCTCCCCCCGACTGTTCACCTCCGGCAGTTTCGATCCTGCCGCCGCCGTGACGTCTCTCCGCCTTCCGACCGTTCACCCACCACCGCTTTGCCTCCCCACCGCTCTGCCTCCCCGATCGACCACCTTCCAGCCAATGGTCGTCGTGCACCCCTATATAAACCCTCGAGCCCCGCTGCCACCACCACTTCATCCACCACTGCCATCGCCGTCTCTCCTCCGATGATCCTCCACCGCGAGCTCCTCTCCGCCATGACCTCGACGACGGCAACGCCGACCCCAGACGAGCATAGCAGCCGAGGAGCACCGCCACCGCTACAACCCGCAGTAGCCGCCGGCCGAGCACCGCCGCGTCGCCCGCGTACGCGAAAAATAGACGTTTCCGACTCCTCGTTCTGGTGAGATTTTCTCTCTCCTCGTTGCGTCATTTTTCGAATGGTCTGTTGTGAAACGTTCACTGTGTAACCCTCTCGAAACTCGTACAATTATACTGGGGTATCGTGTCCTGTGTCGATCACAAATTGCGACGCAAAAACAGGAAAATATATTCCTAATTTTTGGACTTCAGAAACCTGTCCCGAACTCACAAGTTCATGGCCGATTTAATCCCAACCTATTTAATAATTCTAAAATCCACTTAAACAGTTAATTAGATAATATAACCGATTTCAAACCCTGTAACTAGTTTAATTTTATTGTGCTGTATATTATATTTTATTCGCGGGTGAAATTGACCAAAATCTTGGTTATTTAAAACCAGAATTTTTTTGAACTGGGTGCGTCCTGCTAAACGAGACAACTTGGTCGTGTACGAATTTTACCGAAAGGTGCGTACAGTCAATAGGGACGTGTGGGATTTCGTGGAAGTTGATTTGGATGTGCGTGCACACCGAAATCAACGCATATCCGTCGAAATTGTCCCGTATCGGACCTGTTCTGAAACTCGTTGTAACTTTGTGTGTGCTCGTCGTTTCGAAACAAAACTTGTGCCATCAGATTCGTAGCATTTTGCTGGTCCTGTGACTCAAGTTTGGTTCGATTCTGAGAACTTTGACAAAATACCGTATCGTGGGCCCCACGGCTCCACTTGATGAACGATTTTGTGATCGGCTCATCGAAATCCAGTTCTAGATATTCCGTTGGGTTCGTATCGTCATTCTGGACTTGTAGACACTAAGTTTGACAAATTTGGAGGACTTTATCTTTGGCACATTTTTGGTGCGAAGTGGGCCACATGTGGACCCCGCTTTGACCAGAAACTGTAAATTTACCCCTGTGTCCAAATTGGACTTATGGATATACAATCCTAGCTATTTCATATCTTCTGAGAATGATGGTAGTGTTTATTTCAGTATCCGAAGGAGTACCTGACGATCTCACTGTGACCGGAGCATTGGAGAAATTTAAACCCCAGACAAGTGTACCTTGCCAAACTTGCAGTACTTGCTTCATATTATTTTCTTGATTTATTTATGTGATATATCTGTTCAACCTAGAACCGTGTGACATTGCTTAGCATCCAAATAATATTCGGATGTCGACGCCGTACGCGGAGTTGTGTAACGTCACTTAGAGAATTATTATTGTGATCCTATATATTTTTCGTGCTTGCTTTATCAAGTACATCATACCATAAGATACTTGACACTATTCATGTGACAAAATCTTTCCTAATATATTCATGGTGATTTTGTATAGGATTATAGGATTTGTGACATAGATAATACATATGCATAGCTATCATTATGACTCGCCGCATTAGTTAAAGGTCATGATCTTGCGTGTCATGGACATAAGACGTCGTGGACATGAGACGTATGATTACATTGGGTGGGAAGAGACACGCAGGCTATAGGCTGATTTTATATATATTTATATTACGGTGCCGTAGCCACTATAGTGCTAGGCCCATTACATAGTATAACTACATAGTATAACTGCTACCGGCTCCCCGACACAGAGCTTGTAGTAGTCTCAGCCTGAGCTCTAGTGATGCTCTCATTTTGCATATCACTTAGCTGGTTACATAGTTTGCCCTATTGATTTATTTTTAAACTATATTATTTGGCTTGAGTTATTCTTGTACCTTGCTATGTCCCCTGAGGACCCGGATCCGGATTATGTCCCCAGGTATAGCGGAGGAGATCTACCCCGAGGTATACGGGATAAGAGCAGACGCTGGAGCAGTACCAACACCAGAGGACTAGGTGATACCAGAGGATTTCTCCTGAGTATTTGCTTTATATACTCAGTCATTTCTGTTCTTGATACTCTATTTCATGTCTCGTGGATTAATGTATTAAACTCATTATCGGATTGTTCCCCGAGACATTTATTGAGACTTGTTGATTATTATTTTATCTTGATTATTCTTATATTGATTGTGTTTATCTGCTGTGGATGAGATTAGATTATGACATATTTAGTAGACCTTTATTATTATTTTACAGCTTAAGTACAACCTAATGGGTCAATTAAATTGGGTTTGCCCATTGGTGTGTGATGCTGGCCATTGCACGTGTCTAGTCCCTCGGTATTTTGGGACTGGGGCGTGACAATTTGCTCAGTGAGGTCATTTTGCCGGGAAAGGCACTCTTCTTTAAGATCGTCCAGCCGATCATGCCTCTCCTGCAAGATTCAGAGATCACGCTGCAACCACTCCATAGACGAAGCAAAGAAGGCCTTCTCCGTCTCCACCTTCTTTGAGAACTCGTTGTATTCATGGAAAATCAGCATTCCCATATTCGTCTGCTGATACTGCCACAACTCTGTTAGGCATTTCTCCACCTCCCTCAGTTTATGTTCCAGAAAGTCGGCCATATGCTCAAAACTAGGGATAACCCTCAGAGAGTGGACCTGGCCCTCAACAAAGTGTCTTACCCAGGCGAAAAATTTGTTGCGCTCCAACACTACCTCAATCCCCTGCTTCAAGAACATGTGGAAGCTCCGGATGGAAAGCCTGATAGTCTCGTCAATCTCTTCCAATATAGCCAGAGTCAAAGGCGGTAGGATTGAATAAGAGGCCACAGGCGCAGCAGGCAACACAACGATGTTCAAAAATCTCGAAGGCGAAATAACAGTAGAGGAGCAACCAACGGTCCTGTTTGCGAGCCAATCTATCATGGATGCACGAAGAGCCTGGATACCCGGTAGCTGAGTCCCGGATATCGGAGTAGTACCAAACTCTGAACAAAAGTAACGGGGTGCCCCACCACATTGGCTCCTTCCAGTACGCCATCCCTAGACCGCGTTACGACGGCTTCAAGAGGTGACCCAGTGACCTCAAGAAGAGGAATGATCTCATCGCGGCAAATTATGACCCTGTGTCCGAAGAGCCTTCAGCAGCAGAACCTCCAGCGACGATGACTGTAAGATCAATCGCCACACCAGAAGGACCTGTAACAACATGAACCTCCTCTACCACGGGCTCAGTAGGAGGCACAACCGAATGTTTCTCGCCTCTAGGAGAGCGATGGAGAGGTTCAGACCTTTTCCTAACAAGATCACTACCCCCTTCCTCTTCTACGCTTTCCTTAGAGGCTACTTCCACTATCTGCAAGGGAGAGGTAGCACCTGCAGATCCAGAACAATTGGTGATTAGATTTACCCTCAGAATGGAGAGTTAAAGCCAGAGAATCTGATCTCTCATGAAGTGGAAAAATGACATACCAGAGGCAGGCAACATAGGTTGCGGCTCACTCAGCGTCATCATAGCCTTCCCCACGACATCTAGGTCATCCACAGAGATGTTCTCCAGAGAGAGGCTCCCCCAGAGCTGCGTCTAGCCCCTCGGCTCCCAAAGTCTCGGGTACATGTTCCAAGACGCCCATGTCGGACTCCAGAGTGGTCTCCTCTTCAGGTTCAGTGTAAGAAACCGCCGAAGCAGCCACCCACCGAGGACGGTCCTTTTTTCCTTACGTCTGCAAATGATCAAACAGACTAGAGAAAAGATATTTATCGAGAGGATCTGGAAGAATCAAACTAACGGGTTCTACAGGTACCGCTATAGCTACCAAAGAGGGATCTTCTTCAGAGACCCTCGATGTAAGGGCCCCTACCTCCTCGCTCCTGATCCCCTTTCCAGAGAGCTTAGACCTCGTCATCGGTCCCATCTCAGGGGACAGCCTTTGCCTTCTTTGAATAGCGGACATGGTGCATTTCGACCTTTGCTTCCGCTTAGCAGAAGGAGGGTCATCAGATGGAGAGGAAGCCTTCTCTGTCCAAGGGTCAAGTTCCACAAGCAGGGGCCTGGCAACACTCCTGCCTTTCTTGGGCGTCCGATGCGCTTTTGCTTCCGGAGGCATCAGCATGGTACATTCGAGGTAGCTCCTCTCCGGAATGAATTCAGCCAGCAGGGCGTTGGCTGTGCAATAGTACTTCATCGCTGTATACAATATCCTTGGCACAACCCTGGCCCTTGGCAACTAAAACCGAACTCGACTTCCAGCGGCGCTGTAATAGCTCCAAGCTCAGATCCCATCAAGCAAACTATTACTATACCCGAGGGAAGCACTCGGGTGACCCAACAAGAGCTGAATGTAACAAAACTGGCGAGCAAACCAGATTGGCAGATAAGGCTCTACAAAAACCTCGCTTCGATTCTGGTACACAAAGTGAGAGGGACGAACGGCTTAGAGCCAGCAAAATAGCCTCTCAAACAGGTTTTGAGGCACTCCCCTGCCATCGTGATGAGCAACATCTTTCTCTTCATCCGTGAACTTTGGATCGGACATAAAGAAACTCCAGCCATTCATAAAGGAGAGCTCCCTTCTACCGGTGGGGACTGTGTCAGATCTCCACTTTATCCCCCGATAATTGTGGATCACGACGTCGGCCGCCACCATGTCCTCGTTATTCCCAGGGCTTATCAGGGATTCGTGATGCAGGAGGAGCCAACCCATCAAGTAGTAATAAGGGAGATCAATCCGATTGAAATGCCTCTTTTCCGGATGATCCTCGAACTTCTAAGAAAAGTTGCAGAGCCCCCAGTGGATGCAGCATACCATAGGCGGTAGAAGGGCCATATTATGGCCGAAAGCCAACTTCATGGCAGGAAGGATGAGAGAGCGACTAATCCTATCTATAGTCCTGGATTTGCCCTGGATGACGCAGTTGTGCAACCAAAGCATCAGATATCCCACTAGCACAGCTTTGGCGGATAACTTATGCATATCCATGTAAAAGTAGCTGAGTTCTTCTTCGAGACTACCCATCTCATCCGCAGGTTCATCTTCTTCATCCGTGGAACCCTCGACTTCCTCTACCTCCGCAGTAGCTAGTTCTTGATGCACCTGAATTAGGTCGGACACTTCCTTTTCAGTTCGTGGCCCCCGGACGTAAATTCTGCTAGAATCTTTCAAATATGAAAAAGATAGCGAGTCCAAGCGGTGATATGGGGAGAAACCCCTCAGAGGACTTTTTCTTTTTCGATAACCGCTGACAAATGCCATGATGGCACATCAATTCCTGGTACAACACCATAATTTTTGGGATCTTCACCTCTAACTCTCCGAGTTTTTCTTTACTCAGGGTATATTCTTAGTAGGGCTCCTCGCCCCAAGAAAGTTTTGAGACAATATTTATCTCGTGCAAAGCCAGTCTCATCTCATCGCCAGGCGTGAAGAAGGTCCCCGTATGAAAGTTATATTATTCCATTACGGCAACGAATAGGGGCCAGTTCATATCCAGTCCATAACATGTACCTGTAAATACCCTAATTTTTTTAGAATATTTTAATATAATTTTTCCCAATTTTTTGGTAATTTTTTGGAATTAAAACTAAGGAATTTGTGATTAAAAGATTTTTATATGCTGTTAATTGATGTTAAAATATTATGGGAATAATATTTTATGGTGTAAAATGGAAAACCAGACATAGGGTAATTTTCGGTGAATTTATTGGACTCCGGAATCATTTTTAAAGTCCTAAAAACCAACGTAGAACTAAACCGATTTAAACCTGACTGAACCCGGTTCACTTAAACCAAAATAAACCGAACCAAACCGCTAAACCGAACCAGACCAACCCAGCTTAACGGGTCGGGTCGGGTCGGATCCATGAAACCCGACCCAAACCCGAAACCCGACCGAACCCTAATCCTTCACCGGATTCACTGTTCATCGCCTATTTAAAACCCCTCGACTTCCGTGCCCGCCGCCATCGCTCTCTCTTTCTCTCCTCTCCTCACCGCCGCAGCCGACGACCCCTCGCCTGAACCCTAGACAGCGCCGCCTCCTCCTTTTTCTTCCACCCGCAGCGCCGTCCCCCGACCATCACCATCCCCGCACGCCTCCGCAGCCTCGACCCCTCGCCGTCGACCTCCCCCCGACTGCCCCACCTCCACAGCCACATCACCAAGCCTCGACCACCGCCCATTTCCGCAGACCCCAGCAGCCCCGCTCCTCTCCGCACGGCTGCTCGACGTCGCCGATTCGCAGCCTAACGCCCTAGGCCACGCCGCCCTCCGCCGGCGAGTTCATCCCGCTGTCTCCCGACACAGCCCTAGCAGCGAACATGGACCCAGACCCTGTGCAGAGCCGACTTAGCGGACACAGCATCCAGGACACGATCCAGCGTTCAGGACACAAGAATTCTCGGTTCAGGGGGCCCTGTTCAGGTAACCCGTTCTTTCTCCTTGTGATTCCGTTTTCCGTTCCGTTAGTTGTGTCACGTAGAATGTATAACCTTCTCGATGCCCGTGCAACCCGCTCGGTGCATCGCGTCCTGTGATGATCGCAAAACGCGATCCAAAAACAGGAAAACCAACGTCCTGTTTTACCCCGGAACTGAGTGTGCCCCGCCAAACGGGATGACTTGGTCGCACGCGGTCTTTACCGAAACGTGCGCGTCGTTGATATGGACGTGTGAGATTTCGCAGAAGTTGATTTGGATGTGCGTGCACACCAAAATCAACGCGTATCCGCCGACAACGCCCTATATCCGTCCATTCTGGAACACGATGTAACTTTGTGTACACATATCGGATCGAGACGAAACTTGCGCCATCGGACTCGTAGCAATACGCTGGTCCTGTGACCCAAGTTTGGTTCGATTCTGAGAACGTTGACAAAATCGCGTATCGTGGGCCCTACAGGCTCCACTTGACGGGCAATTTTATGATCGGCTCATCGGAATCCAATTCTGGAAGTTCCGTTGGGTTCATATTATCGTTCCTGACTTGTTGATACTAAGTTTGACGAATTTGGAGACATTTGACCCTGACACTCTTTTCGGTGCAAAGTGGCCCATAGGTGGACCCCGCTTTGACCCGAAAATGTTATTTTTGCCTTTGTGTCCAAATTGGACTTAAGGACAGACGTTTCTAGCTATTTGATATCTTCTGAGACTGTTGGTAATGTTTATTACAGCTTTTGGAGGAGTACCTGCAGGATCCACTAATACAGGGACAACTGTTGGTAATCAAATCCCAGGCAAGTGTACCTTGCCAAACCCTGCAGCTTTGCTACTTATTTCCTTGACTTGTTTATATATCAGTGGGCAAGTATACCTTACCAACTTTGCAGTTCTTGTTGCATATTTCCTTGCTTTATATTGCTGTGCATGCTTAACCTAGGACCGTGTGACTTACTTAGCATCCGATTATTAGTCGGGTGCCAACACCGTACGCGATGTTGTGTATGTCATCTAGAGATGGACATTCGTGACCCCTTTACATTCTCGTACTTGTCTTATCAAGTATATTATACCAAGGACACTTGACACTGTTCATGAGACCGGATCTTTCTGAGATATTCATGGTGATTCTGTATAAGATACAAACTTCTGACAGAGACATTATATTCATAGATACTCTATGACTTACTGCATTAGCTATGATCTTGCGTGCCATGTACATGAGACGTTATGGACATAAGATGTGTGATTATATTGGGTGGGGAGAGACACACAGGCTACAGGCTGATTACATATATATCCCCTATTATTGTGAGGCACAAGACTCTGAAACCCGAGCTTGGCCAATTACTCATTACTACTGCTACCGGCTCCCCGACACAGAGCTTGTAGTGTCTCAGCCTGAGTACTCGTGATGCTCTTATCTTGCATTTCACATAGATGGTTATATAGCTTACCCTATTTATCTCATTTACTATTACACTGCATTTTGGCATGTTGATTTCTGTACCTTGTTATGTCCCCTGAGGACCTGGATACCGGATTATTTCCCCAGGTTTTGCAGACGAGATCTATCCCGAGGTTTACGGGACAGCAGCAGTAGCAGGAGCAGGAGCTGATACAGGAGCTGTACCGACACCCGAGGATGAGGTGTTAGCTGAAGACTTTTCTTGAGCATCTATGTTCCATGCTCAGTATTTATTTATTCAGTCATTTATATTTTGGTCTGTTGAACCATTGTATCAGATTTTTATCGAGTTGTTCCCCGAAGCACTTTGTTGAGACTGTTTGATGATTTACATTTCTTATATCTGTGGATCATATTTTATCTTGTATGGATGAGATTAGTTGTGCCATATTGTTGTAGACTTTGTTTTACAGCTTAAGTATGTCCTGATGGATCCATTAAATTGGGTTTGCCCATCGGTGCGTGCTGCTGGCCATTGCCATGTGCCTAGTCCCACGGTATTTTGGGACTGGGGCGTGACATGGTTTTTGTGGTGGCCCATGCAGGTCAACGACTAAATTGTTCGGTTTTAACTTAGGGACCGAGCAAGCCTGCAATAAGAATAGGATAAGTTTTTAGGATCTCATCCACTTGCTTGAAACGTTCTTGATATCTATATCGAATTCAAATTAATTTCTTGACTTGCATCTTGCCTTGATTCCTGTGTGCCTCTTATAGTTTATTTTTGATGCAGAGCAAGGAGTTCAGCCCACTCTTAGGGTACTATCTGTAGAAGGGGAGATAGGTTATCCAAGAGTCATATCAGAGTTTGTGGATGTATTTCCTGATGATCTTCCAGGTTTACCGCCTGATCGGAAAATAGAATTAACAATAGACTTAACTCCAGGAGCCGAGCCTATCACTTCATCAGTATATCGGCTAGCACCTAAGGAGTTAGTGGAGTTGAAGGAACAAGTTGATGATCTTTTGGAGAAGGGTATCATTCGGCCCAGTGTTTTACCTTGGGGAGCACCCATATTATTTGTACCGAAGAAGGATGGAACAGTACGGTTGTGCATTGACTACAGGGTACTAAATGCTGTGACCATCAAGAACAGGTATCCCTTACCATTGATGATCTATTCGACCAATTGAGTGGTGCTAGGGTATTCTTGAAGATTGACCTTATATTCGGCTATCATCAGATTAAAGTAAGGAAGGAGGATATACCGAAGACAGCTTTCAGGACCAAGTATGGACATTATGAGTTCTTGGTAATGCCGTTTGGTTTAACCAACATGCCAGCAGTGTTTATGAGTTTGATGAACAGAGTTTTTCATCAGTACTTGGATAAATTGGTGGTTGTGTTTATTGATGACATTCTAGTATATTCCAAGAGCCATGAAGAGCACGAGGAGCATCTCAGAATTGTGTTAGAGACATTGAGACAGGAGAAGTTATATGCCAAACTCAGTAAGTGTGAGTTTTGTATGGATAAAGTGCCTTTCTTGGGACATATTATCTCAGGAGAAGGACTTTCAGTTGATCCGGAGAAAGTTGCTGCAATAGAGACTTGGCCTACACCTACATCAGTTGCAGAAGTGAGAAGTTTTCTCGGACTTGCGGGATATTACCGAAGGTTTGTAGAAAATTTCTCAAGGATTACAGAACCTATGACGAAGTTGACACGTAAGGACCAGGAGTTTACATGGACAGAAGACTGCCAGAAGGCCTTTGAAAAATTGAAGAGAAGATTGACAACAGCACCTGTCTTGACTCTTTCTTCAGGGTCAGGAGGTTTTGTTGTTTACAGTGATGCATCAGGTAGTGGACTAGGATATATTTTGATGCAACATGGCAAAGTTATTGCTTATGCATCGAGACAGTTGAAGGTCCATGAGAAGAACTACCCAACGCACGATCTGGAGCTAGCAGCAGTTATATTTGCACTGAAGATTTGGAGGCACTATCTTTATGGAGAGAAGGTAGACATCTTTACTGATCACAAGAGTCTGAAGTATGTATATACTCAGAAGGAGCTCAACATGAGACAGAAACATTGGCTGGAGTTGATGGTAGACTTTGATATAGATCTGCAGTATCATCCGGGAAAGGCGAATGTCGTAGCAGACGCTCTCAGCAGAAAGCCTACGGCTTATTTCTTAACGATGCAGCCCGAGTTATTGAGAGATCTACAGGAGCTTCAGATAGAGGTTGTTTTACCAGGACAGAGTGGCTTGCTGGCTAATCTTGAAGTTATGTCGTCACTTGTGGAAAGAATTAAAGAGGCATTGCCCACCGATGCTAGATTCTGAAGAATCAAAGAGATGACAGAAGCAGGCATGCAGACAGGACTTCGCATACATAAAGACGGGACATTAAGGTGTGGAAATCGCCTGTACGTTCCAAATGGAGAATTGAGACAGGAGTTAATGACTGAAGCACATAGTTTTATGTACTCTGTTCACCCAGGAGGAACCAAGATGTACCGAGACTTGAGGCAGTATTATTGGTGGCATGGAATGAAAAGAGAGATTGTACGATTTATGGCAAAATGTTTAGTATGTCAGCAAGTAAAGGCCGAGTATCAGAGGACTGCAGGTATGCTACAGCCACTTCCTATACCAGAATGGAAGTGGGAACATGTCACGATGGATTTTGTCACAGGATTTCCAAGGAGCCCCAGCGGAAGAGATGCAGTATGGTTTATTGTGGATCGACTCACTAAATCGGCACATTTCTTGCCGTTCAGAGTTGGACAGTCCACAGAGGTACTAGCCGACATGTATATGCGATAAATCGTAAGATTACATGGAGTGCCAGTTAGTATTGTATCGGATCGAGATTCGAGATTTACATCTCATTTCTGGCGAAGCATGCAAGAAAGTCTTGGCACTAGACTCAAATTCAGCACAGCTTACCACCCACAAACAGATGGTCAATCAGAGCGCACCATTCAGATCTAGGAGGATATGTTACGATCGTGTATGCTAGACTTTGGAGGATCTTGGGAAGATCATTTGTACTTGGTGGAGTTCTCCTACAACAACAGTTATCAGGCCAGCATTCAGATGGCACCATTCGAGGCATTGTACGGAAGGAAGTACAGATCGCCAATATGTTGGAGTGACATTGGTGAACGTCAAATACTGGATCCAGAATTGGTAATGCAGACAGTGGAGAAGGTAAAGCAGATTCAGAATCATCTTCGAGCAGCTCAGGACAGACATAAGCATTGGGCTGATACACACAAGCGTCCCCTAGAGTTCAAAGAAGGAGAGCACGTATTCTTGAGGATTTTGCCCACTCGAGGTACTATTAGATTCGTTGAGCCCATGGTATATCGGGCCATTTGATATTCTAGAGCGCATTGGTGAGGTGGCTTATCGTTTGGCATTACCTCCATCCTTAGAGGGAGTGCATGACATATTCCACGTCTCACAGCTGAGAAGGTACGTGACCGACCCAAGTCACGTAGTCGATCATTCAGAGATCGCAGTGGGCAATAGCTTGAGATATGAAGAACAACCAGTTGGCATCCTCGACATCAGCAAGAAGACATTGCGAGACCAGACAATTAGACTAGTACGTGTAGCTTGGAAACATCGTTCTCCTGGCGAATCGACCTAGGAACGGGAGGACAGTATGCGCCAGCGTTATCCTCACTTATTCGCGGATGCAGTTACAACCTAAGCATTCTTTTAAATTTCCATAGTTCTTTCCTTTAGTAGTTTATTCTTTAATTGTGAGAACGCAATCCTCTTAAGGGGGGTAGATTGTAGACACCCTGATTTTTTCAGAATATTTTAATATAAATTTTTCCAATTTTTTGGTAATTTTCTGGAATTAAAACTAAGGAATTTGTGATTAAAAGATTTCTATATGCTGTTAATTGATGTTAAAATATTATGAAAATAATATTTTATGGTGTAAAATGGAAAACCAGACATAGGATAATTTTTTGTGAATTTATTGGACTCCAGAATCATTTTTAAAGTCCTAAAAACCAACGTAGAACTAAACCGATTTAAACCTGACTGAACCCGATTCACTTGAACCAAAATAAACCGAACCAAACCGCTAAACCGAACCAGACCAACCCAGCTTAACGGGTCGGGTCGGGTCGGATCCATGAAACCCGACCCAAACCCGAAACCCGATCGAACCCTAATCCTCCGCCGGATTCACTGTTCACCGCCTATTTAAACCCCCTCAACTTTCGTGCCCGCCACCATCGTGCTCTCTCTCCTCTCCTCACCGCCACAGCCGACGACCCCTCGCCTGAACCCTAGGCAGCGCCGCCTCCTCCCCTTCATCTCTTCCCGCAGCAGCCTTCGACCCATCCCGCCTCGACGAACACCACCCTCCACAGCCTTCCATCTCCGCCGACGTCCTCCATCGAACAGAATACCCTAGCCCGGCCGCCCACTCGCTGCCCTAGCCCGCTGCCCCCGCACTACCTCCCTCCTCAGCCCGCAGCCACCGACGCTCCCAGCCACGACTCCGCCGCTCCCCTCCATCGAAACCCTCGAGAGCCCCCGCTCCGCCTTGCTCGACAGCATTCCCGCGACGCCTCCGCCTCGAGATCCTCCGCCTCCGCCGAAGTCACCCAGACACAGCCGCCCTAGCTCTAACACAGCAGCACGCGGACACGGACACAGCAGAATTCGGACACGGCAGACTCGACGCGGACACGAGAAATCGGTCTTCACGGAGCCCTGTTCAGGTAACCCGTTCTCTCTCCTCGTTGACCCATTTTCGGTTCCGTCAGTTGTGACGCGTAGACTGTGTGACTCTCTCGATGCCCGTGTAACCCGCTCGGTGCGTCGCGTCCTGTGGCGATCGCGAACCGCGATCCCAAAACAGGAAAACCTATGCCCTGTTTTACCCCGGAACTGAGTGCGCCCCGCCAAACGGGACGACTTGGTCGCACGCGGTCTTCACCGAAACGTGCGCTCCGTTGATACGGACATGTGGAATTTCGCAGAAGTTGATTCGGATGTACGTGCACTCCGGAATCAACGCGTATCCGCCGACAACGCTCCGTATCCGTCTATTCTAAAATACGTTGTAACTTTATGTACACACGTCGGATCGAGACAAAACTTGTGCCATCGGACTCATACGATACGCTGGTCCTGTGATCCAAGTTTGGTTCGATTCTGAGAACGTTGACAAAATCGCATATCGTGGGCCCCATAGGCTCCACTTGACGGGCGATTTTGTGATCGGCTCATCAGAATCCAATTCTGGAAGTTCCGTTGGATTTGTATCATCATTCCCGACTTGTTGACACTAAGTTTGATGAATTTGGAGACCTTTGACCCTAACACACTTTTTTAAGTACAAAGTGGCCCACATGTGGACCCCGTTTTGACCCAGAACAGTCATTTTCGTCCCTGTGTCCAAATTGGACTTAAGGACAGACGTTTCTAGCTATTTGATATTTTTTGAATCTAATGGTGATGTTTATTTCAGCAACCGGAGTAGTACCTACAAATCACACTGAGATAAGAGCTATAGTTGGAGCCAGAACCCCAGGCAAGTGTACCTTGCCAAACCCTGCAGCTTTGCTACATATTTTCTTGACTTATTTATACATCAATAGACAAGTATACCTTGCCAACTCTGCAGTTCTTGTTGTATTTTTCATTGCTTTATTTATATCATTGTGCATGCTTAACCTAGGACCGTGTGACTTACTTAGCGTCCGATTATTAGTCGGGTGCCAACACCGTACGCGATGTTGTGTATGTCATCTAGAGATGGATATTCGTGACCCCTTTATATTCTCGTACTTGTCTTATCAAGTACATTATACTCAGGATACTTGACACTATACATGAGACATGATCTTTCTGAGATATTCATGGTGATTCTGTATATGATACAGGTTTATGACATAGACATTATATTCATGGATACTCTATGACTTGCTGCATTAGTTATGATCGTGCGTGACATGGACATGATGTATCGTGGACATGAGACGTGTGATTACATGGGGTGGGGAGAGACACACAGGCTACAGGCTGATTATATATATATCCCCTATTATTGTGAGGCACAAGACTCTGAAATCCGAGCTTGGCCCATTACTCATTATTACTGTTACCGGCTCCCCGACACAGAGCTTGTAGTGGCTTAGCCTGAGTACTCGTGATACTCTCATCTTGCATTTCACAAAGATGGTTATATAGTTTACCCTATTTATCTCATTTACTATTATACTGCATTTTGGCATGTTGATTTCTGTACCTTGTTATGTCCCCTGAGGACCTGGATACCAGATTATTTTCCCAGGATTAGCAGAGGAGATCCACTTAGAGTTATACAGTACAGGAACATTATCAGGAGCAAAAGCAGGAACAAGAGCAGTTACTGGAGCAGAACCAGGATCTGAGGACGAGATCATACCAGAGGACTTCTCTTGAGTATTGGCTTGAGATACTTATTTATTTCTGTTTCTAGTTATTTTATTTTCAGTCTATTGCATTGACGTATCAGACTTGTTCTCGGATTGTTCTCCGAGACACTTTTATAGAGATTTGTTAGTTTATTTTATTTGCATTTATTCTGGCATTTGATCTGTAATTATCTGTTGTGGATGAGATTAGTATAGACTGTGACTTGTACCATTGGACCTATTTATTGTTGTATTACAGCTTAAGTATGCCCCGATGGATCCATTAGATTGGGTTTGTCCATCGGTGCATATTTTTGGCCATTGCCACGTGTCTGGTCCCTCGGTATTTTGGGACTGGGGCGTGGCATGGTTTTTGGATTGTAAACACCCTGATTTTTTTAGAATATTTTAATATAATTTCCCCCAATTTTTGGTAAATTTTCTGGAATTAAAACTAAGGTATTTGTGATTAAAAGATTTTTAAATGCTGTTAATTGATGTTAAAATATTATAGAAATAATATTTTATGGTATAAAATGAAAAACCTGATATAGGGTAATTTTTCGGGAATTTATTGGACTCCGGAAGCATTTTTAAAGCCCTAAAAACCAACGTAGAACTAAATCGATTTAAACCTGACTGAACCCGGTTCACTTGAACCAAAATAAACCGAACCAAATAGCTAAACCGAACCAGACCAACCCAGCTTAACGGGTCGGGTCGGGTCGGATCCATGAAACCCGACCCAAACCCGAAACTCGACCGAACCCTAATCCTCCGCCGGATTCACTGTTCACCGCCTATTTAAACCCCCATCGACTTCCGTGCCTGCCGCCATCTCTCTCTCTCTCTCTCTCTCCTCTCCTCATCGCCGCAGCCGACGACCCCTCGCCTGAACCCTAGGCAGCACCGCCTCCTCCTTCTTCTTCCACATCTCTCCGCTCGACCCCTCGCCGTCAACCTCCCCCGACTGCCCCGCCTCCGCAGCCACCTCGCCGTCGACCATTCCCTCTCCGCCCTGCCAGCACCACCATCACCAAGCCTCGACCTCCACCGCTCTGCCCTAGCCCCCAGCCGGCCGCACCCGAGCAGTTCGACCAACCACCGCCCATCTCCGCAAACCCCAGCAGACCCCAACCGCCCCGCTCCTCTCCGCACAGCCGCTCGACGCCGCCGACTCGCAGCCCAACGCCCTAAGCCGCGCCGCCCTTCGCCGACGAGTTCACCCCGCTGTCTCCCAACACAGCCCTAGCAGTGGACACGGACACAGACCCTGTCCAGAGCTGACGCAGCGGACACAACATCCAGGACACGATCCAGCGTTCAGGACATGAGAATTCTCGGTTCACGGAGCCCTGTTCAGGTAACCCGTTCTTTCTTCTCGTAATTCCGTTTTTCGTTCCGTCTGTTGTGTCGCGTAGACTGTATCATCCTCTCGATGCCCGTGTAACCCGCTCGGTGCGTCGCATCCTGTGGTGATCGCAAACCGCGATCCAAAAACAGAAAAATCATACGCCCTGTTTCACCCCCGAACTGAGTGCGCCCCGCCAAACGGGACGACTTGGTCGCACGCGGTCTTTACCGAAATGTGCGCGTCGATTATACGGAAGTGTTGGATTTCGCAAAAGTTGATTTGGATGTGCGTGCATACCGGAATCAACGCGTATCTGCCGACAACGCCCCATATCCTCCCATTCTGGAACACGTCATAACTTTGTGTACACACATTGGATCGTGACGAAACTTGCGCCATCGGACTCGTAGCAATACGCTGGTCCTGTGACCCAAGTTTGGTTCGATTCTGAGAACGTTGACAAAATCGTGTATCGTGGGCCCCACAGGCTCCACTTGACGGGCGATTTTGTGATCGGCTCATCGGAATCCAATTCTGGAAGTCCCGTTGGGTTCGTATCATTGTTCCTGACTTGTTGACACTAAGTTGGATGAATTTGGAGACCTTTGACCCTGACACATTTTTCGGTACAAAGTGGCCCACATGTGGACCCCGCTTTGACCCAGAAATATTATTTTTGTCCCTGTATCCAAATTGGACTTAAGGACAGGCATTTCTAGCTATTTGATATTTTCTGAATCTAATGGTGATATTTATTTCAGCAACCGGAGTAGTACCTGCAAATCACACTGAGATCAGAGCTACAGTTGGAGCCAGAACCCCAGGCAAGTGTACCTTGCCAAATCCTGCAGTTTTGCTATTTATTTCCTTGACTTATTTATACATCGTTGTGCAAGTATACCTTGCCAACTTTGCAGTTCTTGTTGCATATTTCCTTGCTTTATTTATATTGTTGTGCATGCTTGACCTAGGACCGTGTGACTTACTTAGCGTCTGATTATTAGTCGGGTGCCAACACTGTATGCGGTGTTGTGTATTGTCACCTAGAGATGGATATTCGTGACCCTTTGCATTCTTGTACTTGTCTTATCAAGTACATTATATCCAGGATACTTGACACTGTTTATGAGATAGGATCTTTCTGAGATATTCATGGTGATTATGTATAGGATACAGGTTTATGACATAGACATTATATTCATGGATACTCTATGACTTGCTGCATTAGATATGATCGTGCGTGACATGGACATGATGCATCGTGGACATGAGACATGTGGTTACATTGGGTGGGGAGAGACACACATGCTACAGGCTGATTACATATATATCCCCTATTATTGTGAGGCACAAGACTCTGAAACCTGAGCTTGGCCCATTACTCATTATTACTGCTACCGGCTCCCCGACACAGAGCTTGTAGTGGCTCAGCCTGAGTACTCGTGATGCTCTCATCTTGCATTTCACATAGATGATTATATAGTTTACCCTATTTATCTCATTTACTATTATACTGCATTTTGGCATGTTGATTTCTGTACCTTGTTATGTCCCCTGAGGACCTGGATACCGGATTATTTTCCCAGGATTAGCAGAGGAGATCCACCTAGAGTTATACAGTACAGGAGCATTATCAGGAGCAGAAGCAGGAACAGGAGCAGTTACTGGAGCAGAACCAGGATCTGAGGACGAGATCATACCAGAGGACTTCTCTTGAGTATTGGCTTGAGATACTCATTTATTTCTGTTTCTAGTTATTTTATTTCCAGTCTATTGCATTGATGTATCAGACTTGTTCTCGGATTATTCTTCGAGACACTTTTATAGAGATTTGTTAGTTTATTTTATTTGCATTTATTCTAGCATTTGATCTGTGATTATCTGTTGTGGATGAGATTAGTATAGACTGTGACTTGTACCATTGGACCTATTTATTGTTGTATTACAGCTTAAGTATGCCCCGATGGATCCATTCAATTGGGTTTGTCCATCGGTGCGTACTGTTGGCTATTGCCACGTGTCTGGTCCCTCGATATTTTGGGACTGGGGCGTGACATGGTTTTTGTGGTGGCCCATGCAGGTCAACGACTAAATTGTTCGGTTTCAACTTAGGGACCGAGCAAGCCTGCAATAAGAATAGGATAAGTTTTTAGGATCTCATCCACTTGCTTGAATCATTCTTGACATCTATATCGGATTCGAATTAAATTCTTGACTTGCATCCTGCCTTGATTCCTGAGCGCCTCTTATAGTTTATTTTTGGTTGCAGAGAAATAAATCCACAAGCCAGCGACGGGACTCATCCAGGAATACCACAAGGTGTTGTGGTTAACCACGTAGATGAAGTGACACCAGTTGCTAAAGGTCAATCAACTCAACAATACAGTCAAGCAAATCAGCATGCCTCGAGAATTCAGCAAGATGACATTCCACCAACGACGCACTTTACTCCACAAATGCCCGTATTTCCACAAGGGCAGGCTATGGACGAACAACAAATGTTTCGAATGTTCTACGCGATGATACAAGCCCATCAGAAGGTTCATGAAGAAGCTCAGCAAAACCAAGCGGAGAAGTTTATCGACAGATTTAGCTCTGAGCTACGGAAGTTAATTAGCTCTGGTACACCTACCTCAGACTCGGACGTTCTTGCTGCAGCACGATCTATGGAGTGCAACACAAGGATAGAGACCAGCCAGAAGCGGACGTATGCATCAGCACCAGATCAAGCACAACAAGAAATAGTTACAAAGCGACCCCAGAAGAATCCACCGAGAGTAGCATCCAGAGCTCATTCCTTCCTACTTGTTACTACTGTGGCAAGATAGGCCATATTGAAAAAGAGTGCAGACGCAAGTTGGGATTATGCTTGATTTGCGGAACCAATCAACACTTAGCCAAGGATTGTCTTCAGCATCGAGAGAAAGCATTGATGATTCATCAACCAGCCACATCAGCACCAGTAGGAGCACCACAGAAAGAAATTGCAAGGAAGTCTCACATGCACCAGCTACCAGAAGCACCTCCTCAAGTACTACCTATCTGTCAGCATTGTCGTAAGCGAGGCCATATTGAGAACGAGTGCAGACACAAAAGAAAAGTCTGTTTAGCTTGCGGATCCAGTCAGCATTTATTAAGGGAATGCTCTGAGCATCGAGAAAGAGCACCAATGGTAAACCAACCAGCGTTACCAGCACCGAGGCCAACCTATCCAGCATTGGGAGCACCGCAAACGGAAGTTGAAGGAGTCCTACCACCAGCCCCAGGAGGGAATCAGCCGAGGCCACCCTTGGCACCACAAGCAACACTCTTCCAGCAGGCTCAACAGCAGCAGAGGAATCAACTACAAGGACGTGAACAAGCTCCAACGATGACTTTGGAAGACGCGCAGACTCATGGAGTAGCTAATGCGCGTAAGTTTTTATAGTTATCTGCTTCTAGATTTGTTTTGGTTCGTGCCTATTGGTTCATGACCTTAGCCTTGACCTAGTAATTTTAAACTTGCTAATAATTGATAACCTAATATGTTTTATAAGTAATGAACTGTAGATTTCTAGATTTCCTTCATTCAGGAAATTGTATAACTTTTAATGCTTAGGGAAATAATTTTTCCTTTGTATTATTCTTACACCCTCAACCTTGAATCTTCTTGATCATGATGTGCTTCGAACAATATTTGCAACCGTGTCATCTCTGTTGACCGGTTATTCTTTGATTGTGAGGACGCAATCCTCTTAAGGGGGGTAGATTGTAAACCCCCTGATTTTTCAAGAATTTTTAATTTAGATTTTTTCATAATTTTTTGGAATTTTTTGGGATTTTTCTATAATTAAAAACCTAGGTACTTGGTAATTAAATATTTTTAATTGCTGTTAATTAATATTAAAATATTATGGAAATAATATTTTATGGTGTAAAATGGAAAGCTGGACATAGGATAATTTTTTGGAAATTTATTGGACTCCGGAAGCATTTTTAAAGCCCTAAAAACTAAGTAGAAATAAATCGAATTAAACCTTAGAAATAAACCCGGTTCAATTAAACCAAACCAACCCAAACCAACCCAGACCCGGTTTAACAGAACCGAACCCAACCTTATCGGGTCGGGTCGGATCTAAACCCGACCCGAAACCCGTAGACCCAAACCCGCACCTAAACGCTAGCGGGTCAGGCCGGATTCATGTTGAACCCGACCCGCGGACCCGGACCCAAACCCGTTAACCGCCGAAACCCTAATCCCAATTCCCCTCGAATTACTGTTCCGACTAGGCGTCTGTCCTATATTAACCCTCGCTCCGCCGCCAGATCCCCCTCTCTTTCTCCTCTCCTCTCCGCCGCCCGCAGCCGAGCCCGACTTCGCACCACCTGAACCCTAGCCGCCTCCTCGTCGAACCCTCCGCTGCCCGAGCCTCCTCCGTCCATCCACCAACTTCTCCCCTCTCCTCCACTCCCTCGCAGCCCGACCGCTCGCAGTCGTCGACCCCGCAGCAGCAGCGGGCTAGCCCACGCATCTCCTTCCCCGGCCACCCTGTCTCCCCTCGGCTGTGCCCTGCTCCGCTGACGACCCCTCTCCCCTCGGCCGCCCTAGCCGGCGCACCCGTCCCCAGTCGTCGTCGCCCTCACTCTACCTCCACTCCCCTCTTCCTCTTCCCCATCAGAACCCCAGTCGACCTCCTCCGCCTCGCAGAGCCCCAGCGCCTCCGCCTCCAGAACTCCGCGAGCAGCTGCCGCCCCCGTCTCCTCCTGCGTCCACTCCAGCGCCGTCTCCTTTCCTCCCTGAGCCACTGCATCCCTCGCTCAACCGGAGCCAACCCTCCGTCGAAGTCGCCCGACGAGCCAGAGCCCGCCTGAGCTGACGCACTAGCCACCCTCCTCGCCACCGACGCCGCCCCTCCCTCGCCAGCCTCCGCCTGCCTCCTCCGGCGGCTCACCGAGCAGCAGCAGCCAGCAGCAGCTGCCCCCGGCCCGCCTCTGGCCGCCCGAGCCCCTGCGCCGCCTCCCCACGCGCCGCCGCCTCCAGCCCTCGCCGCCTCCGCTGCCCCCGGCCTCCCTCCGGCCAGCTCCGCCGCCTCCGGCATCGTGCCCTAGCCCTAACCCTAGGTTGCACAGTACCCGGACACGACTCAGCTCGTGTCGAGACGACGCGGACACAAGTAATTCAGATTTCACAGAGCCCTATTCAGGTAACCCATTCTTTCTCCTCGTGATTTCATTTTCTGTTCCGTCAGTTGTGTCGCGTAGACTGTATCACCCTCTCGATGCCCGTGCAACCCGCTCGGTGCGTCGCGTCCTGTGGTGATCGCAAACCGCGATCCAAAACCAGAAAAACCACACGCCCTGTTTTACCCCAGAACTGAGTGCGCCCCACCAAACGGGATGACTTGGTCGCACGCGGTCTTTACCGAAACGTGCGTGTCGTTGATACGGACGTGTGGGATTTCGCATAAGTTGATTTGGATGTGCGTGCACACCAGAATCAACGCGTATCCGCCAACAACGCCCCGTATCCTCCCATTCTGGAACATGTCATAACTTTGTGTACACACGTCGGATCGAGACAAAACTTGCGCCATCGAACTCGTAGCAATACGCTGGTCCTGTGACCCAAGTTTGGTTCGATTCTGAGAACGTTGACAAAATCGCGTATCGTGGGCCCCACAGGCTCCACTTGACGGGCGATTTTGTGATCGGCTCATCGGAATCCAATTCTGAAAGTTCCGTTGGGTTCGTATCATCGTTCCTGACTTGTTGACACTAAGTTTGACGAATTTTTCGGTGCAAAGTGGCCCACATGTGGACCCCGCTTTGACCCGAAAATGTCATTTTTGCCCTTGTGTCCAAATTGGACTTAAGGACAGGCGTTTCTAGCTATTTGATATTTTTTGAGACTGTTGATGATATTTATTTTAGCTTTTAGAGGTGTACCTACATGATCCACTGATACAGGGATAACTGTTGGTATTCAAACTCCAAGCAAGTATACCTTGCCAAACCCTGCAGCTTTGCTACTTATTTCCTTGTCTTGTTTATATATCAGTGGGCAAGTATACCTTGCCAACTTTGCAGTTCTTTTTGCATATTTCCTTGCTTTATATTGTTGTGTATTCTTAACCTAGGACCAAGTGACTTACTTAGCGTCCGATTATTAGTCGGGTGCCAACCCCGTACGCGTAGTTGTGTATGATCATCTAGAGATGGACATTCATGACCCCTTTACCTTCTCGTACTTGTCTTATCAAGTACATTATACCCAGGACACTTGACACTGTTCATGAGACAGGATCTTTCTGAGATATTCATGGTGATTCTGTATAGAATACAGACTTCTGACAGAGACATTATATTCATAGATACTCTATAACTTACTGCATTAGCTATGATCTTGCGTGCCATGTACATGAGACGTTATGGACATGAGACGTGTGATTACATTGGGTGGGGAGAGACACACAGGCTACAGGCTGATTACATATATATCCCCTATTATTGTGAGGCACAAGACTCTAAAACCCGAGCTTGGCCCATTACTCATTATTACTGCTACCGGCTCCCCGACACAGAGATTATAGTGGCTCAGCCTGAGTACTCGTGATGCTCTCATCTTGCATTTCACATAGATGGTTATATAGCTTACCCTATTTATCTTATTTACTATTACACTGCATTTTGGCATGTTAATTTATGTACCTTGTTATGTCCCTTGAGGACCTGGATACCGGATTATTTCCCCAGGTTTTGCAGACGAGATCTATCCCGAGGTTTATGGGACAACAGCAGTAGCAGGAGCAGGAGCTGATATAGGAGCTGTACCGATACCCGAGGATGAGGTGTTAGCTGAAGACTTTTCCTGAGCATCTATGTTCCATGCTCAGTATTTATTTATTCAGTCATTTATATTTTGGTCTGTTGAACTATTGTATAAGAATTTTATCGGGTTGTTTCCCGAAGCACTTTGTTGAGACTGTTTAATGATTTACATTTCTTATATCTGTGGATCATATTTTATCTTGTGTGGATGAGATTAGTTATGCCATGTTGTCGTAGACTTTGTTTTACAGCTTAAGTATGCCCTGATGGATCCATTAAATTGGGTTTGTCCATCGGTGCGTGCTGCTGGCCATTGCCATGTGTCCAGTCCCACGGTATTTTGGGACTGGGGCGTGACATGGTTTTTGTGGTGGCCCATGCAGTTCAACGACTAAATTGTTCGATTTCAACTTAGAGACCGAGCAAGCCTGCAATAAGAATAGGATAAGTTTTTAGGATCTCATCCACTTGCTTGAAACGTTCTTGATATCTATATCGAATTCAAATTAATTTCTTGACTTGTATCTTGCCTTGATTCCTGTGCACCTCTTATAGTTTATTTTTGATGCAGAGCAAGGAGTTCAGCCTACTCTTAGGGTACTATCTGTAGAAGGGGAGACAGGTTACCCAATAGTCATATCAGAGTTTGTGGATGTATTTCCTGATGATCTTCCAGGTTTACCGCCTGATCGGAAAATAGAATTCACAATAGACTTAACTCCAGGAGCAGAGCCTATCACTTCATCAGTATATCGGCTAGCACCTAAGGAGTTAGTGGAGTTGAAGGAACAAGTTGATGATCTTTTGGAGAAGGGTTTCATTCGGCCCAGTGTTTCACCTTGGGGAGCACCCATATTATTTGTACCGAAGAAGGATGGAACAGTACGGTTGTGCATTGACTACAGGGCACTAAATACTGTGACCATCAAGAACAGGTATCCCTTACCACGCATTGATGATCTATTCGACCAATTGAGTGGTCCTAGGGTATTCTCGAAGATTGACCTTAGATTCGGCTATCATCAGATTAAAGTAAGGAAGGAAAATATACCGAAGACAGCTTTCAGGACCAAGTATGGACATTATGAGTTCTTGGTAATGCCGTTTGGTTTAACCAGTAGTGTTTATGAGTTTGATGAACAGAGTCTTCCATCAGTACTTGGATAAATTTGTGGTTGAGGCAGTATTATTGGTGGAACCAAGATGTACTCTGTTCACCCAGGAGGAACCAAGATGTACCAAGACTTGAGGCAGTATTATTGGTGGCATGAAATGAAAAGGGAGATTGCACGATTTATGGCAAAATGTTTAGTATGTCAGCAAGTAAAGGCCGAGCATCAAAGGACTGCAGGTATGTTACAGCCGCTTCCTATACCAGAATGGAAGTGGAAACATATCATGATGGATTTTGTCACAGGATTTCCAAGGAGCCCCAGCGGAAGAGATGAAGTATGGGTTATCGTGGATCGACTCACTAAATCGGCACATTTCTTGCCATTTAGAGTTGGACAGTCCACAGAGGTACTAGCCGACATGTATATGCGACAAATCGTAAGATTACATGGAGTACCGGTTAGTATTGTATCGGATCAAGATTCAAGATTTACATCTCATTTCTGGCGAAGCATACAAGAGAGTCTTGGCACCAGACTCAAATTCAGCACAGCTTACCACCCACAGACAGATGGTCAATCAGAGCGCACGATTTGGATCTTGGAGGATATGTTGTGATCATGTATGCTAGACTTTGGAGGATCTTGGGAAGATCATTTACACTTGGTGGAGTTCTCCTACAACAACAGTTATCAGGCCAGCATTCAGATGGCACCATTCGAGGCATTATACGGAAGAAAGTGCAGATCGCCAATATGTTGGAGTGACATTGGTGAGCGTCAAATACTGGGTCCAGAATTGATAATGCAGACAGTGGAGAAGGTAAAACAGATTCAGAATCATCTTCGAGCAGCTCAGGGCAGACAGAAGTATTGGGTGAATACACATAGGCGTCCCCTAGAGTTCAAAGAAGGAGAGCACGTATTCTTGAGGATTTTGCCCACTCGAGGTACTATTAGATTCGGGAGCAGAGGCAAGTTGAGCCCAAGGTATATCGGGCCATTTGATATTCTAGAGCGCATTGGTGATGTGGCTTATCGTCTTGCATTACCTCCATCCTTAGAGGGAGTGCATGACGTATTCCACGTCTCACAGCTGAGAAGGTACGTGACTAACCCAAGTCACGTAGTCGATCATTCAGAGATCGCAGTGGGCCCTAGCTTGAGATATGAGGAACAACCAGTTGGCATCCTCGATATCAGTACGAAGACATTGCGAGGACAGACAATTAGACTGGTTCGTGTAGCTTGGAAACATCATTCTCCTGCCGAATCGACTTGGGAACGGGAGGATAGTATGCGCCAGCGTTATCCTCACTTATTTGCGGATGCAGTTATAACCTAAGCATTCTTGTAATTTTTATAGTTCTTCCTTTAGTAGTTATTCTTTGATTGCGAGGACGCAATCCTCTTAAGGGGGGTAGATTGTAAACACCTTAATTTTTTCAGAATATTTTAATATAATTTTTTCTAATTTTTCGGTAATTTTCTGGAATTAAAATTAAGGAATTTGTGATTAAAAGATTTTTATATGCTGTTAATTGATGTTAAAATATTATGGAAATAATATTTTATGGTGTAAAATGGAAAACCAGACATAGGGTAATTTTTTGTGAATTTATTGGACTCCGGAATTATTTTTAAAGCCCTAAAAACCAACGTAGAACTAAACCGATTTAAACCTGACTGAACCCGGTTCACTTGAACCAAAATAAAGCAAACCAAACCACTAAACCGAACTAGACCAACCCAGCTTAACGGGTCGGGTCGGGTCGGGTCGGATCGGGTCGGATCCATGAAACCCGACCCAAATCCGAAACTCGACCGAACCCTAATCCTCCGTCGGATTCACTGTTCACCGCCTATTTAAACCCCCTCGACTTCCGTGCCCGCCGCCATCGTTCTCTCTCTCTCCTCTCCTCACTACCGTAGCCGACGACCCCTCGCCTGAACCCTAGGCAGTGTCGCCTCCTCATTTTTCTTCCACCCGCAGCGCCGTCCCCCGACCATCACCATCCCCTCACGCCTCCGCAGCCTCGATCCCTCGCCGTCGACCTCCCCCCGACTGCCCCACCTCCACAGCGATATCTCCAAGCCTCGACCACCGCCCATCTCCGCAGACCCCAGCAGCCCCGCTCCTCTCAGCACGGCCGCTCGACGCCGCCGACACTCAGCCCAACGCCCTAGGCCGCGCCGTCCTCCGCCGGTGAGTTTATCTCGTTGTCTTCCGACACAGCCCTAGCAGCGGACACGGACCCAGACCCTGTGCAGAGCCGACGCAGCGGACACAGCATCCAGGACACGATCCAGCGTTCAGGACACGAGAATTCTCGGTTCACGGAGCCCTGTTCAGGTAACCCGTTCTTTCTCCTTGTGATTCCGTTTTCCGTTCCGTCAGTTGTGTCGCGTAGACTGTATAACCCTCTCGATGCCCGTGTAACCCGCTCGGTGCATCGCGTCCTGTGGTGATCGTAAAACGCGATCCAAAAACAGGAAAACCAACGCCCTATTTTACCCCGGAACTGAGTGTGCCCCGCCAAACGGGACGACTTGGTCGCACGCGGCCTTTACCAAAACGTTCGTCGTTGATACGGACGTGTGGGATTTTGCAGAAGTTAATTTGGATGTGCGTGCACACCGGAATCAACGCGTATCCGCCGACATCGTCCCGTATCCGCCTATTCTGGAACACGCTGTAACTTTGTGTACACACGTCTGATCGAGACGAAACTTATACCATCGGACTCGTAGCAATACGCTGGTCGTGTGACCTAAGTTTGGTTCGATTCTGAGAATGTTGACAAAATTGCGTATCGTGGGCCCCACAGGCTCCACTTGACGGGCGATTTTGTGATCGGCTCATCTAAATCCAATTCTGGAAGTTCTGTTGGGTTCGTATCATCGTTCCTGACTTGTTGACACTAAGTTTGATGAATTTGGAGACCTTTGACCCTGACACACTTTTCGGTGCAAAGTGGCCCACATGTGGACCTCGCTTTGACCCGAAAATATCATTTTTGCCCTTGTGTCCAAATTGGACTTAAGGACAGGCATTTCTACCTATTTGATATCTTCTGAGACTGTTGGTGATATTTATTACAGCTTTTGGAGGAGTACCTGCAGGATCCACTGATACAGGGACAACTGTTGGTATTCAAACCCCAGGCAAGTGTACCTTGCCAATCCCTGCAGCTTTGCTACTTATTTTCTTGACTTGTTTATATATCAGTGGGCAAGTATACCTTGCCAACTTTACAGTTCTTGTTGTATATTTCCTTGCTTTATATTGCTGTGCATGCTTAACCTAGGACCGTGTGACTTACTTAGCGTCCGATTATTAGTCGGGTGCCAACACCGTACGCGATGTTGTGTATGTCATCTAGAGATGGACATTCGTGATCCCTTTACATTCTCGTACTTGTCTTATCAAGTACATTATACCCAGGACACTTGACACCGTACGCGTTTATTTGACTCATTAGAAAAGCAGACGTCTGCTCGACGAACATCTATTGGCGTTCAGGCAGGAGATCTTTTTCAAGATGCTTCCTGATGCCTCCAGCGAGATCTCCAAGGTTCATGTTCAAGGAAAGCAGGTTTTGCCCAAGGACCAATTCACCAGAGGGTATGGTGGGCAACATCACTGCAAGTTGAAAAGGACATAGTCAGAATCATCAAGAATAAATAAATAAGCATACACATGCGGTATAGAACCTCTATGCGACCGAGTAATACATGCGACATGTAGCATAGATCTCCTATGCGGCTCGAGTCACCCATGCGGCCAAGTAAGCCATACGGCATGATGGGTCATGCGGAACGGTCACCCATGCGGAAGGAATATTCATGCAGTCGGATTGCCCATGCGGCTGGGCTACCCATGCGACAGTGAATAGTTGGCGCATAGACTAATCCATGCATCCAATTGTGCATATGTGTATCTGTGTTCAAGTCTTCCACTTTGTCTTCGCCGATGAACTTACCCTTAATCGTCAGCTGAACATCGTCGGGAAACAGGGAGGGGGTAGCCTCGACGGCACGACCCTTCCCCTTGGCCGTGGCCTTGCCATTGGGGGCCTTCTTGGAAGAACCGCCGGAGGATTATGCTTTGGGAGCCATGACAGCAAAGAGAAAAAAAAAAAAGTTGGAAGACTTGAGAGATTGTAAAAAGTCCCTCTCTCTTCCCCTATATATAGGGAGGACTATGCGGCAACGGATGACGACGACGGTTGTTCGAATCCCGATCCGCGATCTGCCTCGATCCATGCAGCGGCGATGGTTGGCGGTGACTCCTCGGTAGTTGAGCCACTTTATCCAATTACGGCATATAATCCCAAGAGATTCTCACAAAGATCAAAACAAATCTCCTTATTTAATGATCGGAAGCCTGTCAGAGACAGCTATGCGGCAACGAGGCTATGCGGTATGACCTGCATATGCAACCAATATCCATACTTCTTTCAAAGTATTCTAATCTTATCATTTTGAAAAATTTTAATGGGGTCCTGTAGAAGCATAAAAAATTAGCATAAAAAATCATACAGGCAGCATAAAGGTCATGCCCCCTCAACAAGCCGAAAAAAATCCACATGTGGCCTGAGCTACTAAAGCCGCAGAGACGTCATATGCGGCTAGACCAAAGAAGCCGCTGAGAAGCTACATCCGGCCGGGTCAAACCAAAGATCAAGAAGCCGTATAGTATGAAAGATCGATTCTTTGGGATTGGGTTCCTTCCTTTCTTCAAACAGAACGAACATAGATAGAATCCGATCGATATGCGACCTGAATGTCCACAGAGCAGGGAGGCTGCATAAGGACCCCCTGATACAGATTCTGATGTATGTCAGAAGCTGTGACACATCACTCATCGCTCTGAGTGGCTTCGAGACTCGTGAAGACGACGGCTGAGAAAAAGATAAAAAGTCACATTAGTACATTAATTGCTTAGACAAATGTGCCTGTCACGTGCTCCCTTGTATGCGACTATGCCCTATGCGGCCTCGCCAACATGCGGCCAGAGTGTCCATCCAACCAAGGCCCAAACGAGAGCATGTATGTCACTACATGACCCATGCGGCCTCGCCATCCTGCAGCCAGAGTGTCCATTCGACCAAGGCACAAATGAGAGCACGTATGCTGCTATAAGTCCCAGTCGGCCTCGCCACCATGCAACCAGAGTATCCTTTCTACTAAGGCCCAAACGATAGCACGTATGCGGCTACAAGATCCATACGGCCTCGCCATCATGCGGCCAAGTTCCTATATTGCCTCCAGCTCATAAGATCTTTTCGTTACAACTGCAGAGATCTTCGCACAGTTGATGCTGACTACGTGTCCAGTTGACCATGTCATGCCCACAACGGGTTGATAACTACCCCGATATCTCTTCAACAATATATCTCAACCAAGACAATGTGGCAATGGGCCCATGGCATGCGACGACAGTTACAACCGCATTCTATTAAAGGAGCCTTATGCGGCCACCAAACAGAGGCATATGCGGCACCCATAGTCCATCAGCACGATGTCTTTAAATAGGAGCAACTTGAACGTTCTAAGGGTTGGATTTTTTTGCTTCAGCGAGAGACCATACCAGGGCTAGTTTTTTTCCTTATGCTTCAGAGAGAAAGTATACCACCCCCGGCCAATACAGAGAGAGAGAGAGAGAGAGAGCATACCGAGATGAACGAAGAGAGAACATAAGCTTCCTTACCCTACATCGGATTGTCCACGGAGTAAAAGAGATGCCATAGCACGCCTTGTCCATCGTCACACCCCAAAATTAAATTTAATATAATTAGATTGTCCGTCCCGGACCCCTTTGTACTTGCTTCCGTTTGTTGATTAAATCAAGCTTTATTTAGAACTTTTGAATTTAATGACGAACAGTGTTGTCAAAGATGGAGCATGAAAGGATATTATAGAACCCATTATTCGAAGAGAATGCCATCCTTATGCGTCAGTTTGTCAAGAACTGATCCAGGAGAGGAGGATGAACATCCTATATCATGCACGGAGCAATCCCTGCTTATGCAGCGTGCTAGCTGCGTTTCCTTCCCTTATGCGGCATGCCAGAGGCCGGGAGCCTGCGGTGTTAATTACTGGATTTGGATTAATTTCCATTCCTTGCATCCAGTCTTCCCGCTGGCCTGAAGAGCGCATGGTCCTCCCTTCCTTTTCTATCCATTATTATGGATTCTTTTTCATATACTGAGGTTTGCACTGTGGAGGGATGACCCAGAGTGCATTGAGTTCTGCTGGTTTCACTTGTGTCAGTAGCAAAAATAGCACGAAAGGGCACCTTTAATGGAAAATGTTCTTGTCAAAGAGACTTCATGAAATTCCTTAAAAATAAATTTTTATCATATGTACTCATGATTTTGAATATTAATAAATAATCCTCAAAAATGAATTTCCATCATATGTACTCATGATCTTGAATATTAATAAAAAAAAGTTTCGCATTTTCCAGAACTTTTTCTGTATTTGTCATGCTGTATGTTGTGGGCTTGGATATTGTACTAGAGGTGATATGGATGTAGTATAACACTGTATTTGTCAAGGACGTCCCACTGGAGAATTTTTTGGACCAATTATTTATTGCACTCTTGAGTGCAAATAATAAGTCAAAATGAAACCCTATCTGAGGTAATATGGACGTGATATGTTCTATGGACTTAAATCGGTGGTGTACTTCGAGTTGGGTATGGGTGATAAGTTTAGATGATAATCAATATCAGAGGTAATATGGACATGATAGTCGAGAGTCAAAATATGGGGATTTGCTCAGAGGTAATATGGACATGGCAAACCCTACTAGGGAGAATGTTAGGACGACAGTTCAGAGATAATATGGATGTGAACTAGCGTACTGGGGGAGTAACTTTACTGAGGGATGCTCCTGAATACGGATAATGGCTTTTACGATAATTTATGTGGGAGAAGTGCGTATTCTGCTTACACATTCTCTATGGATGAACAACGAAAAATATAAACATTGTACGTCTTAGCTGTCCTACTGGGGATTGAGGGAGTACCAATCTAGTTAAGACATAGTACTTTTTAAGGAACTTGCCGTTGATAGGCATCATGAGAAAGTCGCCATTGGGTTTCGCGAGCCGGTAGGTGCCATTGGAGATCATACAGACCCCACGATGAACGGGCCCTCCCATTTAGGTTGGAATTTATCGGCCATCTTGTGGGTCATAAACATCGGTCTTCTTACTGTCAATATGAGGTAACCCACTTGAAATATCCTCTCCTTGACCCGTTTGTTAAAAGTTTCGAAAAGACATGCTTGGTACAGCTCAATGCGCTGTTGAGCTAGGAGACACTTTTCATCGAGTGCTTCTAACTCTTGTAGCCGTCAGTGGTGGTTGTCGTCATTTGTCAACTTGTTGGAAAGTATCACTACCATATTTCTAGATAGGAGTAATTTTATCTTTATACTTTATTTTTATGTAGTGGTTATATTTTATATGTTGTGTTATATATCTATTAGTATTAGACTAGCCCATTGATTGGACTTGACCCTAGTGGACCCAACTAGACTTGACATGACACTTTGAACCCAATATTTGAGCTAGGCCCATTAGAGTCATCGCTCTTCATTAATTTGGAGATTAGATTAAGCTTTTATTAGGATTAGAAACCTCCTTAATCAACCCCCTAATTAAATACCCTTCGTGAATAATTAGTGGGGGCATATTTGATATTGTGTATTGCTTGGAGAATGAGAAATAGGGGCCGACCATATAAAGGGTAATTTTCTATCTCTGCTCTTCATAATCCACTCAATTAGATCCCCAATTGTGTTCTTTCCCAATTTTACTCATCCCTCCACCAAATTTCTCTCAAACCACTCTCATTTTCTTCCAATTTTATCATATAAGGAGCATTAGATTTTGGATTGCAAGGAGCACTTGAAGAGGAAGGATTTGGCTAGGAGCTTGTGTCCTAATTGTGTCTATTGAGCATTTTATTGGAAATTCATCTCCTAATAGGTATAAATTATGAATTCCCCTTTAATTTAGACTTTAATTCTTGTATTTGACCATTAGGAACCCTTCCATGACTAAGTACTACCCATAGGAAGAAGAACTAGGTTCATATGACTCCTATTATGACTTGTATATTGAATTGTGTGTCCAATTTGGAGAAATTCTGAGATTGGTGCACAAAGTATTTATCATTAGGTTACTTAGGTCTAATTGGACTTAGATTGAGTGTGTGAGGCTAGCTATGTGTCCATAATTGGATACGAGTAGGCTGTATCATAATATTTTACGATACACTATGATATGAGGATTTATTTTGGGGGTTTTGAGCTTGTTAGAGTAATTACTCCTTAATTTCCATTGTAACTAGTCATTTCAGTTATATATAGATGTGTTTGATGTCCAGAATTGGTAATTGCTAAGTATTGGGAGTTTTGGTAATTTGTTTAAGTGTGAGGACAGTTTATATATATATGTAGGTCTATATATGTATAAGGGTATCCTATAATAGGTATTGTGGTAGGATATTAGTTAGAGTTAAGGTATTGATCTAATATTAAGATGTAGATACTAGATAATATTAGCTAGTATAGCTAGTACATGAAAGTTATAGACCTACATACCTCATCACAACCTAGTATCATGTAGTATTCACTAGTATAGCCTTGAAACCAACATAGAAGCTAGGTTCAACCCGAAAATCAAAGCACTAGCTTATATCGACCTAGTTTGACTAGTATGACCTAGAAATGACCTAAAAATTATATTTTTGTGTATTTTAGATTATTAACACTTTATTACACCCAAGTGAGATGATATTTCACATATAGATTTGTGCGACGCTAGCTCGGACACTGAGTTATACCTTTTGCTCAGGACCATAGGCGAGTACATCTCTCTGTTAGTTTTCAGTACATGATAGTGTATATATTACTTACTCTAGAACTATAATGCTCTGACACATTGTTATATGGACTGGTACTATATGGATACTGTCAGGAGATGTTATCCCCTTTACCGTATGCGACGGGTACTCCTTACACATGTACTTTATCGTGTGCATCGGGAATTCTTATGCTTGTGTTTATTCATGTGCTTCATGTGATCACACCATTCTCATGTGCTCAGTGTGCTTATATTATAACATGTTCATAATGTTATGTGATTGGATCCATGAGTATTGGTTGGGGCGGGAGAGTAGAAGTTGGTTATGTGATAATCATGTGTATGTCGATTATACACCTCACGTATAATCGAATTACCGTAGAATAATCATGTGCAACCCAAGTTGATCACATAACGAACTTGTGCTCTAAATCACATAAATAGTATTCTAGTTTCTCTTACTTACAGTTCATTCCATATTGCTTGTATTTACCTTTCCAGTTCCTATTGTATTTATTTGCATATTTTAGCAGTATTTCTATTTCCTAGTTACTTGTGCATCTTGTATTCTTTTCTATTACTTGTCATATATTCTCTACCATGTATTTGTAACTACTTTCAGAGTTTTATACTTTTCTCCAATCCTATCTGTATATATTTTTCAGATGATTGGTTAGAGAAGATGTGTGCCACCTATTACGGGCCACAGGATGACGAGCCGTCTAAGATTGCACCCATAGAGCAGGATGACACAGTGCCAGCTGTCGAGGAGACTTAGCCATTTTATTATTGTATTGGATATAATTATATCATAGACATTTTGGCATGATATATATATATATATATATATATATATATATATATATATATATATATATATATATATATATATATATATATATATATATATTATTTGAGACTTTGTGTTGTGGCTAGACTATTGGACTTAGTTGTGGATTATAACGTGACCGTGACACTTTTCTTCTATTTTATATCATGCCTTTATCTTTCTTTAGTTTTATATTGTGATTGAGTGTTGATTATCATATTCATATCGTCCTCCATTTGAAGTTGAGATATTATGACATGTACATTATATTTTATATATATATATATATATATATATATATATATATATATATATATATATATATATATATATATATATATATATATTGTGTGAGGTATTTAGATATTATTGTTGACCTAGACAACGTTCTACCGTCGATGCTGCGGCGTAGGCTAGACATATCCACATACTCGTGTCCTTATACCGAGTGTGGGTCATAACATATTTTTGTGGTGGCCCATGCAGGTCTAGGTAGTAGTGCTCAGACTTGGAGTATTACTATAAGCCTGCTATATGATATATGACTTAGGATATAGGATAAGAGGATACCCAATCACAACTAGGAACACTTCTAATTCATTGATTCTGCTATCCTAATCAATCTGAATATTTTTTATCCTTCTTTGATGATATCGTATCTTGCGCACTATTGATTCCTTTGTTTTAATCTGTCTTCAGTATGCCACCGAAGACCAAATTCCAGCACTTTAGAGCAGTTTCAGCGAGGTCGGTTACTTCTCCACCTCCTCCCGTTCAGAGGGTTGTCTCACCGGTTCAGGTGGGGCTTCAGCAGCTTTCGAGGGTGCTCTACCTCCAGTTCCGAGGATTGTCCGTGCCGTTTCTGTGGAGC
The DNA here is from genome assembly GCA_036927795.1 of Iris macrosiphon. NCBI lineage: Eukaryota > Viridiplantae > Streptophyta > Magnoliopsida > Asparagales > Iridaceae > Iris > Iris macrosiphon. The sequence continues at coordinate 128,254,632 of JAYESA010000016.1, read as the reverse complement.
TTCCACCCCTCCAGCACCAGTCGATGTTGTGCAGATATTTACGCTTTTTTGGGAGATGATGGAGGCCCATAGAGCCCAGGTGGAGGCTCAACACCGCCAATCAGACTTGATGAGGCATGGGATAGAAAATGTCCATCAGTTAGCACTTACAGCCGTGGAGAGAGTTACACTAGTTCAGCCATAGGTTGCTCCACCCTATTCTGCCCTGCAGTAGCCGAGGCCAGGCACTATTATTGATTTTAAGAGGATGATGACCAAGGATTTCAAGGTCACAGAGGGGATACTGTACGCCAACAACTGGATAGAGAACATCGAGCGGATCCTGCGATTGGCACAAATTCTGGAGAGTTTAAAGATAGAGACGGCCGGCAGCCAGATGTTCGACATAGCCTTGACTTGGTTTTGCACGGATCCGAGGATTTTGACACCTGGATTGACTTGGAAAGCTTTCAAGAAACTTTTCAAGAAAAAGTTCTTCCCAAATGTGGCTCTGAGTGCCCTGGAGAGCCAGTTTCAGAACCTTGCCCAGGTAGCCAGGCGGGATTTGAGTGCCCCGGGTTTGGTCATGAGAACCCTAAGAGGATTAACTCATGAGATCACATGGGTTGTTAGCCCAGCCACGTAATATCGGGTTTTCTGGATAGCAAAGACTAGAGCGAGTCTCTCCTTCTCGACAAGGTTGTTCTTGTCCTGCTGAGGTAGTAGATGGCCTCCTCATAATCTGTATCACTCTTCTGGGCTAGCAGAGCACCAAGATAGTGATCCATCACTCTTACGTAAAGCAGGAAGGGCTTTCCTACTACCAAGGCCACCAATACCGGGGGGTTTGAGAGATACTCCTTGATATCGTCGAATGCACGCTGGGACTCTTCATTTTACAGAAAGAAAACTTTATTCTTCATAAGCTGGGTGAATGACTGGCAACGTCTAGAGAGATTTGATACGAATATTCGGATGTATGTCAGTCTTCCTTGAAGGCCGTAAAGTTCTCTAAGGTTCTTCGGCGGATGCATCTCAAGGATTGCTTTAGTCATGTCAGGGTCTATATGGATACCCTTTGATGTTATGACAAAATCTAGGAACTTGTTGCTGGAGAATCCCAGAAAAGACTTGGTTGCATTGGTTCATCTTAAGCTGGTGTGCACGCATCAGGTCAAAGACGGTCTTCATATCCTGGTGATGGTCACCTCAGAAGCGACTTTTGACGGCGATGTCATCGACATAGCATTCGACCATCTTGCACAAATGTTCACGGAAGTTGATGCTCATATCTTGCTGGCATATAGTACTCGCATTCTTCAGACCAAAGGGCATGACTGTGTAGCAGTAAACTTCTATTGGAGTTCATAACAACGTATGCTTCTCATCATTTGGAAATATCTTGATCTGGTTGTAACCCGAGAATCCGTCCATGAAGGACATACGCTCGAAGACACAAGTGACGATCATGATGTTCGTGATCGGGAGGGAAAACTCGTCCTTCGAGCATGCCATATTTAGATCACGAAAGTCGATGCAAATTTAGATCTTTTTATTCTTTTTTATGACGGGCACGATGTTGGCTACCCAATCGGGATATTTTTTCTCGCGGATGAAGCCCCTGGCTACCAGTTTATTTACTTCAGCCTCGATAACGTTCATGATATCCGGACGGAACTACTGCTGTAGTAGCTTTACCGGCTTAGCATTTGGCAAGATGTTGAGTTTGTTGACCACGATCTGGGGGTCCAATCCTGGCATGTCTTCAAGGCTCCAGGCAAAGACATTGATATACTCCCTTATAAGTTGTAGCAAGGATTCACGATCTTCACTGGACATGCTTTTGTTGATGAAGATAGTTTTAGGGGTGCATTCATCGCCCAAATTGACTTGCACGACTTCGTCTTTAGTAGGAGGTTCTCGTTGCTCGAACCGTATGCCCATGGCTCAACCTCGAAGAGTTTCGTTGGCTGATCGTCCTCTTCTTCTGAGTGAGCTGACGTCATATAGACAGATAGCATTTTTCTAAAGATATCCTCGATACTCGGGTCAGAGTCCCATGCGGAGGATTACGAAGAGTGAGAATGCAATTCGTCCTCTTCTTCCGAGTCTTCGGGAGTTGATAGAGGTGTAACGTACCCCAGACCATGTTGAGTCTTGTGGTAGTAATCCTCGGACTTGCCTGTAGGAGCATGAAGACACAGAGGAAGTCGTCAACCCTTGCCATAGTTGAGGCCCTTAGTGGTTTTCAGGTCATAGCCCATCTTCTGGATGAGGTGCTTGGCTTGAGCGTTGTATCGGTAAAGTTATATTTTGTCGGTATTGGGTTTTGGCTCTTGTTCTTTTGCGATGAAGCACTGAGGACATTCTACTCTCCCGAAGATGATAGGTTTTTCTACTCTCCTTCTTGCTGGGACTATGAAGTAGGAGGTTTGAATATGGAGAATTTGGTTCGCTGCGTTGGTGGTAGTCACCTGTGTATGCAGCTGCTGGCCTAGACTGTGCTCTAGGGAATACAACATACTTAAATGTATAACATCATAGTAGTTCAAAGATAACCCTCTATTCATAAAGAAAGGTATCTTATCCAAAGGAATTACAATATCCAAGGAAGGGACGTCAGCATGGGCAGCTACGTATTCTCCTAGTTGTCTGTCGCGTGATCTGCCTCCGATACGAGTGACGGCTTTGGAGGTCTCCTGCGAAGCTTGACCACCAGGGGTTCAAAAATGGGTATTAGATCCTCCTTTGGCGGTCAGCTCGATCTTCTCAAGCGGAAGACCAGAGGTTCAGGTGCCTTTCTGTAAAGTTTCACCATGAGGGGAGGAGCTGTGTCGGGGGCACGTCCTTTGAGACAGACCCTCAAGGGCTCGTCCGATGTTATGCTGGCTTTCGCTTCGTGGTCGGTGCCATTGCCACCTTTTTATTGGTTGACTTGCTTGTAGAGGATTGAGTCGGAGTAATAGGCCTCGACCCCTTTGAACGGATCGACGTCGGCAAATTCCGTCTTGACAATACCGTGATCGTCAATGTACTTTAGGCACTAGTGCAGAGTCGACGGTACGATCATGTATTCGTGTATCCATGGAAGCTCCAACAAGACGTTGTAGGATACATCTATATCTATGACGTAGCAAGTGACCTCTGTTTTTAAGTTGTCGATCTGACATTTCAAGCGAATCTTACCCAGAGGGTAGCTCCTTTTAGCGTTGAAGCCACTGATGGAAGTATCGGTTGCAGCCAGCCGGTACATAGGGATGCCCCTGGTCTGAAGCAGACTTCGAAGGATAATGCTGATAGATGAACCGGGGTCGATATGCATCCGGTCCACCTTGATGGCGCCGATATACCCTGTGTAATACAGGGGGTGATCGTGTCTATTGTTCTTTAGCAACATGTCCTGCTGCGAGAACGTGGTATTGGGTATCACCTCTGTCACATTATTGCAATAAGGACATGCAATAAGGGTCTTAGCTGGCGGCTTGACCTACGCCATGTAGGTGTCGGCATTAAGTAATGCCTCATTGAGAGTGTCCCAAGTGTCTTTGGAGAGTCGGAGAAGCTCAAACAGTGACAACTTTGACGGGATATTGCCCAGTTGTGCCAAGATATCGAAGTTGTAGGGCTTCTCGAGCGCTTGAGCCATTTTCTTGCGCAACGGCTTATCGAAGCGAGTATCTTTCTCCTTCAGTTTGTCTTCTGCGGGGGGTTGAGACGGACCTGGATCAGATATAGCAGGTGCAGTGATTGAAGGTGCACTATTGTCGGGAGCATTGTAGTCCCGCTGGTAGGCAAGGCCTGACCTTGTTACCCCTGCTATGGCTTTATCGGTGGTGGGAGAAACCATGTGGCATGATTTGGACTTTCTTCTTTTGAACTTGATGGTGGAAGGTGTTGCTTGCTGCATCAAGTCTGGAGTAAAATCTGGGTGAATCCACATGACCTCACCCCGTGGTGTGCTAAAAGGTACCGGTCCGACTGCTTGGTTACGAGCGGGAGGGAGATTAACAACCTCCATTGTGGCCTTGGGGATCGGGATCACGCTGTCTTGGGCCTCCGTTATAGGAAAGTCACCAAACTAGAGAGATACTATGTTGGCGACAACTGTCTTATCCTCAAAGTCCAAGGTGAGGGCCTAAGAATTGAGCAGACGCTGGATGTATCGCTTCAACGTATAGCAATCGTTTCTTGTTGCATTGATGAAGGGGCTGCTTCAATATGATGAAGGGGCTGCTTCAATATGACCATACAAAAGTAGTATTTAATGGGCTTTATGAATACAAGAGACTCCGTCTTCCTTGAATCATGCTTGCTTATCACAGTATCAATAATAATGTCTACCAAGAAAGGAGCTGCTTCAATATGACCATATGAAAGTTGACCATTGCTCTCTGGGAGCCCTTTTATTCCCTTCAATTATTGAAATTAGTGATTCTTTTCATTCACCTTCTGCTAGTATAATAGGGCATACAAAGAGTATAATAGGGCGTACAAAGCATTTTATTATAATTTTGGTAAAAATAAGAGAATTACATGGACAAATTGACAAACATCCGGAAGATCAGACCAATGAAAGATGTAATTACATTTTGACCCTAAAGAAGACATAATATTTACTTTTATTTTGAATTTATATTTAATGCAAATCAAAGAAGAAAACAATAATATGGCTACAACTTGCAAACAATAAAAAAGAATGGTGCTTATCCCTTGTGCAGATTTCTCTGCCTTCAAAAATGTCAAAATTGACAATTCTAACAAGATAATTAAAGTCCTACTGAATCGAAAGGGGGGCCGCGGATCAAACTGCGGACCACGTGTCCCCTCTATTGGCCGAAGCCAAATTCGCATACACCATCCTCCATGCTTATGTCAGGCCCCAAAATTCAGAGGGGGGGGGGGGGGGGGGGGGGCGGACGGGGCACACAGTTTGAGCCACAGCTCAAATTTTAACAGTCCCAACTAGTGCAATTGTAATTTTCTAAATTATTTTTTTATTTTGCAAAATTGAAAAAAAAGAAAAATAATCTTACGTTCTTCGGGATCTTCACAAATGCGAGATAATGTATTCAACGAACCAATTACTTTATTGAATGGTTATTCATCATTTTTTTTACATTATTGTATCTTTTTCATTGGAGAGAGGACTACAAGCTAGAGAAGCTTGGTCGAAGAACTTTGGAAGAAACACCGATCGGAGATTTGATGGAGAGTTGAGGGTGATAGGAATGTTAGGGTCTAAGAATTCAGAATTATTTAGTTTTTTCTTTAGGTTTAAAATTTTGGGAAGGTGGAAGAAGAAGACGTGTAAGAAGAGAGTTTTTTTATATTTAAGCTGGACCCTAAACATTTTTTAAAGGACACTTTGAGAATTAAAAGTTGATTATTTTTTTGTCAAGTGTTGCCTCTCTATCATATACTAGTTAATTCACTATTTTTTTTTCTTTTGATATTGTTAAAAAAATAATTTAGATACGTACTTGAATATATTTGAATTAAGATTTGTTATGTATATGTCTATATTTTAATTAGAATTTGTTATAGATATGTGTATGTAATTAGATAGTATCAGATACATAGTTAAACTATTAGTTAGGATATATTTAAAAAAAATTTAATTGTAATGCCTCATTTAGACAATTTTTTAATTACGATTATAAGTTAAATTTGGAAATATTTTCTTTAGTGTATTTTTTTAGGCTAAATTTCAACTCGATACACTCATATCATACAATTTAATAGTTCAACTATAATTGTACAATTTAATAAATATCTTAAGAGAGTTAACAAAAAATACTAAATGACAAAAATAATTTTCTTATTCATGGTTATTTCAAATAATCTCAAGATGAGGGGTGTAATTTGGTCAAAATTTATTATTTATTTTTGTTGAAACAGAAAAATTAACTCCGACGGATAGATAAATCGACTTGAAAATATTTAATAGTTGAGGATAATGATTTGTATGATATTAATTGAAAATTGAAAAAGTTGAGTAGTTGATAGTATCAAGTTGAAATTAAAGCCTTTTTAAAGAATTGAGAATATATATACGATTTAGTTTAATTTTTGAACCGTTTGGTTATAATAGATGAGATTAGGTTGCCGATAACAATTTACATAGCTATTAAGTAGACATTATTGTGACGAGAGTGAGTGGTTGAGTAGATATATAGCATTGCAACTGCAGCACAGAGAGAGAGAGGTGGGGTGACCAAATCAATGAACAATGGTGCCTTCTTCCATTCGTAAAGGAGCGTGGATATTCTCAAATTCCTTCTTCTGTAGAACTCCTATACCATTTACTTTAGATTCCTTCAACAACGTCCCACCACTGCTTCTGAATTTCAATATTCCATCCATATATACAGGATTTATGGCTGCATATTGACTTATTTACAATGTCTAACTTTCTACAATGTTTGACTCATTTTTTTTAATTAGTAGGCAATTAAGCTCCTGTCTATGGTTGCATATTGATTGCCGATCTTGAATACATGCTGACCTCTTTTTAAGTTCCACAGGTGGTCTTGGTAGTTATATCCATTATTATATCATTCAAAAACGATTAGTATGACCTCAACTTGTATTAAAGGTTGGACAATCCAATTGTTGCACTAAAGGTTGGACAATGTGATAAGGTAAAAAGAGATTAGAAAATGATTAAAATGCGCAACATATTCGATTTGAACATGTTATTTTTTTATTACAAATATCATACAAAAGTACATAAAATATAAAGTACAATTTCTTCAAGATTACAACAAGTAGCAAAGAAAATAGATTACAAATTAACTTACTGGAATTACAATCTTTGAAAAATAACAACTATGCAACCTGGTTGCTAACCTAAGAAACATAAATTAATGAAAAGTTTGCAAGGGTGATGAAGATCATCATTGTTCAAAGTAAGATTCGATCATTTTTCGTCGATCTATTTTCAGGAACCAGCAGAATAGATAAAACTTCTTGAACGCTACTTTGTCACCCTTACACGGACATAACTCTGGACAGTATGGATAAAACTTAATGACTTTAGGTGATTGATGCTAACTCTCCTCTCGTAGCATATAATCTCTTTCTCCCTAACTCCAAAAGAGAAAAATTAGAGATTATGTAGGGGAACCAACCGGCCCCTAGCAGCCCACTACCCATAATGACCAATAAATCTGGAAAGTAACTCCCTATTAAGCTGACGGTTACAGAAGCAACCCTCACTAGGTGGGAAGTTACGCCCACGAAGTACACGAATAGTCGTTGCGCGTATAATGTCTCGTTCCGGATAAATGTTAGTGGTGTTGGTCCTTCAATCATTAATCTTCACGCTTAACAAAAAAAATATTTTGCTACTGCGTAGTTTACTGATCAATCACTACAAAAATACTGAAAAATGCGAAGGATATTAGCGACGGATTATTTTTCGTTGATGAGTCAGTGACGGATAATCGACGGAATAACGATTAATTTGATTATGTAGACAACCTATATTAATTTTTTGTTGCTAGTTCGTTGTTGTGGTGTCGATTTTATTTCAACGACCGACTAGCGACGGATTAATCCGTCACTGCGAAATGTTAAAATTTCAGAACGTGTCTCATTTTTTCCCATTCCCTCTCTCTCTCTCTCTCTCTCTCCTCTCTCTCTCCCGACACCGACCCCGGCCCCCTCTCCTCCTTCTACTCCTTCACCGACCCCGACCCCGACCCCAAACTCCTCTCAGGCGATCCCCTCTTGTCACGACCCGCACCCGGAATTGGGGCACGAGTACGCGGGTACGTCCAGCCTACGCCGCAGCATCGGCAGTAGAACGCTGTCAAGGTCTTGATACTATCTAGCCAATCTCACACAAGCATCCAATCTCCATAAGGAGGCACGGATGACACAAATAAAACGAACACATACTCAATCACAGGACTACAGCACGATAAGATATCGAACAAATAAAATTAAATACAACACAAGTCTAAAGTAATAATCTAACTCAACAATTATCCATGTCTCAACAAGTATGCCGGAGACAAATCCGGTACCAAAAAGTCTACTAAAAGAACTAACCAGAAAACTAGTGATTCCGGCTAGACCTCCCGAAATCACATCTAAACTACCAAGCCCAAGTTGCAGCTACTCATCATATGGTCCATAAAGTGTTGGACACCGATCCTCTAAGGCATAGTCTGGAAAAATATTTTCAGTCAGGAAGGAGCAAAGTACAATCTCAAATAATAGTTCCATTTAATTGATAAGGACTATAAAGCAATAAACAGTTGATGCTAGATACTGAGAAGACGGTGAATAAATGCAATGGCAAAATAAAGAGACAGACAATGTAAAGAGACAGGCAATGGGCAATATGATACAGTCAGTGCATATATGAAAATGAAAAGAACAAGGTACAGTATCATATACGGGTGATGTAGTATATGATTTAAAATAGGGAACTGTAATCTATTCTAAGTGTTTGAAATAGTAGCTTCAAAATGTGATCGGCTTGAAAACATGTACGAGAGCTATAGGGCCTGGCTAATCATATGTGAAGAGTATGATTAACACTTACATTGTTCTATACTGTAATAAAAGGTTATGATCACATTTCTTACTAACTACTTTTTCGCCCCCAACTAGTACTGTGGATCCAACCATGACACGTCACGATACACGAGCAAGTCCAATCTATCATGTACGATGTCTAATATACATGTCGTGTACAATGTCAAACGATAATCAATGTAATATCTCATGACTGCAGATCCAAGCTATATACTAGTCCGTGTAGCACAGTGTCAAGGATTCAGATGTAACATTTCTAGATTATTGGACTTATAGAAATTATCAACAATTAGAAATTATCAGAGAAATGTACTTGCCTTGGGTCCTTAGCTGGTAAATATTGATGTCCTGTTCCAGAGTATCCCCTGGATGAACCAACAGTCCTATAGACATATCACAATATCATACTTGTATCAGATGCTACACTAACACACAATCAAAAACATCGAACTCAGGGCCGTGCCGGGTATGGCACTAGTCAACTAGGGGCATCTAGTAGGGATACATATCTAAATATACATTATACTCAGAATATATATATCAATTAAATACGTATATAATATATATATAAGTGCCTATCAGTAATTTGTACAAAATACATATAAGTGCATATACACTAAATAGATGTATATAAATATATATTTATATATTATAAATATACATAACACATTTATTCATAAAAAACTATATTTAAGAATATACATATGCTGAATATATGTGTATACATATGTACGTACTAGTGAAAATTTATATTTGTTATATTTATACATTATATATATATATATGTTTATACATATACCAAAAATACATATTTGTATCTACACCATTACATACATTAACACATATATATATTTATATATACAGATAATTTAATATATATATACATTTAATACGTATATATAAAAATAGAGAAATACGCAAGATATATATATATATATATATATATATATATATATATATATATATATATATATATATATATATATATATATATATATATATATATATACATATACGCGTATATATATATATATATATATATATATATATATATATATATATATATATATATATATATATATATATATATATATATAAAACATATATACACAAATAAAAATATGTTAGAGACATACATTAACATATATATATATATATATATATATATAGGGAGAAATATACGAACATACATACATTCATACATACACGTATACACACGTATACACCTACACATACATATACGTATATACGTATATGCAAAAATACATATACATAAAGAAGGAGGGAGAGGAAGAGGAGGAAACTCACAGTGGCTGCCGGGCTGGCTGGCCGGCCGGAGGGGGAGCTGGCCGGCGGGGGGTGGCCGCACTGGTGGTGGTGATGGTGTATGAAGATGAGGTGGTGGTGGTGTATGAAGATGGTGATGGAGGTGGTTGTAGATGGTGGTGGTTGTGATAGTGAGGGTCGCCGGAGAAGGTGAGCATGCCAGCGGGAGCTCCGGGCCAGAGTTCAGTGGTGGCGGAGATAACGTGGACGGCTCGCCGGAGCTAGCAACGGGGTCGGGTCGGAGGACTGAGCAGCCCGCCGGGATGAGGGCCGGAGGTCGGGTGCGAGGGGATGGAGGAAATGCAGGCCGGAGAGGAGAGTTGACAGTGGGGAAGAGCGGGGCCGGAGGGCTTGGCTGACCGGAGCAGCAGTCGGCTGTAGTCGGGGCCTGGCCGGGCTGAACGCCGGGGTCGCTTCGGGTGAACAGCGGGTGGAGGAGCAGTGGTTGGCCGCCGGAGTATGGCCGGGAGGGGTGAAGAACAGTGGAGGGGGACTCGGCTGGGTCGAGGGCAGGCCGAAGGTCAGGGTGCAGTTGCAGCGGGGAGTCGGAGAGCTCACGGTGGACGGGGCTGAGCAGCGGGCCGGAGCTGGAGCCAGCGGGCCGAGCTTGGCTGGCCGGAGCAGACAGAGGGCCGTCGGGGGAGGATAGGCTCGGCCGGGTGTGGGATGAGTGAACAGTGAGTGAGGGGTTGGGTTTCCCTCTCTCTTTTACATTTCAAAAATCTAAAGGAAAGAAGAAGAAGGGAAGAAGAAGAAGAAGAAGAAGAAGAAGAAGAGAAGAAGAAAAGAAAAAGAATGGAGAAAAAATGGGAAGCCTACGTTTGAGGTTGGAGGCTTGTGAGGAGGTGGGGAAACCTAGGTTTTTGGGGATTAGGGCTTGTGATGGGAAGGGTGATGATGAGGTGACTTTAAATAGGGAGAGAGGGTGTGTGAATGAAAGGTGAGGATTGACCCATTTAATGAATGGCCAAGATTTGTCATGAGGGTTTCTTCATATGGAGATGAGGGTGAGAGACTTAGTTAAATATTAGGGCTCCTTCATTGGTTCAAACAAATGGGTGTTGACACCTAATACAAATTTGCAAATTAGCCCCCTTAAATTTGGGTATTTGCACAGACGCATAAAATGACGAAAATTTGGCGGACGATTCGGTGTCTGGTATTTTGTAGGGTCAGAGGACGCTGTATGTTTGGTATGGGCTCAAATAGCAGGGCACTGGAATTTAATTGGGATTTACGGAATCAGTTAAAATGGTATCCTCAAATTAATTAGAAATAATGCAAGCTGTGTTCTAAAATTAATTAGGAGTACATGGGGCCAAAATCAGGTCGGGTCATCAATACCATTAGTGAAGAAGACTCAGAACAGAATATTTCTCTAATTTGGGTCGCACAAAAAATAGGTCAAAATTGCCTCCAATTTCGATTAGAATGCACAACGATACAAAGTTGGAATTTATTTTAGAAATTAAATAAACGTCCGCGACGATTTTTGTGCGGCTAAAAAATAAGGTACAGAGAGCTATATTATGAGTTGCAAAAATAGCAGAATGGAAGGCGGGCATGTCTAGGACAAGATTGTAAAATTTGTTGGAAGACAAAAGCTAGGGTAGCGCTCCAATTATCGAAGCAAGGGCAGGGCGCAATAATTAAATAAATTACGGTATTTAATTACAACCTCCAATAAATTAATTCTAAATAAAACAATTAACCACATAATCCCATAATTCGGACAGGTGTTCGTCTACTGGGCTTCTAGGTCAAGTCTACCAGCTCAATCATAAATGAACACTGTATATAATACTATATTTAATTACACATCTCACATAATTATTTAAATTAAATATACTATCATGCAATTACTTAATTGTAACTACCATAATATTAAATATTATAAAAAGTCAAAAATACCCCTATTTTTGGAACGTGGTAGTGACAAGTCTACCCTCCTTAAAAGAATTTCGTCCTCGAAATTTAAAATCCTCATAGTAGCGTTTATTCATACACATTATTATTTTCCCTCAAAGTTTAAATTCATCAACCACAAAATCAGGTAATAATCCACAATGTCTTTTCACAATTTTTCAAAAATTCTGAAATTATTGCATTCCTGAAAAATCCTCGAAATAAAATCAAAGTCCATTTTTTATCAAAAAAAATTCCCCGAAATTTTTAGTTAATAATTCAATACTCGGAATTTAATATCCACTCCTCTAATTAATTTTTAATCAATGCACATATAAAAATGTAAATCTCGTCCCAAAAAGTTTGAATTCAAACATTAATCCATCAATGATTTTTATTCCTCGATTTTCTCTTTCCTCAAAATACTCAACAATGCGATACTTATGGATTCTCCAAACGCAACATCCAATATAAAAATTTTAAAAATTTCATAACTTGCAATCAAATAAATATAATGATAATCTCCTAAATTTCCTCAAATTCTAATGATAACCTCAATCATATCATATCCTTCCTAAAATTTAATAAATCATCAATTCTGCCATGTTAAATTCTTGACCCTTTATTTAAATCGATGTTTATCCTCGAATTTTAATCATCTTGTCTCTCTTGTCAAGTCATAACCCCTTCATGAATCTTCGTCATGGTTAAACCCCAATAATCATGGTCTAAGAAAAATCTTTCCTACAATCATACAATATGCAACCTAAGAGAAATATGTACGGTCATAGTGTCTTTTGTCATGGTATTGCAGTCTCTGTATTAGGGTATACTACTAACTACATTCTAACAAGAAAATCATGCATACAACTATTGTACTAAGGAATCAATCAATCAATCAATCAAATAGAGAGGGACAGAAGGAAGGAAAGAACAGAACCTGCTAACACATTACCGGCAGTATCGGTCTCCTCGACCGTCATCGCAAGTGTCCCACCCTGCTGGGATGATTCCCTTCGCGGGTGCTGAGCAATATACGGTTCCACAGGTAGCCTAACTGGATCTCTATAATCTGAAACTGCGCACTGGCCGGGAAGATAAGGGGCTAGAAGACAATCCCTTACTCGATGTCCCGTAGCGCCGCAGTACAAACAAAGTCCTAGCCTCGTTCTACAGCTCTCCCAAAGGTGACCTGGCTTCTTACAGAAATGACAAGTCTGCTGTGTCTCTCTCGGAGGCTGTTGCTGATCCTGCTGAACACGGACTGGTGCCTGGTACTGTTGTTGATACTGATACGCCCATGGATGTTGCTGGATATGAACTGGTGCCAGGTACTGCCGTGGATGCTGAAATGCCCATGGCTGAATATGAACTGGTACTTGGTATTGCTGTTGGTACTGAATACGGGAACGCTTGGCCGGTCCTGTGCTACCATTCGTATCTTCAAACATATTGTGACTCCTCTTAGGCCTGAGATCCAGATCCTCTTCTGCAATCTTGGCATCTATCGAGATACCCTCAAAGGTAGTGGTATGACGACCAGAAGTACGCGATCTAATCTCTCTCGTCGGTCCCTTTCTAAACTTCCGGGCTCGATCTCCTGGGTCCCGAATCATAGACGACGCAAAATGGCTCAATCTACAGAATTCTGCAGCGTACTCGTCGACCGACATATTTTCTTGAACCAAGTCATAAAACTGACTTTCCAAGGCTCCCAATGCCACATCGGGAAAGAACTTCTCCTTGAAGAGCTCCTTGAAGGTCTCCCAAGTAAGTCCTTGTGCAGTAAGTCTCGGCTCCGTGCGATACCACGTGAGTGCAATATCGAACATCTGACTGCCAGCGGCTTCTATCTGCAAGTTCTCCGGAATCTGGGTCAATCGCAGGCTCCTCTCTATATCCTCTAGCCAGTCGTCAGCGTAGAGTATCCCTTCGGTGCCTTTGAACTCTCGAGGCATCATCCTCTTGAAGTCCACTATAGTGCCTGATCTCTGCTGCTGCTGGCCAGGAAACTGCTGGTACTGTGCTACTCTCTCCAAAGCTTGGAGAGTCACCTGATGAGCATTCTCCATGTTTTCTCTTATCAGCTCGGTTTGTGCCTGGTGCGCTCCTGCTTGCACCCTCTGAGCCTCAGCTTGAACTCGCTGAGCATCTGCCGTCACTCTCTGGGCATCTACCATGCCCTGGATCAAGGTAAACATCTGCGCCCCGTCAATGGGCAAACCTCCGGGAATCAGAGTCGGTGGAGGAGGATGGTCGTCCGTCATAGCTGCGGCAATCCTCTGAACAGGTGGGCGAGGAGGATCCCCGAAAAGTGCAGACACTCCTACATGCATCGGAGATGTAGGAGGAACTACGGCTGTCTGTCCCTCAGGTGGAGAGGTGGCAGACCCCTCTAAAGCTGATGCTCCCACTCTCATAAATCATGTCTTCGAGGACATCCTGAAGACAGATCCAAGAATCAATTAAGGCAAAATGCGATATCATAAAGGAAGGACAGTAAAGTTCTAAAGAAGCAACACTCAAGATAAATAGATTGGAATAACATTCCTAGTTGTGATTGTATAGGTCAATGATGCATCCAAGGTTTGATACCTCTATCCCTCTAGGTACCACAGTTCTACTAGAAGCACACTCACTGCTAGCTTTCTTACCTACTGCAATCGCTGATACTAGTTATTCTTATCACTCAAGTGCATATCAAATGCAATACACTATACTAAGTACTGCTCTCTTTAATACAACCCTAGATGGACACCCAAGTCAGTTGGCAGTGAGATCTCAATCATGCTCAAGCCAACAGATCCTTACACATGCACCTCATCTACTTATATACTAATATATCTCTCTCACTATAAGATTTTTTATCCTTAAAATAAATTCCTCAAAATAACTCCTCGAATAATGCATATACTTTCCTCAAGGTCAATTATTTAAATACTGAAATGAAAACTTAATCACTTCAAAAAAATCCTTACAGCCTTGTCTAGGTTCATTGAATCGAATCTGAATCCTCAAAATTTTCATAACAATATCTCAACTTCTCAAAATTGTAATTCATTTTTCAAGCTTCAAATTATAATTTAAATCCATATCTTGTAGTCCAATAGCCCTAGTGTTAATTTTTCTCACTGTCCTCATCGACATGCGTCATCAGATAATACCATAAACCAGTCTGTAAATTCATCTTGATATGAAATCAAACTCTACAATGAAACTAAAATCCTAATTTAATAACTAATCAACAATAATCAAATTCAATATCAATAAGTGAGAATGGACGGAACACAAGGGAAATGTTTTTAAATTGGAAATTTTAACAAGATTCTCAGGGGTCATCCCAGGAATCTCTCAAGGAATTGTGATTGAGTATTCGCTCTCATCCAAGTATCCTATGTCCTAGATTCTATCGCAGGCACGCAGTAGTGTAACAAAGATGACACACTACCACGACATCGCTCAACTTGCGAAGTCTGACCTGCATGGGCCACCACTAAAAACGTGTCACGACCCGCACCCGAAATTGGGGCACGAGTACGCGGGTACGTCCAGCCTACGCCGCAGCATCGGCGGTAGAACGCTGTCAAGGTCTTGATACTATCTAGCCAATCTCACACAAGCATCCAATCTCCATAAGGAGACACGGATGACACAAATAAAATGAACACATACTCAATCACAGGACTACAGCACGATAAGATATCGAACAAATAAAATTAAATACAACACAAGTCTAAAGTAATAATCTAACTCAACAATTATCCATGTCTCAACAAGTATGCCGGAGACAAATCTGGTACCAAAAAGTCTACTAAAAGAACTAACCAGAAAACTAGTAATTCCGGCTAGACCTCCCGGAATCACATCTAAACTACCAAGCCCAAGTTGCAGCTACTCACCATATGGTCCATAAAGTGTCGGACACCGGTCCTCTAAGGCATAGTCTGGAAAAATATTTCCAGTCAGGAAGGAGCAAAGTACAATCTCAAATAATAGTTTTATTTAATTGATAAGGACTATAAAGCAATAAACAGTTGATGCTAGATACTGAGAAGACGGTGAATAAATGCAATGGCAAAATAAAGAGACAGGCAATATAAAGAGACAGGCAATGGGCAATATGATACAGTCAGTGCATATATGAAAATGAAAAGAACAAGGTACAGTATCATATACGGGTGATGTAGTATATGATTTAAAATAGGGAACTGTAATCTATTCTAAGTGTTTGAAATAGTAGCTTCGAAATGTGATCGGCTTGGGAACATGTACGAGAGCTATAGGGCCTGGCTAATCATATGTGAAGAGCATGATTAACACTTACATTGTTCTATACTGTAATAAAAGATTATGATCACATTTCTTACTAACTACTTTTCCGCCCCCAACTAGTACTGTGGATCCAACCATGACACGTCACGATACACGAGCAAGTCCAATCTATCATGTACGATGTCTAATATACATGTCGTGTACAATGTCAAACGATAATCAATATAACATCTCATGACTGCAGATCCAAGCTATATACTAGTCCGTGTAGCACAGTGTCAAGGATTCAGATGTAACATTTCTAGATTATTGGACTCATAGAAATTATCAACAATTGGAAATTATCAGAGAAATGTACTTGCCTTGGGTCCTTAGCTGGTAAATATTGATGTCCTGTTCCAGAGTATCCCCTGGATGAACCAACAGTCCTATAGACATATCACAATATCATACTTGTATCAGATGCTACACTAACACACAATCAAAAACATCGAACTCAGGGCCGTGCCGGGTATGGCACTAGTCAACTAGGGGCATCTAGTAGGGATACATATCTAAATATATATTATACTCAGAATATATATATATCAATTAAATACGTATATAATATATATATAAGTGCCTATCAGTAATTTGTACAAAATACGTATAAGTGCATATACACTAAATAGATGTATATAAATATATATTTATATATTATAAATATACATAACATATTTATTCATAAAAAACTATATTTAAGAATATACATATGCTGAATATATGTATACATATGTACGTACTAGTGAAAATTTACATTTGTTATATTTATACATTATATATATATATTTATACATATACCAAAAATACATATTTGTATCTACACCATTACATACATTAACACATATATATATTTATATATACAGATAATTTAATATATATATACATTTAATACGTATATATAAAAATAGAGAAATACGCAAGATATATATATATATACATATATATATACATATACGCGTATATATATATATATATAAAACATATATACACAAATAAAAATATGTTAGAGACATACATTAACATATATATATATATATATATATATATATATATATATATATATATATATATATATAGGGAGAAATATACGAACATACATACATTCATACATACACGTATACACCTACACATACATATACGTATATACGTATATGAAAAAATACATATACATAAAGAAGGAGGGAGAGGAAGAGGAGGAAACTCACAGTGGCTGCCGGGCTGGCTGGCCGGCCTGAGGGGGAGCTGGCCGGCGGGGGGTGGCCGCACTGGTGGTGGTGATGGTGTATGAAGATGAGGTGGTGGTGGTGTATGAAGATGGTGATGGAGGTGGTTGTAGATGGTGGTGGTTGTGATAGTGAGGGTCGCCGGAGAAGGTGAGCATGCCAGCGGGAGCTCCGGGCCAGAGTTCAGTGGTGGGGGAGATAACGTGGACGGCTCGCCGGAGCTAGCAACGGGGTCGGGTCGAAGGACTGAGCAGCCCGCCGGGATGAGGGCCGGAGGTCGGGTGCGAGGGGATGGAGGAAATGCAGGCCGGAGAGGAGAGTTGATAGTGGGGAAGAGCGGGGCCGGAGGGCTTGGCTGACCGGAGCAGCAGTCGGCTGTAGTCGGGGCCTGGCCGGGCTGAACGCCGGGGTCGCTTCGGGTGAACAGCGGGTGGAGGAGCAGTGGTTGGCCGCCAGAGTATGTAAACCACCTAATTTTTCAAGAATTTTTAAATTTGGTTTTTTTCACAATTTTCTGGAATTTTCTGAGAATTTTCTGTAATTAAATTCAGGATTTTAATTATTGAATAATTTTTAATTGATAATAAATAATATTAAAATATTATGAAAATAATATTTTTTGGTGTAAAATGAAAAACTGGACTTAGGGTAATTTTTCTAGAATTTATCAGGCCCCGGACCTATTTTTAATCACTTAAAAACTATTATTTATTTATTATTAATTAATTAATTATTTATTTGTTTTTATTTTTTAACCCGGCCCAACGGCCCAGCCCCTCCTTAACGGGTCGGGTCCGCCCGACCGAACCCGACCCGCCGCCGACCCGTTCCCCTCTCCCCTGACCCTCGCGCCCCCGCGTTCACCGCTGCATCCGCCGCGTCCGCCGCGCTCCGCCCGGCCCACGCCCCACGCCCGCGTCCTCCGGCCTCCCCTCCGCGCTCTCCGCCACGTCCCCGCCTTCCCCGGCCACCCTCGCCCTCTCCCTCCCCTATAAATCTCCCTCGAAACCCTCCGGCGATCCCACCACCACCTAGCACCCGCTCCGCCTCGCCGAGACGCCGCCGCCGCTCCCCTCGCCGCACCGCCCTGCCCAGCTCCGCCCGGCCTCCCTCTTCTCCTTCCTCCTCCCCCGCAGCAGCACAGCAACAGCCCGCCTCCGCTCCGTCGGCCGCCGCGCCTCCTCCCGTGCGTCGCCCCAGCCTCCGGCCATCGCCGCCCCGCTGCCCCCGGCTCCCTCCGGCCGGTCTCCCCGCCGCAGCTCCGCCCTGAAGCCCTGAACCCTAACCCTAAGGTCGGACACAGGACACCGTGTCCTCGTGTCGTGTCGGACACAGTAAAGCCCCGGTTTCTGAGCCCTGTTCAGGTACGTATATCTTTCTGCTCGTAACCCCGTTTTCGATTCCGTCAGTTGCGTTGCGCAACCTGCATGACCCTCTCGGTGCCCGTGCAACCCGCTCGGGGCATCTCGTCCTGTGGCGATCGTGAACCGCGATCCAAAAATAGGAAAAACAACGACCCGTTTCACCCAGGAACTGGGTACGCCCCGCCAAACGGGATGACTTGGTCACGTGCGGGAGGGAGAATACTAGGAGGCATGTAGTTTACCCTTCCCCCTGTCCTGACTGATAGTTGTTGGTACGCGACTGTACCATCAGCCGGATACTCGATTATTCCTGACTGATAGCCGTCTATGACGTGCCTGATTAGCCTTATAACCTCCTACATGCCAACTATGTATTCTAAATACACAATCACACACACATAGTCTCTTTATCTTGTTGCAGTTCCATTTTCTTGTCTCATTATAATCCTGTTTTACTCATGTCTCTGACTTATAGCATTTAACTCTTAGTTAATTTTTCTACTTATTATGCATATTCTTATCATGATACTTAGTCAGTTTTTACTACTTGTCATAATTATTTAGTTTAAGCTTTGTTGTGTATTGGTACTTTGCTCCTTTCCTGACTGGATCCGTTGATATTAGGCGATGATGAGGACTATGCCCCCACCTTTTATGGCCCATATGACGTAGCAGATAATACATTTGAGGAGCCGGTTCCTACTCAGGAGACTACTTTTGAGGAGTAGTTAGCCAGTTAGATAGTATTTTTTCTTTCAGCATAGTAATCGGGTTTGTCTCCGATTTATCTTCTGGTTCTGTAATAAACTGTGGATTTGCTTGTCACATTTTGTCTTATGAAATCTTAGCATTCCTATTTCCTGTTATTATCCTTGCCTATTTATTGTGAATGAGCTAGATTTTAAATTATCTGTGAATATGGTCTAGACAGCGTACTACCGCCGACACTGCGGCGTAGGCTGGACGTACTCACGAACTCGTGCCCGAATATCCGGGTGCGGGTCGTGACACATTTTTATGGTGGCCCATACAGGTCAACGACTAAATTGTTCGGTTTCAACTTAGGGACCGAACATGCCTGCAATAAGAATAGAATAAGTTTTAGGATCTCATCCACTTGCTTGAATCGTTCTTGACATCTATCTCGGATTTGAATTAATTCCTTGACTTGCATCCTGCCTTGTTTCCTGTGCGCCTCTTATTGTTTATTTTGGTTGCAGAGTTATGGATTCACGAGCGAATGACGAGATTCCTGTAAGATCACCACGAGATGCTGCGGTAACCAACGAAGATGAAGTAACACTAGTGGATGGAGGACAATCAGCTCAACAATATGCCTCGAGAGCCCTCACGATGACCGTGGAGAACGCGCAGACTCGTGGAGTAGCTAATGCGCATAAGTGATTTGTAGTTATCCGTTTCTAGTATTGTTTTAGCTCGTGCCTATTGGTTCGTGACCTCAGCCCCAACCTAGTAATTTTGAACTTGCTAATAACCTGGTATGCTTTTACATTTGATAACAGTAAAGATTGTGTGGTCTTTATTTATTATTGCTTATTTTATTTTTATCTTTGTGAGCTTGAATTAATTTGTACCTCCTTTCATCATCATCTAGCGTGCTTATATTTGTTGTACTACCTTGACTTATGCTGCTAATATAGCCTAGTTTTGCAAGCTTACTCTTCTATCGAGCTTGATCATGACATATGTATAAGTGGGTTAACACACTGATACATTTCAGAATCAGTGTACTACGGTCTGATCAACCATGGTGCATTTTGGTTCGCTCATTGCACGACTACTTTACGTGGATTGAGATATATAGTTGACTAGTATACTTGTCCTGGACATGTCTGACATATCGTATCGATTGCATAACTGTGCTAATACGAGCAGTCGAACAAAGGATTACCAAAATAGGATTTCAATCCACAACTGCTTGACAATTCCCATTTGAATTCTTTAAACGCCTTGATCCCGATACTTCTATTCTATCACCTCACCCTTGAACTCTTTGATCTTCGTCTTCCCTTATTTCGAAAAGACGAAATCTCGTGCTTGGTATAAGTTTGATATATAGACAGTACTAGATATACCCCACAGGCCGGTCGCATTGATGATGACCATTTTATATATAATTAAGGGAATACCATAGGTGATGTGTTTGGTGTTAAAGACTTAAGGATTCAATACCATGATTAAATAAGTTGGGACATAGCTTTATTAGATGTATAGCCTTAGATGATAGATGGGTAAATTCTAAGTTGGGTAGAGACCGTAATGTTCACTTGAGAGAATCCTTTAGACTGTAATCAAGTGAGATTGGATAGAGAGAACCCTACCATATTTAAATTTCGAGGACGAAATTTTTATAAGTTGGGTAGATTTTAAACCCCCTGATTTTTCAAGAATTTTTAAATTTGGTTTTTTTCACAATTTTCTGGAATTTTCAGGGATTTTTTTGTAATTAAATTCAGGGTTTTAATTATTAAATAATTTTTAATTGATAATAAATGATATTAAAATATTATGAAAATAATATTTTTGGGTGTAAAATGAAAAACTGGACTTAGGATAATTTTTCTGGAATTTATCGGGCCCCGGACCTATTTTTAATTACTTAAAAACTATTATTTATTATTAATTAATTATTTATTTATTATTTATTTGTTTTTATTTTTTAACCCGGCCCAACGGCCCAGCCCGCGGCCCAAACCCAACCGGCCCAGCCCCTCCTTAACGGGTCGGGTCGGGTCCGCCCGACCGAACCCAACCCGCCGCCCGACCCGTTCCCCTCTCCCCTGACCCTCGCGCCCCCGCGTTCACCGCTGCATCCGCCGCGTCCGCCGCGTTCCGCCCGGCCCACGCCCCACGCCCGCGTCCTCCGGTCTCCCCTCCGCGCTCTCCGCCACGTCCCCGCCTTCCCCGGCCACCCTCGCCCTCTCCCTCCCCTATAAATCTCCCTCGAAACCCTCCGGCCATCCCACCACCACCTAGCACCCGCTCCGCCTCGCCGAGACGCCGCCGCCGCTCCCCTCGCCGCACCGCCCTGCCCAGCTCCGCCCGGCCTCCCTCTTCTCCTTCCTCCTCCCCCGCAGCAGCACAGCAACAGCCCGCCTCCGCTCCGCCGGCCGCCGCGCCGCCTCCCGCGCGTCGCCCCAACCTCCGGCCATCGCCGCCCCGCTGCCCTCGGCTCCCTCCGGCCGGTCTCCCCGCCGCAGCTCCGCCCTGAAGCCCTGAACCCTAACCCTAAGGTCGGACACAGGACACCGTGTCCTCGTGTCGTGTCGGACACAGTAAAGCCCCGGTTTATGAGCCCTGTTCAGGTACGTGTATCTTTCTGCTCGTAATCCCATTTTCGATTCTGTCAGTTGCGTTGCGCAGCCTGCATGACCCTCTCGGTGCCCGTGCAACCCGCTCGGGGCATCGCGTCCTGTGGCGATCGTGAACCGCGATCCAAAAACAGGAAAAACAACGACCCATTTTACCCCGGAACTGGGTACGCCCCGCCAAACGGGACGACTTGGTCACGTGCGGTCTTCACAGATACGTGCGCGCCGTCGATACGGACGTGTGGGATTTCGCAGAAGTTGATTCGGGTGTGCGTGCACACCGGGATCAACGCGTATCCGCGGACACCATCCCGTATCCGCCTTTTCTGAATTATGCCCTAACTTTCTGTACACACGTCGAATTAAAACGAAACTTGTGCCATCAGACTCGTAGCAATACGTTGGTCTTGTGACCCAAGTTTGGTTCGATTCTGAGAACGTTGACGAAATCGCATGTCGTGGGCCCCACAAGTCCCACTCGACGGGCGATTTTGTGATCGGCTCATCGGAATTCAATTCTGAAAGTTTCGTTGGGTTCGTATCCTCGTTCCTGACCTGTTGACACTAAGTTTGGTGAATTTGGAGACCTTTGACCCTGACACATTTTTCGGTGCAAAGCGGGCCCACATGTGGACCCCGTTTTGACCCAAAATTGCCGTTTTTGCCCTTGTCTCCAAATTGGACTCAAGGACAGGCGTTTCTAGCTATTTGATATCTTCTGAGCATGATGGTAATATTTATTTCAGCATCCGAAGATATTTTTGGAAATTTCCCGAGAACAGAATCGTAGTTGGAATCCAAACATCAGGCAAGTACCTGCACTTCAAGTTTAATCTTTATATTGTGATAATTAGTTCCTTGCTCTACTAGTACCATTAGATGTTTACACTTAGTGTTAGGATTTGGAGTTCATGTCTTGCTTTTCGTGTCGGGAGGAAGAATACAAGGAGGCATGTAGTTTACCCTTCCCCCTGTCCTGACTGATAGCTGTTGGTACGCGACTGTACCATCAGCCGGATACTCGATTATTCCTGACTGATAGCCGTCTATGACGTGCCTGATTACCCTTATAACCCCCTACATGCCA
Source organism: Iris macrosiphon (assembly GCA_036927795.1). Taxonomy (NCBI): domain Eukaryota; kingdom Viridiplantae; phylum Streptophyta; class Magnoliopsida; order Asparagales; family Iridaceae; genus Iris; species Iris macrosiphon. Next base: position 128,231,555 of record JAYESA010000016.1, on the reverse strand, counting down.
ACTATGTATTCTAAATACACAATCACACACACATAGTCTCTTTATCTTGTTGCAGTTCCATTTTCTTGTCTCATTATAATCCTGTTTTACTCATGTCTCTGACTTATAGCATTTAACTCTTAGTTAATTTTTCTACTTATTATGCATATTCTTATCATGATACTTAGTCAGTTTTTACTACTTGTCATAATTATTTAGTTTAAGCTTTGTTGTGTATTGGTACTTTGCTCCTTTCCTGACTGGATCCGTTGATATTAGGCGATGATGAGGACTATGCTCCCACCTTTTATGGCCCATATGACGTAGCAGATGATACATTTGAGGAGCCGGTTCCTACTCAGGAGACTATTTTTGAGGAGTAGTTAGCCAGTTAGATAGTATTTTTTTTTCAGCATAGTAATCGGGTTTGTCCCCGATTTATCTTCTGGTTCTGTAATAAACTGTGGATTTGCTTGTCATATTTTGTCTTATGAAATCTTAGTATTCCTATTCCCTGTTATTATCCTTGCCTATTTATTGTGAATGAGCTAGATTTTAAATTACCTGTGAATATGGTCTAGACAGCGTACTACCGCCGACACTGCGGCGTAGGCTGGACGTACTCACGAACTCGTGCCCGAATATCCGGGTGTGGGTCGTGACAGAGTGTGGCTGGGAGGGGTGAAGAACAGTGGAGGGGGACTCGGCTGGGTCAGGGGCAGGCCGAAGGTCGGGGTACAGTTGCAGCGGGGAGTCGGAGAGCTCACGGTGGACGGGGCTGAGCAGCGGGCCAGAGCTGCAGCCAGCGGGCCGAGCTTGGCCGGCCGGAGCAGACAGAGGGCCGCCGGGGGAGGATGGGCTCGGCCGGGTGTGGGATGAGTGAACAGTGAGTGAGGGGTTGGGTTTCCCTCTCTCTTTTACATTTCAAAAATCTAAAGGAAAGAAGAAGAAGGGAAGAAGAAGAAGAAGAAGAAGAAGAAGAAGAAGAAGAAGAAGAGAAGAAGAAGAAAAGAAAAAGAATGGAGAAAAAATGGGAAGCCTACATTTGAGGGTGGAGGCTTGTGAGGAGGTGGGGAAACCTAGGTTTTTGGGGATTAGGGCTTGTGATGGGAAGGGTGATGATGAGGTGACTTTAAATAGGGAGAGAGGGTGTGTGAATGAAAGGTGAGGATTGACCCATTTAATGAATGGCCAAGATTTGTCATGAGGGTTTCTTCATGTGGGGATGAGGGTGAGAGACTTAGTTAAATATTAGGGCTCCTTCATTGGTTCAATCAAATTTGCAAATTAGCCCCCTTAAATTTGGGTATTTGTACAGACGCATAAAATGACAAAAATTTGGCGGGCGATTCGGTGTCTGGTGTTTTGTAGGGTCAGGGGGCGCTGTATGTTTGGTATGGGCTCAAATAGCAGGGCACTGGAATTTAATTGGGATTTACGGAATCAGTTAAAATGGTATCCTCAAATTAATTGAGAATAATGCAAGCTGTGTTCTAAAATTAATTAGGAGTACATGGGACCAAAATCAGGTCGGGTCATCAATACCATTAGTGAAGAAGACTCAGAACAGAATATTTTCCTAATTTGGGTCGCACGAAAAATTGTTCAAGATTGCCTCCAATTTTGATTAGAACGCACAACGATACAAAGTTGGAATTTATTTTAGAAATTAAATAAATGTCCGCGACGATTTTTGTGCGGCTAAAAAATAAGGTACAGAGAGCTATATTATGAGTTGCAAAAATAGCAGAATGGAAGGCGGGCATGTCTAGGACAAGATTGTGAAATTTGTTGGAAGACAAAAGCTAGGGTAGCGCTCCAATTATCGAAGCAAGGGCAGGGCGTAATAATTAAATAAATTATGGTAGTTAATTACAACCTCCAATAAATTAATTCTAAATAAAACAATTGTAAAACCCCTGAATTTTCAAATTATTAAATTTTGGATTTTTCCCAATTTTCTGGAATTTTCTGGGAATTTTCTGTAATTAAAATCAAGGTTTTAATTAATAAATAATTTTTAATTGCCAGTAAATAATATTAAAATACCATGAAAATAATATTTTTGGGTGTAAAATGGAAAACTGGACTTAGGGTAATTTTTCTGGATTTTTCTGGGCCTCAGACCTATTTTTAAATGCCTAAAAACTATTTATTTAATTAATTAATTAATTATCTATTTATTTAATTATTTATTATTTATTTTTATTATTTAATTATTAATTAATTATTTATTTTTTTATTTATTATTTTTCCTTGGGCCCGGCCCGGCCCAGTGGGCCGAGCCCAGCGCCCAGCCCAGCCCGCTGCCCTTCCGGGTCGGGTCGGGTCAGGCAACCCGACCCGCTAGCCCCCGCACCCGCGCGACTCCCTCTCCCCGTTCCCGCGGCCGCCGCCGCGTTTTTCGGCCGGCCACGTTGCCGTCCCCGCCTCAACCCTCGGCCCACGACCCCCTCTCTCCTCCGCCTCGCCCGGAGCCAACCCCTCGCCGCCCCAGCCTATAAAAACCCCTAGTCACCCTCTTCTCCGGCCTACCCCGACCACGAACCGCCGCCCTAGCCACCGTGCCGCCCCGCCGATCCTCCGCTCCGGCGCCACCCCCGCGAGGCCGCCAGCCGCCGCAGCTGCTCCCCTCTCCTCCTCCTTCCTCCTCTCCCTCGTCGCAGCGGCTCCCCGACCCAGCACAGCCCGCAGCCGCTGCCGACGTCCCCGCCCGCTCCGGCAGCCGCCGGCGCCGCCGCGCCTTGCCGCACAGCCGCCCCAGTCCCCTCCGGCCAGCCACCCCCTGCCGGCGGAGCTCCGACCATGTCCAAACCCTAACCCTAGCCCTAATTCTCAGATTCGTGTCGGCGTGTCGGACACGACACGGACACGAGAATATCCGGTTTTTTGAGCCTCTTCAGGTACTCGTATCTTGCACCCTGTATCTCCGTTTTCAATTCCGTAAATTGCGTTGGGAAGCCTGTATGACCCTCTCGGTGTCCGGACAAACTGTTCGAGACATCGCGTCCTGTGGTGATCGCACACCGCGATCCAAAAACAGGAAAAACCAGACCCTGTTTCACCCCGGAACTGAGTCCGCCCCGCCAAACGGGACGACTTGGCCGTGTGCGGTCTTCACAGATACGTACGCATCGTCGATACGGACGTGTGAGTCTTCGTGGAAGCTGATTCGGGTGTGCGTGCACACCGAAATCAACGCGTATCCGCGGACATCGCCCCGTATCCGCCTTTTCTGTAATTCACCCTAACTTCGTGCACACTCGTCGGATCGAGACGAAACTTGCGCCATCGGACTCGTAGCGATACGCTGGTCCTGTGGGTCAAGTTTGGTTCGATTCTGAGAACGTTGACGAAATCGCGTGTCGTGGGCCCCACAGGCCCCGCTCGACGGGCGATTTTGTGTTCGGCTCATCGGAATCCAAATCTGGAAGTTCCGTTGGGTTCGTATCAGCGTTCCTGACCTGTTGACACTAAGTTTGGTGAATTTGGAGACCTTTGACCCGGACACGTTTTTCGGTGCAAAGCGGGCCCAACGGCGGACCCCGTTTTGACCCGAAACTGCCGTTTTTGCCCTTGTCTCCAAATTGGACCCAAGGACAGGCGTTTCTAGCTATTTGACATCTTCTGAGAGTGATGGTAATGTCTATTTCAGCTTTTGGACTCATCTCTGGACTTTTCCCCCAAGAACAATTAATCAGATCCAAACAACAGGCAAGTACCTGCACTTCAAGTTGATCTTTATATTGTGATAATTAATTTCCTGCTCTACTAGTATTCTTGATGATTACACGTAGTGTTAGAATTCTGGATTTCATGTCCTGAATACGGGATTTCATGTCTTGCTTTCCGTGTCGGGTGGGAGAATACTAGGAGGCATGTAGTTTACCCTTCCCCCAGGTCCTGTTACTAGCTGTTGGTACGCGACTGTACCATCAGCCTTATACTTGATTGTTCCTAGTCACTAGTCGTCTATGACGGCCTTATTAGCCTTATAAACCCCTACATGCCAACTATGTATTCTAAATACACAAGTTCACGCACATAGTTCCTGTCTTGTTGCAGTTCTTGTTGTCTTGTTACAGTTACATTTCCTGTCACATTTTTCCTGTTTTACTCGTATTTCTGGTTTATAGCAATTAATCATACTTTACTTCTAGTCTTGTTTTATAACATTATTTCTCAGTTAATTTTACTACTTACTTACGCATTTCTCAACATAATGCTTAGTCAGTTATTTTCTACCTGTCACGAATATTTAGTTTTAATCTTGTTGTGCACTGTGTACTTTGCTCCTTTCCTGATTGGATCTGTTGATTTAGGCGATGATAAGGATCTTGCCCCTACTTATTATGGCCCCTATGAGACAGCAGGTGATACAGTTGCAGAGCCGGTTCCCACCCAGGAGACTACTCCTGCAGAGTCGTTAGCATTAGTTGTTTATTTCCTTTCATCTTAGTAATCGGGTTTGTCCCCGATATAATCTATGGTTCTGTAATAAACTCTGGATCTGATTATCATATTCTGGTTATAAAATCTTAGCATTCTTTTTCTGCTATTTTTTCTTGCCTATTTAATTATTGTGAATGAGCTAGATTTATCACCTGTGATCATGCCCTAGACAGCGTACTACCGCCGACACTGCGACGTAGGCTGGACGTACCCACGCACTCGTGCCCGAATTTCTGGGTGCGGGTCGTGACACGTTTTAGTGGTGGCCCATGCAGGTCAAACGACTAAATTGTTCGGTTTCAACTTAGGGACCGAACAGACCTGCAATAAGATTGAGGATTTTAGGATAAAGCTCATTCACAGTATAGGGTCCTTATTTCAATTCTTGATATCATTTTTGCTCAATTATCCTATCGCCTTTGATTTCCAAGTAATCTATTCTGATCTCCCTATCCCTTCATCTTTCAGAATGGTTCAGACAAGGAACACAGTAGGAGGCACATCAGAACCAGCTGAGCAGACTGTGCCCGAAACTCTTGCACTCCCTCCACCTCCATCTACTCCGGCAGTTACTTTAGATGGGGCACAACTACTTGGAGTGTTCCAGGGACTAGTAGAATCCCAGAAAGAACAGACTGCACTTCTGCGGACCAGCCTCTCAGAAGCTCTTAGGTCCCAGGAGTCGCCACACAAGAGGCCAGGGAGTGCCAAAGACTTCAAGAACCTTAAACCCCTGGAATTCTATGGAACTGAGGGCATTCTCTACGCCGATGAATGGATAGAGAACGTAGAGCGACTCCTGAAGACTGCTCGGGTTCCTGATGATCTCAAAGTGGAGTCCGCAAGCCTGCAACTGTTCGACATAGCTCGGACCTGGTTCAGAGATGAACCCCAACTATCTGCTCCTGACCTCACCTGGGAAGATTTTAAGAGGCTATTCAAGGAGAAATTTTACCCCGAAGTGGCTCGGGAAGCTCTCGAAAGCCAATTCGAGAGACTGGAACAAGGTAACCTGACTGTTGATGAGTATACTGCTGAATTTAGCAGGTTAAGCCACTTTGCGGAGTACATGGTTCGTACCCCGGAGGACAGAGCTCGTAGATTCAAGAAGGGGCTGTCTCCGGATATTCGCCTTGCTGTCACCACCAGCCGAGCTTGCACTTATGAGGAAATCTTGAACGTGGCACAAGGCGTTGAGAGAGACATGGGGCATAAGCTAAAGCGAGAAAGAGATACCGGAAATGCGGGACCCAACAAACGCCCTTTTCAACAACAACAACAGCAGAGATCCCCGCAACAAGCCCAGCGTCCTCTCCCTCGAGCTCCAGCACCCCAACATCAAGCTCAAGGGCAGACCCAACGAGTTCCCACTTGTGGCTTTTGTCGAAAACAAGGTCACACCTGGCAAGTTTGTAGGATGAGACTAGGTGCCTGTCTATATTGTGGATCAACAGAACATCGAGTGAGGGACTGCCCCACTGCTCCAGGACGCGGACAAGCTTACGTGATGACCGTGGAGAACGCGCAAACTTTGGGAGCAGCTAATGCGCGTAAGTGATTCGTAGATATTTTTTTTCTAGTATTGTTTTCGTGCCTATTGGTTCGTGACCTCAGCCCCAACTTAGTCATTTTGAACTTGCTAAATACCTTGTATGCTTTTAAATTTGATAACTATAGAAGATTTTAGAGGTTGCTATTATGCTTACTATGTGTTGTTTTGTGGATTTAAATAATTTGTACCTCCTTTTCATCATCATCTAGCGCACTTAATTTTGCTGAACTTGACATATGCTGCTATTTTATAGCCTAGTTTTGCAAGCTTACCCTTTTACCGGGCTTGTTCATGACACATGTATTATTGAGGCCTGATCAACCCCACTAATACAAGTGTCTACTCAGAATCAGTGTACTACGGTCTGATCAACCTTAGTGCATTTTGATTCGCACTTCGCACAACTACCTTACGTGGATTGAGAGATATAGTGACTAGTATACTTACCCTAAAATGTGTCCGAGCATATCGTATCAGTTACATAATTATACTGATACGAGCATGCGGATAAACGATTACAGAATAGAATCTCAATCCATAACCGCCTGGCAATCCCTATTAGAATTCCTTAAACGCCTTGGTCCCTATACCTCTGTTCTACCACCTCGCCCTTAAACTCCTTATTATTAATCCTCGTCTTCCCTCATCTCGGAAAGACAAAATCCTGTGTTTGATAAGTTGAATTGCAGTGCTAGACATACCCCTCAGACCGGTCAAATTGATGATAACCCTTTATGACTAAGACAATACCCTCGGTGATGTGTTTTGTGTTGCAGACTTAAAGATTCAATATCATGATTTATTAAGTTGGGACCTAGCTTTACTAGTCGTACAACCTTAGAGGATATATGGGTAGAATTCTAAGTTGGGTAGCGACTGCAATGTTCACCTGAGAGAAGCCGTTAGACTGTAATCAAGTGAGAGTAGACAGAGAGAACCCTGCCATAATTTAAATTTCGAGGACGAAATTTTTGTAAGTTGGGTAGGTTGTAAAACCCCTGAATTTTCAAATTATTAAATTTTGGATTTTTCCCAATTTTTTGGAATTTTCTGGGAATTTTCTGTAATTAAAATCAAGGTTTTAATTAATAAATAATTTTTAATTGCCAGTAAATAATATTAAAATACCATGAAAATAATATTTTTGGGTGTAAAATGGAAAACTGGACTTAGGGTAATTTTCCTGGATTTTTCTGGGCCTCAGACCTATTTTTAAATGCCTAAAAACTATTTATTTAATTAATTAATTAATTATCTATTTATTTAATTATTTATTATTTATTTTTATTATTTAATTATTAATTATTTATTTATTTTTTTTGTTTATTATTTTTCCTTGGGCCCGGCCCGGCCCAGTGGGCCGAGCCCAGCGCCCAGCCCAGCCCGCTGCCCTTCCGGGTCGGGTCGGGTCAGGCAACCCGACCCGCTAGCCCCCGCACCCGCGCGACTCCCTCTCCCCGTTCCCGCGGCCGCCGCCGCGTTTTCCGGCCGGCCACGTTGCCGTCCCCGCCTCAACCCTCGGCCCACGACCCCCTCTCCCCTCCGCCTCGCCCGGAGCCAACCCCTCGCCGCCCCAGCCTATAAAAACCCCTAGTCACCCTCTTCTCCGGCCTACCCCGACCACGAACCGCCGCCCTAGCCACCGTGCCGCCCCACCGATCCTCCGCTCCGGCGCCACCCCCGCGTGGCCGCCAGCCGCCGCAGCTGCTCCCCTCTCCTCCTCCTTCCTCCTCTCCCTCGCCGCAGCGGCTCCCCGACCCAGCACAGCCCGCAGCCGCTGCCGACGTCCCCGCCCGCTCCGGCAGCCGCCGGCGCCGCCGCGCCTTGCCGCACAGCCGCCCCAGTCCCCTCCGGCCAGCCACCCCCTGCCGGCGGAGCTCCGACCATGTCCAAACCCTAACCCTAGCCCTAATTCTCAGATTCGTGTCGGCGTGTCGGACACGACACGGACACGAGAATATCCGGTTTTTTGAGCCTCTTCAGGTACTCGTATCTTGCACCCTGTATCTCCGTTTTCAATTCCGTAAATTGCGTTGGGAAGCCTGTATGACCCTCTCGGTGTCCGGACAAACTGTTCGAGACATCGCGTCCTGTGGTGATCGCACACCGCGATCCAAAAACAGGAAAAACCAGACCCTGTTTCACCCCGGAACTGAGTCCGCCCCGCCAAACGGGACGACTTGGCCGCGTGCGGTCTTCACAGATACGTACGCATCGTCGATACGGACGTGTGAGTCTTCGTGGAAGCTGATTCGGGTGTGCGTGCACACCGAAATCAACGCGTATCCGCGGACATCGCCCCGTATCCGCCTTTTCTGCAATTCACCCTAACTTCGTGCACACTCGTCGGATCGAGACGAAACTTGCGTCATCGGACTCGTAGCGATACGCTGGTCCTGTGGGTCAAGTTTGGTTCGATTCTGAGAACGTTGACGAAATCGCGTGTCGTGGGCCCCACAGGCCCCGCTCGACGGGCGATTTTGTGTTCGGCTCATCGGAATCCAAATCTGGAAGTTCCGTTGGGTTCGTATCAGCGTTCCTGACCTGTTGACACTAAGTTTGGTGAATTTGGAGACCTTTGACCCGGACACATTTTTCGGTGCAAAGCGGGCCCAACGGCGGACCCCGTTTTGACCCGAAACTGCCGTTTTTGCCCTTGTCTCCAAATTGGACCCAAGGACAGGCGTTTCTAGCTATTTGACATCTTCTGAGAGTGATGGTAATGTCTATTTCAGCTTTTGGACTCATCTCTGGACTTTTCCCCCAAGAACAATTAATCAGATCCAAACAACAGGCAAGTACCTGCACTTCAAGTTGATCTTTATATTGTGATAATTAATTTCCTGCTCTACTAGTATTCTTGATGATTACACGTAGTGTTAGAATTCTGGATTTCATGTCCTGAATACGGGATTTCATGTCTTGCTTTCCGTGTCGGGTGGGAGAATACTAGGAGGCATGTAGTTTACCCTTCCCCCAGGTCCTGTTACTAGCTGTTGGTACGCGACTGTACCATCAGCCTTATACTTGATTGTTCCTAGTCACTAGTCGTCTATGACGGCCTTATTAGCCTTATAAACCCCTACATGCCAACTATGTATTCTAAATACACAAGTTCACGCACATAGTTCCTGTCTTGTTGCAGTTCTTGTTGTCTTGTTACAGTTACATTTCCTGTCACATTTTTCCTGTTTTACTCGTATTTCTGGTTTATAGCAATTAATCATACTTTACTTCTAGTCTTGTTTTATAACATTATTTCTCAGTTAATTTCACTACTTACTTACGCATTTCTCAACATAATGCTTAGTCAGTTATTTTCTACCTGTCACGAATATTTAGTTTTAATCTTGTTGTGCACTGTGTACTTTGCTCCTTTCCTGATTGGATCTGTTGATTTAGGCGATGATGAGGATCTTGCCCCTACTTATTATGGCCCCTATGAGACAGCAGGTGATACAGTTGCAGAGCCGGTTCCCACCCAGGAGACTACTCCTGCAGAGTAGTTAGCATTAGTTGTTTATTTCCTTTCATCTTAGTAATCGGGTTTGTCCCCGATATAATCTATGGTTCTGTAATAAACTCTGGATCTGATTATCATATTCTGGTTATAAAATCTTAGCATTCTTTTTCTGCTATTTTTCCTTGCCTATTTAATTATTGTGAATGAGCTAGATTTATCACCTGTGATCATGCCCTAGACAGCGTACGACCGCCGACACTGCGGCGTAGGCTGGACGTACCCACGCACTCGTGCCCGAATTTCCGGGTGCGGGTCGTGACAACAATTAACCACATAATCCCATAATTCGGACAGGTATTCGTCTACTGGGCTTCTAGGTCAAGTCTACCAGCTCAATCATAAATGAACACTGTATATAATACTATATTTAATTACACATCTCACATAATTATTTAAATTAAATATACTATCATGCAATTACTTAATTGTAACTACCATAATATTAAATATTATAAAAAGTTGAAAATATCTCTGTTTTCGGAACGTGGTAGTGACACCTCTCACGGCGACCCCCTCTCTCCTCTTCTTTTCTCTGGCGACCCTCGACCTCGGCCCCCTCACCCCTCTCCTCCTCCTCCTTCCCCGACCCTGACCCCAAACTCCTCTCCGGCGACCCCCTCTCACAGCGACCCCCGACCTTGGCCCCCTCTCCCCATCCTCCTCCTCCTCCTCAATCCTCTCCGCCCCATCCCCCTCTCCACCCCCCCCCCCTCTTGACCCCCCCCCCCCTCCTCAAACCCCCTATAGTCAGACAGCCTAAGCTGAACCCCATCCTCCACAACAGTGGGTAATTATCATAATTAGGTTGTTTTGATTTAGAATTTGGACACAGACACATGACACAAACACAAACACTAATACACGACACATTGGATAGTTTTGATTTAGGTTAAACTTCTTAGTATTTTTGAAATTGAATTAGGTTTACCAACATGCGACACAAACACGAACACATGACACAAACATAGTGTTGATTATCAAAAAAAAAATCTCGATACAGACATGGACACAATTTGGGTTTATTCTATCTGGATTTTGACACAGACGCAAACACAGTTAGGGGTGACCATTATTCGGTTCGGTTTAAAAAAATGGTATATTTAGTTACTATATATATAAAAAAGCGCAAATAAACCGATCAAAAAATTAAATTGTATTACAATCGTATATAGTTAAACTTTAGAGTACTAATATGAATAGTAATTAGTAGTTACTATAATTATGTACTAAGTACTTAGAAGTAGATATAGAATTGTGAATCGGAGTATCGGCCATATCGTCGGTTACGGATCGGAGTATCAGATTTTTTGTATCAAAAAACAAATAATTATTAATAAATTAATAATATTTTAGAAAATATATTTCATACATTTAGGCATAGTTTTAAGTATTTCTAGTATTGTTTCTTAGTAGTTTTGAAATTGAATGAAATAGTAGTCACCATTGCCGATTAGTTTATATCTGATAGATAAGTTTATTTTTTAGTTACTTTTACAACCTTACTATGCTAAGGTATGTATCGACCATATTCAGATGAGTGTCGAGGAAGTATGATTTTGGATACGTGTAAAACAAGTATCCTAACTCTAGCTTTTACAATATTTAGTTCTTTATGAGACTTCTTCATCAAGTATCCTAACTAACTAATCATTTAGCAAATATCTTAACTCATCTTAAATCTAATTAATCCATATTGTTTGAATTAATTTATATGGTATATGCCGAATCAATGAGTCGATACTTAGTTGACCGGTTATGGATGTACAATCGACGACATGAGAGTAGGATTAGTTTGACAAATGATTTCATGACGGACGTTGAAAAATTTCTCAAATACGCCCGTAGTCAACCTCATTTCATGGATGGGAGGCTCATCAAGTGTCCTTGTGTCAAATGTCGTAATATACCATTCAAAGAGGTGGATCTTGTGCTACAAGAAGGGTTTCGTACCGAACTACAAGGAGTGAATGGCTCAAGGAGAACCTTTGTTTTCTCAATATCATCATTACTCGTTCAATACAGAGGTAGAAGAGTCCACTCTCGGAGATAACTTTGAATATCGACCGCGAAACCTTGCGCGTGAGTTGGTATTTGATACGACCGGTCCAAATTTTGATCCGGAGGATCCTAATCCTGATGCGAAGGAATTCTATGATATGTTCAAGAATGCCGATACTCCGTTATACCCGGATTGTGATTCTCATCCTGTCATGTCGATGTTGATGCGGTTGTTGAACCTAAAGTCTGATTTTAACTTGTCATAGGAATGCTACGACCGAAAAAATCAGTTTGATAGAGAGTTGTTGCGAAAAGGATCGAAGGAGTTGCCTGAAAACTTATACAAGTCGAAGATGATGATACAAAAACTCAGATTAGGTTACGAAAAGATAGATTATTGTCGAAACTGTTCCATGTTGTACTACAAGGAGAACAATGATAAAGATCAATGTATTTTCTGTCATACGGACCGGTACAAGCCAATTCGGGACAAAGAAAAGTCAACTATCCAGCAATGTTGCGTTCCTATAAGTACATGCAGTTTTTGCCGATCACAATGAGGCTACAGAGGATGTATAAGTCCGTAAATACAACACAACACATGACATGACATAGCAAGGAACGAAAGATGGATGAAGGAGAATTATCTCATCCTTCCGATGGAGAAGCATGGAAGCAATTTGATCTGTGGCATCCTGAATTTACTGCGGATCCCAGGAATGTCCGATTGGATTTATGTTCTGATGGATTCACTCCTTTCGGACAGTCGGGATCTCAGTACTCTTGCTGGCCGGTGATTTTGACTCCTTACAATCTACCAACGTGGATGTGCATGAAGACTCCTTACATGTTCTTGACACTTATCATACATGGTCTGATAAATCCAAAGAAGAACATCGATATCTACTTTCAGCCGTTGGTGGATGAGTTGAAATAATTGTGGCAATTCGGCATTCGGACATATGATATATCGAAGGAGCATAACTTTCAGATGAGAGCGTCTCTCATGTGGAGCATCAATGATTTTCCAGAATATGGGATGTTATCGGGGTGGAGTACTTATGGTACTTTGTCTTGTCCGATATGTATGGAAAAGAGTAAGGCATTCCATCTCCAAAATAGAGAAAAAGTATTTTTTTTATTGTCACCATCAGTTCTTCTTGCGTCGCATCCATGGAGAAGGAACATAAATGCCTTTAGAGCTGGTAAACATGAACTATCTCCTCCCCCGTTGAGACTGATATGAGACGAAGTTTGGAAAGAGGTAGATGGATCGCCGACTGCAATGGAAGATCCGATATCGGCCGATCACCTTGAAGGGTTCGGACGTAGGCATAATTGGACAAAGCAGAGTATCTTTTGAAACTTACCTTATTGGAAGGACAATCTCCTAAGGCACAATCTTGATGTCATGCATATCGAAAAGAATGTAATCGACAACATCATTAATGATACCTTGCAAGAAACCAAGAAAGATAATGAAAAATAACTAATCATATTGCTATTAATCTGTGTTGTTGTAGAATGATGATTTTATTATATTGTGGTAACAAAATATATTTGACATAATAAGTAATCATATTGCTTTTAACCAGTGTTTTTATAGGATGTTGAATATGATAAATATATGGAATTGGACAGGTGAAGAGAGTTCCTAGATTGGACGATATAGAGATCTAAACACAAACCCTAAAATTAAATAACCTTAGAATATGTATATCTTGCTAGAGTTTAGTTCATGAATGTCAGAGATTGGAAATCAAATCATGAAAGAACTTAACAAAAAGAATAACGCGCTTTGACATTTTTCTGTGCTTCAAATTTATTGGTAGGTACAGTTGTGAGCAACAGCAACAGACACTTTAGTTAGTGGCAATAGTCACACTCTTTATTTAATTGTATATATATATTATTGGTCCATATCTCCGCAATTCTTCCTCATTTAACACACCGTAGCCAAAAAAATAAATAAATAATGAAGGAATTCCCACATGCCAGTCAGCCCTAATAAATGAAGTTACTTAACCATCAGCAATAGTTCCTTGTGTGTGTGTATATAAAGCAACAAACCACCACTTCATTGATCATCAATAACAAGTAAGGAGTAAGAAACTAAGAAATGCCAATGGGGATGAAGAAGAAGAGGTTTGGAGTGCTGTTGTGCGCAGGGGACTCGGAGTACGTGAAGAAGAAGTACGGCGGATACTCGGAGGTGTTCATGGGCTTGCTAGGGGAAGAAGGGGAGACTTGGGACTTTTTTCGAACTTTCGACGGCCAACTACCGAATGCTGAGGATATCGACGCCTACGACGGCTTCGTCATCTCCGGCAGCTGCAGCGATGCCCACGGAGCCGATGTTTGGATTCTCAATCTCGTGGAGCTCATAAAGAGGCTTGATTCTATGAGGAAGAAGATCCTTGGGGTGTGCTTTGGTCACCAGGTAATATAATGCTATATATTATTATCACTTAACATTTAACAACATAATAGTTGTGTGGTTATCACCTCATATATTACTATATGTATTTTTCTAGTTTCATTCTATTTTATGGTTATATTTTGGATTTTATAGGATTTTATAAGTCATTCTTAGTTGTTATTAACATGGTCGTCCAGTATATAGTCCCTTCCTAATGAACAGAAAAAAATTGGTGTGAAATACTGTATTATATATGTTTGCACCATTCCTTGATGTGCCAAAGACCTTAAAAAGTAAACCTTGATTCAGTTAGGGGATTCCCATCAACATTGAATATTGAAATATTGGAGAGTCTTAATATATATATATATATATGCTTGAACCAAAAAATTTCATGGACAAAAAGAATTTGATAATATATAGCTAACTATTAGCAATGATATTTTACCTATTATGAACAAATTGCTAAGTACGCAGACAAAATTTGTAATATATAATCCTATCATAATATTTTGTTGACAGATCTTGAGCCGTGCATTAGGGGGGAAGACTGGCAGAGCAAGCAAGGGATGGGACATAGGAGTGAATTGCATCCACCTCTCTCCCTCCGACAAGTTGTTCTCTTCTCTCTGCATGCCCTCTCAACTCCTTGTCATTGAATGCCACCGCGACGAGGTCTGGGAGCCACCTCCCAACGCTGAGGTCCTCGCACGGTCTGACCGGACCGGAGTTGAGATGTTCCGTTACGGGGAGCACATAATGGGGATCCAAGGCCACCCCGAGTACACAAAAGACATCCTCCTGCACCTCGTCGATCGCCTCCTGCAGTGCAAGCTCATTCAAACTAGTCAAGCCGAGGCAGCCGTGGCTAGCTTGAACGGGAGGGAGACGGACCGAGAAGAGTGGAAGAAGTTGTGCACAAGCTTTCTCAAGGGGAAATCGATGTATTAAATGGGAGATGAAAGCTTAAAAAATATTGGAGGAAAAAGAGAGAAATTGTTGTATGAGAATTACAAGCATACTAAATAAATAAAGACATTATTATTACATGGAGATCCCATATCAATGTAATATTTGCTAATATTGAAAAGAAAACTAAGTAATTAAAGAATATACAATAATCTTAGGATACTAAGTAATTACATAATATGGAATAATCTTAATATCCTTCCTCAAGTTGGACAGTGAATATTGTGAAGTTCCAACTTGTGTCACGACTTGCTCCCACTTTTGGGGTACGAGTACGTGGCGAAGTAGGCTACAACATCGACGGTAGTACGTTATCTAGACCTCAATATCAATTTTGAATCTAAATACACAATATTTGATTATAAAATAAATTTTTTTTTGCTCATTCACATCAACTATACAATTTACAAAATCCCCAATTACAATTAAATCACAATTCGCGAACAAACTCACACAACATCAATTTAAGAGAACTAACTAAACTATCTATGGTCTAAAATCATCCTCGAAAGCATCCACCCTCCATCAAGGATCCAAAGCATAGGATAGCAAGTCACCTAAAATTATCAACATATCCAGTAAGAATTGGAACAAGATCATCATAACACTAAGCTACACAATATAATATAACAACATGAAGGAAACAACAGTAAATGAAAGATGAATTGTAAGCATTGTATGATATGATAAGAATCGTACAACTATGACATGCTAACAATATGAAAGTATACTCAAGAGGAGACGAGCCACTAAACAATATAGCAACATGAGGAATCAAAGACACGTGTACAATGTGTTTTAGAATACCAACGTTCAACGTGCATGTTGTTGGGTTAGGGATCAGACAATCAAATATGAGTGGTGTATTTGTTGAATAAACTTCGTAAGACGGTCCCCTGACTAAATAAACTATGGGCTAACACTGTCAGTGAGAAACCACATGTTTACTAGTCGTATTCTCCCACCCGACTAACTCACAATTACATGCCCAACATGGTAAAACGTGGCAATACGATAAAAAGTAAACATGATAAATGAGAAGTTAATTATGAACATGTACATATACTCTAATGATTCTATCTCTCGTGCATAAGTAATAATCACGGTAAATCAAGAACAAACACTACTAGAATAAGGCAAATTAGCGACGCATGAAAGAGTCACCAAATCGCTAAATTACGTCGCTAATACTAAGTAGCGACACTTTGATTTAGTCGCCAAAAAGCTAGTCGCTGATCAAAATAGCGCCGAAAAAAGTCGTCATAGCGACGTAATTTAGCAACGTTTAAAAGTCACAAGAATAGCGACTCTTAGCATCGCAGGTCGCCAAATTTGTGATATTTTATTTTAGTCGGTAATTGTCGTTAAATTTATCGACAACTTGCGACATAATCAGCAACGAAAAGCTGACATGGCAAATATTGCCATGTCAGCAATATTTAGCGACGTTTAGTGACGATCAGCGACAAAAAATAAATTATTTGACAGTTTAGCAACATCATTAGCGACTCCTATGGACGTCACTGAACGTCACTAAATGTCGCTGAACGTCGCTATGATTAAAAAAAAATGCATACAATATCACAGTATAACATAACTGCAGTATGATCACATTTCAAATAAATAGACAGACCTGGAGCAACCCTCCATTGAATTTTCTGGGTTTGTCGACCCCTTTGGTAGAACACTCAACACTGGTACAATTACACAACAAAAATGATAAAATAAATCAATAAAAAGCTCTAAGACCCGAATGTAGTCACACAATATCCAGTCACAATAAAAATGTACAAATATGTCACACAATAAAAATGTACAAATAATAAGTACAAACTCCCATGAATGGGCCAATACACACATGTCAAAAAAAAACTACTACTGATCAGGAGGAGGAGCCGCGTCGAATCTGAGATAATAGCGCTTCAAACTGCTCCTGTATAAGTGTCACAGAACCCGATGCAGGAGTCGATATAGATGATGATGCAGGCGGACCAGGAGGACATCGTTGCTACAACTCTGTCAGTCGAGCGTCACAAGTATCCAAGTATCCATGACAGATAATAACCTCCTAGTACTATGCTTCACTCGCTCGCCCATCTGAAGATGTGATGCATGCATCCTCGATAGTGAAGCACCCACGGTCTCCACTCACTCGCGCATCTCAATATGTGACGCCTGTATCCTCGATAGTATGGCGCCCACGGTCAACTGCGACTCCTGCAGCGACGTCATGTTGCGCTCTGTCGACTTGGCCAGATTCTTCAACTCCATGATGCTACGCTCCAGTGATTCGAAACGTGCTATGAGCGTCGCATCGTCCGTATGCGGCTGTACCGTAATCCTCTACATCAACTCGACACGCAGAGATGCGATCTGAAGGTTGTAACACCCCGTTCCGTTCAATCGGACTGCCATTTCAAACAGCAAAAGTGCATGTCCCGACCCGGTTTGCTCAGGCGAGAATACTCGTTTGAGGCAAAGGATATCCAGACTTGCCCCTACAGGAATTCAGCGTAGGCTTTCAGAGGCTCGCTTGACGTATCGCTCTACCGAGGCGAATCATCGCTAAGGTGTGTGGCTACGGTGAACTTGTCTTTGCTTAGCCAGCACACTTAAAATCTGAAATGATACATGGTAGTCCCTAGGTGAATCACCCCTGCATGCTAATAAGAATCCAACGCACCTAGCTAAGGGAATAATCCCAACTTGTATTGCTTATGCTAGAACAAGGAAATGAAATATTGCTTATATATATGTTCAGACCCTCGTATGCTACCCTAGAACGTATAGCTCGGGAAGTCCCTTACGATCTCACTCATCGACTTACCTTCGGTCCCGAGCTAACATGAATGTTTATACAAATGCATGCTTGTATGCTTGTATGTTGCCTTGTTTTCATCCAAACCCCGGGAGACTACTACGTAATCGTTCCGTGCCTGAATGAACCTGCAAGTATCCGGGACCGTTAGGTCACCAAAGGCAGCCCCGAACCAGGGGAATGCATCAAGGCAAAGTGAATATTGTACTGGGATCACATCAAGTTTGCCTTTGAACGAGAATCATGTCCAAGCTCGTTCATAGCGGATTGTACTCGTGTTATTGATTGTACTCATGTTATTGATTGTATTATGGAAGATGTGAATTTGGATAACCCCAAAGATCCTGACCTGCATGTCGCGGACAACTCGGAAACGAGGTATAGTTCCACGGACGGTCACCGGGGCACTGGGATCGATCCGATCCGGATGGAACTCACGTTATTGTACAGTCTATTGTGCTAGACGAGATGGCATGTAGCGCCCATTGTTCTTTCGATGCATACCATTTTCTCCAGTGGCTGAACTCTATTGTATAGTCCATTGTGGTGGACGAGATGGTATGTAGCGCCCATTGTTCTTTCGCTGCATACCATTCTCGCCACTGACTAGTGTCCTTTATGGCTATGCCAGCGACAACTGTTCATATAGATAAATCATCCTCGCTTAGCGGCTATCCGCGTGCGAGTCACTGCATCGCA
The DNA here is from genome assembly GCA_036927795.1 of Iris macrosiphon. Classification (NCBI taxonomy): domain Eukaryota; kingdom Viridiplantae; phylum Streptophyta; class Magnoliopsida; order Asparagales; family Iridaceae; genus Iris; species Iris macrosiphon. Next base: position 128,213,146 of record JAYESA010000016.1, on the reverse strand, counting down.
TCGAAAGCAACTAAACACCTAAACGATCATGATACAACGACTCTCGTGTTGCATATGCTATAACTTGGTTTTCATTATGAATGCCCCTGAATGTTTATACATGCCCGTGCTTGAATTAATAATGTTTGCCTTGGACAGGGAAGGACAATTGGTAAGTTGGTAAGTCTCGCCGTGTTTTCTCTCATGTTGCACGGCGCACTACCACACGAGTTAGGTTATTCAATGTTTGCATGAAACTTATCCTAAGGCAACTAGAAAGACAACTTAACAGTTGTGCACGGAACCTATATTACGTGTTTGGATTTGTCGAGCGGGCGAGTAGCCTCCCCACCAGTGCATTCAATGTACTGATAATCCACCAGGTTGTATGCAGGGTGCGGGAGGACCTCGTTCGGTGCGGATGCCTCCTTCGTACGTGCTAAGGCGTGGACATCACTCCGAAGCAGTGCTACGTCCGGAACTGAAGCACATATACAAGACATAATATTGTGAACATTGCCTGAACATCGCATGTACAATCATTCCACAATTATAGCCACTTGGCACGCTTTTACTGTTTCAGAGAGAGAGGCTTGAGCGACTTGTAATCTCGGCTATACGCCGCCTGTGACACTAGTTTATATCAATAAATAGTTGCTTTGCTTCAACTTGCGTTATTCAATGCTTCCGCTATTGTCGACTCAGTGAACCTGTTACCAAATCTCCTATGCGTTCATGATTCTGCTGCACTCGGACAATCTGTGCGACTCTGTGGCTTAGAACTCTTACCGCCAGCCAATGAACCACGGCCTTGCACGGGCGTGGCTCACGCTCGTGACGGCATCATGCCCGGATGGGTCAAAATGATCGTTCTGCGAGAGCGCTGGCGCGGTGATTCTCGCCTAGCGGGAACGGTCGATTTGCCTGCGGGAGATCGGGGCGTGACAAAGGTCAACTCTCTCCAGGGCTCGCTGTGACTCCTGGAAGGGTTGTGGGGTATGCACATCGGCAGAGGGTGTCCTAGAGGACTGTAAAGCAACATAGGCGTCGTAGGATCCCGTACCGTAGTACGTACCCCTATGTAGACCACCAACAGCTCTCATCTACAGCTCGTCATACGAAGGAGCTGGGTAGGCCGGGGGTTCCGAGGAACTACCCCCCTCTCCAGGTGTGGGCTGGGTCGACTCTTCGCGGAGCCCCCTATACTCATTCTAAAAAAAATGTATCAATCGATAAGCGTACTACTTACTCTATATCTTAGGTACTTATTACTAATTACATGTATTTTTGCTAAGTTATATCAAAATTAATATAACATAAGAGTAATACTTGCGTAGCTCTACGTCGCCCTATCATCGATAAGTTGTCCCCCCTTCCTATGAGTGGCGAGGAACACTGTCACCATGTTCGCGTCCTCACCCCTCTGGACCTGTTAAGAAATATATTATTTTTTATTAAAGTAAAAAAATTAGGCTACGATGATTAAAAATGGTACATATACAATGAAAGACGTACCAAGCGACGAAAATATTCTGTCATCGGAATTGATCCACCACACCACTTTTCTGCCCTCTGCCGAGCCGCCTTGGCCTTCTCCGACTTGTCCTTATACCTATCCTCGTTGAATCTAGCCCTCATCGCAGTCCACTATTCAGGCACGATCTAGCCTTGGATCAATTTTTCTTCGTGATCACGGGCCTTCTGATCATTCATAGCATCACGGATGAGCTTGGCGACGACGGAAGGAAACTGTTGATCGATCTGTGCGGCCCAGTGTGGTGGATAGAAATATGTTCTCTACAAGAAGTACAATAGTTAGTTATAAAATATTAACATAAAAATATTAATTATGTTAAAATTAAATATACTTTTACCTTGAAGTGCCCAAACCAGAACATATTTCTCTCTTCCAAGGCATCTGAGTAGTTTATCCATGGTCCACCATAGTTTACCTCAGAAAATGTCCCAGTGATCTCTGTATCACCGGAGGACGATATATATATATATATATATATATATATATATATATATATATATATATATATATATATATATATATATATATATATATATATTTATTTATTTATTTATTTATTTATTTATTTATTTATTTATTTATTTATTTATTTATTTATTTATTTATTTATAAGAAACAAATAACTAATTAACTTACTTTGTAGGGCCATCGGCCCAAATCTCCATTTTTGTCTCATCCGAAGGAACGTACGGAGGATCCCCTGATATGGAGATGGAGTCGGCTCGACCGCCATCTCCTCATCTATTTTCACGGTACCGTCAGCAGCAGGAACACTGGACGAAGCAGGAATACTAGACGGGATACTCTCGGGCCTGGAACTGCTGGTCCCAGGAGTACTGCCGCGTGCGGTCGTCACAATCGCAGTCTGAGGTACTGCTGATCGATAGTATGGAGTACTCGGGGACGAGGATCGGGAAGGAGTATCCGTGTCCTGAAGAGGACATCTAAAGGATCTAACTCGGGAATAGGATCCGCGTCGTCCAGACATATCTGAGAACAACATAAAATAATTAAACAAATATACAGAGATATTTAGATTACATGACAGAAAGAAATACACAGAAGTTGTGAACTAGGCCACAATAAAAGTCTAAATGATAAAAGTGTCACCATCACAAAATATAAGTATGTATCACAGTCACAAACATAAGTAATCACAAACATAAGTATCACAGAACTAGGCCACAAATACACAGAGATAAGTATGTATCACCGTCATAAACATAAGTATCACAGAACAAGGCCACAAAAAAAGTAGAAATGAATTTTATTTAATTTTCAATCATTATCTGAAAAGTTATTTTGTTCGTCTTTCTCCTCCTCTTCCTCTTTCTCTTCCTCTTCATCTTCACTTTCATCTACTTTGTCATCGTCTTCTGATACTTCTACCTCTTCTACTAGATGAAATGTGTTATGAGTAACTTTCATTGAGTCCACATCTACAATATATGCAATAAGAGGTTAGTCGTTTTCCTGATAAGCTATTTCGTCAACATCAAAGATATTTCTAGCTTTAGTCTTACAGACTGTCCACCAATCCGACCTCCCAGTTCCTCGTTTAGGATAAGTTATGAAGTACACTAGCTGAGCCTGACTTGATAGAACAAATGGTTTATATCCTTGATATCGATGCTGGTAGTTTATATCCACAAGACCATGCTTGTCAATTTTTTAACCTTGATCTTGGATGGGATCGAACCACTCACACTTGAATAACACGATCTTAGCTGGCTCTGTGGCCTAATTATATGTCAATACCATAATCTCTCGTAAGACGCCAAAGAAATCAGTGCCTGGATTGACGTCATTGTAGTTCAAAGATTTGATACACAAACAACTATTTTTCGTAGAATCGAGATCCAGGAAGCTGTTTCTTATTGGGGCATTTGTTGACTTGAACCTAAACCCATTCACACAGTAAGTTATCCAGATCTTGACGGCATAAATTGGTCTCTTTGCTAGAGTTCTAATAGATTCATTCTCAAGTGTTGCCTCTGGATGATCGACATAAATATCAAATAAGCGATATTAAGTTTAACGTTAATTATTGTGCAAGTATATATACACAAAAATTAATTATCGAGATCCTTACATATGCTGTCAACCATGAAGGAAAATGAAGTCTCATTTCCTGTTCTACTTCTTCATCTGTTATGTATGGTCTACTCGACCTTACCGCATCATTATATGTGATGAAACACAACGAAGCATAGGCGGGTTAGTGTAATAATTATATTGAGATGACATAAATATCGACGTATTAATTACTTACCCCTCTAGTTTCTCCACCTCATCCTCGTCGCAGTTGAGTAATACATACAACCGAGCGGACCTAAGCTCGTCGTCATTCAGATATCTCTTCTTTAATATACCAGAGGACTTTCCAAAAGCATTAAATACTTTCAGTATTGCCTCATTAGATTCCTGATACCCGTCATCATTTCTGGGAGCTCTGATTCTATTAGTAGCAACATGAGACTTGAAATACATCGAACAAAATTTTGTAATCTCCTCGAGAACATAGGCTTCACAAATAGAACCCTCCACCCGTGCCTTATTTTTTACCTTCCTCTTGAGATGGTTCAAATGCCGCTCGAACGGGTATATCCACTGATAATCGACAGATCCACCAACGCATGCCTCATAGGAAAGATGAATCGGCAAATGCTCCATGGAGTCGAAGAATCCAGGAGAAAACACTCTCTCAAGCTTGTAAAGCGTCACTACAATGTCCTTCTCCTACTTTTCTAGACGATCGACGAGCAACTTAGTAGAACAAAGATCTCTAAAGAATATGCTAAGCTCTGTCAATGGATTCCAAACTACCTGCGGTGAGAATTTTCGAAATGCAACCGGAATTAACCTCTCCATAAATACGTGACAAACGTGGTTCTTCATACCCGTCAGTTTGTTCGCCTTCGGGTCGACACATCTTCTCAGATTCGACACGTACCCGTCTAAAAATTTTGGGCCCTGGATCCACCTACAAAGTCTCCCTTTGTTCTCCTTGTCCAATGAGAAAATTGACTTAGGCTGCATCACCTTCTATTCCTTTCCTCTATCAAATACAATGCAGGTCGTCTGCATATTTCTTCTAAGTCCAACCAGGCCTTAGGATTGTCTTTCGTCTTTCTCTTTATGTCCATCGCCGTATTAATTATGTTCTCAAACACATTCTTCTCGATATGCATGACATCAAGGTAATGTCTGATCATATTGGTGCTCCAATATGGCAGGTCCCAAAATATGCTCCTCTTCGTCCAGTTATGAGTTTGACCAAATCCATTACACTTGTACCCCCTTATAGGATCTTCGATAGCACTTGGAAAATCTCTGACCCCCTCACATATCGTGTCTCCGAACTACCTTGGCGGTGGATCGGCCTTCTCCACAACACCGATACGGAACGCATTCATGTTCCTCCTGAACAGATGATCTTTCAGCAGGAACTATCGATGACAATCAAAGAAGCACAGTTTTCCTCTGTATTTTAAATGGAAAGCCTTAGTACGGTCCATGCAATACGGATATGAGAGACGATCATGAGTGCTCCATCCTGATAATATTCCATAGGCCGAAAAGTCGTTGATGGTCCACATAAGTGCTGCCCTCATCTGAAAATTCTACTTACTAAAAATATCATACGTGTTGGCGCCTACTTTCTGGAAACATCATACGTGTTGCCCTCATCTGAAAACTTTGTACCGCCGGGGGACGATATATATATATATATATATATATATATATATATATATATATATATATATAGCCACATATCTAATTTCCCATGATACACCTTACTATATGCACATAAACACATATTCAAATCTCATGATACAATCAAGTATCAACACAAATACACCATGATACCAAATACAAGGCCAATATCAATTGGAACACCAAAATATATATAAAATTGATATGAACCTATAGAATAATAGATCTAATACAATATATAGGTAATTGATACAATGAGACACCAAAACACCCAAATTATCAAATCTAGCCATACGTATCATGGCGTATCATGATACAAACACTAAGTATCCAATTGTGGACACTAGGACACCACTACTAGGGTTAGTGTCTGTGTCTGTATTAGGGTTAGTGTCCGCGTGTGTTAGTCTATCCGAGTGTGTCTGCGTGTGTGTGTGTGTGTCTGCGTGTATGTGTGTGTCCGTGTCTGTATTAGGGTTAGTGTCAGCGTGTGTGTGTGTGTATGTGTGTGTGTGTGTGTGTGTGTATGTGTGTGTATGTGTGTGTGTGTGTGTCCGAGTGTGTGTGTGTGTGTGTATCCTTATTCGTATTGGGATTAGTGTCTGCGTGTGTTAGTGTATCCGCGTGAGTGTGTGTGTCCGTGTGTGTGTGTCTGCGTGTGTTAGTGTGTTCGCGCATGTGTGTGTATCCGATTTGGGGTTAGGGTTAGTGTCTACATGTATGTATATCCGAGTTAGGGTTAGGATTTACCTAAGGAGGGGTGGCCGGAGAGGAGGGGGTTGACCGAGGAGGGGGTGACCGGAGAGGACGAGGAGGAGCTCGGTGGAGTCCAGGGTTGGAGGGGGGGACACGGGCGGTGCCGGAGCTGTGGAGCCGAAGGGGGTCGTGGGGAGAGGTCGCACGCGTAGGAGCTCAAAAAATTTAGGAAATTTTTAGAGATATGGGAAAAATGAACGTTGTTAACCTATATAAAAACTTTAGCGATGCCATAAAGTGACGTCGCTAAATGTCACAGATTTTATAATATTTAGCGGCGTATGAAAACTAAAGTCACTACACGTCGCTATAATAAAAATAATAGCGACGTCTGGCGACAGTTGGCGACATCTGATTGCATAATATTATTTGTAGTCGCAGACAGTCGCTAACAGCAACGTCCTGTGATGTTATAAAATGACGTCGCTAAATTCAAAAAATATAGCGACGTCATAACTAAACGTCGCTAAAAACGTCGCTAATTAGACATATTTTGGTAGTGAAACGACAACATGAAAAATAAAGAAATAATAGTAAAAAATACAACACGAAGTTACATGCAGTATAAAATAAAGACAACATAGGTCATAGCGATACTTGTTTGCTCCTGAAGATGATGAAGTCACAAACTCAAGACGTAGTTAGCCCGATCTACCTGTCACAAAATTTAAAACAAGTTAGAATTATAAAATGTGACTAAATATGTTTCTTAATTAGTCTATTTTAATTCTGAATAATATCACCTAAAATACTATTTTTAATCTTATTATATGCAAGGTAAATCTAAACTCAGGCTAAAAATAACCCATGTTTGCAATTTCGGGATTGGTGGCACAAAAATTTAGACGTTCCGTTAAACCAAAAGGTCAATCGATAGAACTTAAGATTTGAGTATCCAATCCTATAGATTTTCGTGCAACAAGGACGTTGGAATCAACGATTTCATCGAATCTCAAATTAGTTAAAAGATATTGCATATATAGCGTACAAATTTCTATTTCGGTGATTCACTAGTTACCTATATATTCTACGAATTAAACAGAATAACAATTGGTTTAATTAAATTCTAAAAATTTAGTATGTTGTATATAATTGTTTTAGTATTTTGAAACATCAAACAGATCATGAAAACGAGTTTGAGATCTCTCAAAATATCAAAAATAGTGTGACGTGTCAATTTTTAGACAACTAACACTCAAACAGATTTACGAAAATTTGAGAACCTAATTACTAGAAATAAATTAAATATTAGGAAAGATAACCTTGATATTGTTTATAAAAAAATGGAACGAATTCAGACACCAGAGTTGCTTCGAAACTCTCCACGAAGTTGTAGGATCCTCTCCTTAAATCACACTCTCAAAATTAATTAATAATTAAAAGGCATGCATTAAAGCCGTATTTACAAGTGGAGCCAGCTTCCACAAATGGCTTGGCTTGATTTCAAAGTGCTGTGTGTCGCTCATCTAGCACGTCAGCACTAGATCCTAGTGTTGATGAGCCACCAACTTAACCTGCCTAATATAGGCTCGGCTTGGTCTTACGACTCATGATCGAAATTGGGAACCTAACCACATAGTGGTCCACTGATAGCTGGGGCCCATTGTTGGGCCAGGATGGCTGGCACGCATGCCTCATTTTGACTAGATTTCTAACTGGCCTACTAGCTGGGTAATTTAGTTTTTATTGCGGAAATTCATTAATAATTTATTTTAGCTCCAAATAAATTTCAAATCAATTTAGAAAAATCCTATAAAATTCTAGGAAATATTTAAGCATTACAAGTCTAAATAAAAATTTTGGTACCAAATTATATCTCCATAAGACCCCGCAGTAATTTTTGAAAGGTCGTCGAAAAATAGAATTTTTAGGTATAAATTATCTAAAAATTCTCAAAAATTCAAAAATGCTATAATTAGGTATTTGGGGTTCCTAATGACCATATATTTTCTAATGTTATAAAGTTGCACCTATAGCCTTAGGACGATACCCTGAGATCCCGAAACAAAAAATTCCACTTTTAATGATTCTAATATGTTTTATGCTAGATAAAAATTAAAAAAAATCTATGATATTTAAATTGATTACTAGGAAATTGAACGCTACGACTTCATACACTGTAAGACTTGTCTCACTGTTCTAGTATATGTATCTGAGATATGCGTATTATACGTGTATAGCTTGCTTTATGTTTAATTGCTTACTTTATGCTTTATGCCATTCATCAATTGTTTAGGTTTTTTTGTAAATTTTTCTTAGTTGCATGCTTTGTACTGTTGGTCTCGTAGTTTTCTTGTGTGTGGCTGAGATGAACCCGGATGAGGGACATGGATTATGATCCAATGGCCTACAATCCTAGCTTTTCCTATATAAGCAATCTTACTCCATTTCCTTCATTTTTCTTCTCATTTAATTTTCTTCCCCAGCCGAGAGCAGTCGAGCTTGGCCTTGACCGTGGATGACCTTGATAGTGTTGGTATTATGATAGAGCTTGACCGTAGGCAAGTACATTTTGCTAACCGAGTGAACCCATGATTGGGAGCTTCTTGATAACCTAAGATTATATTTATTTGCGAGCTTAGTTATCTGCATATCTTTAGTAGCTTAGAACTTTGTTGTAGACTCTTTGTAACATTGATATTTTGTTGCTCTTATATTTGATCTTGAACGGGAAAGTTGAGAACAACAAAGTCGGAGCACAAAGTGTGCTGGCCGGAGAAGAATGAGCAATTCTACGAAAAGTGTGCATGAGACCCTGAAAAACTTGAGCGCACTGTGTGCTATCGAAAAAATAAAAATAATGCTTGCGTTCAGCATAGCATTCAAATCCTTGTAAAATATGCAAGAAAATTATTTTGGAACTCTAGGCGCATTTACTCCTCATGTGTACGTTTTGTACAAATATCATCTAACCAAATCCTTGTAAAAATGTGCCAAGGCTATCAAAAACTTGGGGGCACTTTCACTACCAGAATAACATATATGAGCAACATCCAAACATGTCGCTAATATGTAAAATAACATCGCTAAAATAATTTGGCGATGTAATTAGCGACGTTTTTACGTTGTCGCGTATTACATGGTCGCTGACAATAAAAACGTCGCTAGTTGTCGCTGTAGTGACGTATATTTACGATGAGAAGAAGTCGCAGAATATAGGACGATTAGCGATGTGTCATCGTTAAATTTACGATGTAGGCTTTGGTCGCAACACGTCGCTATATTAGCGGCAGTATGAGCGACATTTTGCTACAACAATGCTGACATGACAAGTTTTGCCATGTCAGCATGTTAGCGACGTGTAGCGACGTACTAGCGACGTCCATGGTACTAGGTAGCGACGTTCCGATACTTGTTAGCGACATAACTATACATCGTTGAATGTCGTAAAATGTCACTAAATTGAAGAAAAAAATTTAAAAACAGGATGCAGTAAAATATTTCACAACAAAACTCTACGTGCAGTTATAAAATCATAATTTATATAAATAGACCCGGAGCAATACTCCGTTGAATTCCCTGGGTTCGTTGACCCCTTCGGTGGAACACTCAACACTGGTAAATTCACATACAGTTAATATGAATAATAAAATAAACTCACATAGAAAGCAATCTATAAAGTTACATTACACTAAATATGTCTCAAAAAGTAGATAAATAACTTTAAAATAAGTGTCACATGTACATGCGTCTCAGAATATAATGATATGAAATAAATACATCAAAGACCCAAGAATGGGCCTTTACACACAAACACACTAAAACCTGTCCAAACAAGAACTATTACTAATCGGGAGGAGCACCGTCGCGCATCTGGGATAGGAGGAATTCATACTGCTCCTGTGAAAGCGTCATCGAAGTCGATGGAGGAGGCAGTGATGGAGTCGGTGTCGATGTCGGCGGACCAGGAGGACGTATATGCTCCAATGCTAACAGTCGAGCATTGTATGAATCCATGGAAGATACCACCCTCAAAATATTTTTTGCCACCGACCGACTCAACAAATCATGCGCCGCATGTATCCTCGCAAGTGAGTCACTCATGGTCGTATATGATTCCTCCATCTCCGTTTGTCTGTGCTCTCTAGACGAGGCCAAAGTTGTCAAGCTGTGCTTTGTCTTCTAGCTCATAGTCCTGAGCTCCATAAGGCTATGATCTGTCGTCTGGCTCAGAGTCCTGATCTCCATAAGGCTATGCTCGAGCGAATCAAAATGTGCGATAATTTTTGCATCGTTTGTCAGCATCACAGACTGTGGCCACTCCATAATCCTCTATAGCAACTCGTCACGCATGTCAGCAATCTGACGATCAACGCTCTCATAGGCTTGTGTCGACAATTGCAAAGTCTTTAAAAAATGCACACTGACAGAGGAGGCCCAGGAGGACTGCGTCACAACAAAGGTGTCGTAGGATCCTGTACCGTAGTACGTGCCCCTCTAAAGACCACCAACGGCGATCATCCAGAGCTTGTTCACCGACAGAGCTGTAGAGGGCTGTGAGAAAGTACCAACTCCTCCCTCTGCAAGTGAACTAGCAGTCGTCCGCTCACGTAGTTTAAGATACTCGTCATAAAAAAATGGTTACTAACGTCTAAGTTACTTATTACTAACTATATAGATATCTATTTGCATATTTTCTAAGTTATATTAAAACTAACATAGGGTAGTAAAACGTACATAGGTCGGCGTGGCCTTCTCATCGATGAGCTTTATGCTCTTCCGATGGGTGGCTAGGAAGACGGCCACCATGTTGGTGTCCTTACCCCTCTGTACCTGCCAAAAATTATATTATTTATTATTAAAATTAAATATCTTATCCTACTTTTGTTAAAATAATATATATTTAATAGAATACATACCAGACGATGAAAATATTTTGTCATGGGAATCGAGCCACCACACCACTTTTTTGCCTTCGACCTAGCCGTCTTTGCCTTCTCCGACCTTTTCTTGTACCTGGGTTCATTGAATCTCGCCTTTATCGCAGTCCACTGCTCAGGCATGATCCAACCCTGGATCGGTTGTCCGAAGCGATCACGAGCCTTCTGGTCATCTATCGCATCACGGATCAGCTTGGCGGCAACGGCAGGAAACTACTTCTGATCTTCTCAGTCCGGTGTGGTGGATAGAAATAGGTTTTCTATAAGAAGTAAAATAGAGAGTTATACAATATACATAAATAATTATTGATATTAAAAGTAAATATATTTTTACCTTGAAGTGGGCAAACCAGAATGCCTTCCAATCTTCAGGAGCATCTGAGTAGTTGATCCAAGGCCCACCATAGTTCTGCCTCAGAAAATACCCTAGTGCTCTCTGTACCGTCGAGGGACAATATCTATACAACGATAATTAAATTCATGAATATATATATATATAATTATTTGGAAAATATTAACTATTTAACTTACTTGCCCCAGTGCCCTCCAAATCTCTATCCTCATCTCGTCCGGAGGCGCGCATGGAGGATCGCTCTGATCATGCACAGACGGAGTCTGCTTAACCTCCTCCATCTACCCCTCTGTCTTAATGGTGCCATCAACAGGAGGAAGGCTGGACGGGGGAGTAGTCTCAGGCCTAGAACTGCTCGTCCCAGGAGTACTACCACGTACCATCGACGGAGTCGGAGATGTGACTGGTTGGTAAACTGGAGTATTTTGTGACGAGGATCCGAAACTAGCAGCCTATACCGAAGGAGCACTCCGTCTTGAGGATCTACCTCCAAAAGATTATCGTCGTCCTGTCATACCTGATAGTAACATATGATGATAAAATATATGCACGATCATAGTCACAACTTGACACCTTAAACTATTTTGTAACACAAATATACATATAACCAAATACGACACATAGGGTCCGTTATATACATAACCAAATGCAACACAAAAAACATAAATATACACATGCAACACTACTTTGGAATAAGTGTGTCTGTGTCGGTGTATCGGGTCAGTATGTGTGTCATGTCAGTATGAATGTGTCATGTAACGACCTATTTCGTTCAAGCGGACAGCCGATTCAAACCGCGTAAGTGCAATGATCTGACCTGCTTTGCTCAATGAGAAGACTCATTTGAGGCAAAGAATTTCCAGATAAGACCTTTCTGGAGTTCAGACTTAGACTTTCAAAGGCTGGCTCGGAGTATCGCTCGACCAAGGCGAATCATCGTTAAGGTGGGTGGCTACGATGAACTTGTCTTTGCTTAGCCAGCACACTTAAAATATGGACGATATATGCTAGGTGAATCACCCCCTGCATGCTAATAAAGAATATAACGCACCTAGCTAAGAAAATAATTCGATCTTGTATTGCTTGTGTTAGAACATGGAAATAAAACTTAGTTTATAACTTGGACCCTTGTATGCTACCTTTGCTTTGTGCAAGTAGACCCCACTATGCCTCGAGTAGATTATTGTATAATCTTTGTAGTGCACTGTTTCACTTGTTTACACTGCACGCACATAGATTATGTCACTCGATATGTCCCTTTACGGTAACACTCCTCGCACTACTCATTAGATCGTGCCAACGTAAATGCTTATGTCTCATATAACTGCATGCTTGCCTTCTTATTATAGTTTGTACTCATTGCCTCATTTCAATGCTTGTCACATAAATCATACCATAATCAAGTAACACTATCTGTATCGTGCATGCATCTAGTTAGCCAGAAGACTATCAAATAATTCTTCTATGTAATATGAACCTACAAGTATACGGGACCGTTGGATCACTAAGACAGTTCCCGAACTAGAGAATTTGCATCGAGTCAAGTTGAACACTGAACGAGAATCATGTCAAGTAAAGCAAGAAACACAACTCGTGGAGCAATACTTGTTCAGAGCAAGAATCAAGATTTAAGCATGTTGTGAATCTCGTGCATCTCGTGAATCTGGAAGACCAAGACTTGCATGTCACGGACAACTTAAAAACAAGGGGTATCATAACCCACACCTAGATATTCGGGCATGAGTACGTGGGTACATCCAGCCTACGCCGCAGCATCGACGGTAGAATATTGTATGGGTCAACTCTACTATCTAAATATCTCAAACAATATATACATGGTATATGTCAATCATCTCAACTCCAAACGGAGGAACAATATGGTATCTGATAGATGTAACTATACTCAGTCATACTGTAAACTAAGGAAGATAAGTATGAGAAGGAATAACGAGAGAAAGAGTCACAACACATCCACAAGTCTGAAATAATATATACATGCTAATATCCTCAATAAAATTCTAATACAAGTCTATCTTTAATCTAAACCTCCTCAGGCTCTGGTACTAAGTCCTCCTGCTCTAAATGAATATCCTCTAATGGAACGTCGTCCTACGGTCCGTAGTATGTAGGACACTGGTCTACAAGCCAATCATCTAAAAAATATATCCAGTCAAGATTGGAGCGAAGTATATACCTCTGAAAGCAGTTTTAAATACATAATCGAGCATACATAACAAATAATAGAAAAGAATACAAGATAACTAAACAACAGAATAAATAAACTAGAGTGAACAGGTAATATACTGGAATGAAGAACAGACAATAGAATAACTGTAATATAATAGAAATAAATAAAATCTAGCTAATGTGCCATGGAATACAAGTTTATTATGTGATCGGTTTTGGTTGAACATGAATACAATATGGTAACTCGATTACACGTGTGGTATATAATCGACATGTACATGAATACACTGGGGCTTGATCACATAATCAACTTCTATTTCCTCCATTTCCAACCAATACCAATGGATCCAATCATGACACATTACGAACACGAATATGGGCACACTGAACACAAGCAGTGTGTGAACATGAAGTGCACTAAATTAATATCCGATGTACACGATAAAATATATGTGAAGGAGTACCCGCTGTACGGTAAGGGATAACATCTCTTGACAGGATCCATGTTGTACCAGTTCATGAAACCACTGTGTCAAAATCAAGTATACAGTTCTAGAACATGAGATATATAAACTATTATGAAATAAAAACTAACAGAGAAATATACTCGCATGTGGTCCTGAGCAAATGGTATAACTCGGTGTCCAAGCTGGTCGAAGTCACCTAAATTTGGATATCATGTCAATCGGGTATAAGATAAATAATAATAAGCTACAATGCATCTATATATGTTTTACTAGGCCATACTAGGTCACACTAAGGTAATTGGGTCAAGATTGGGTACTAATTAGTCAATACTAGCTAACTAAGTCCACACCCAACTAACTAGTCTATTGGGTCATTTGATGATTTTTCATTAATTAAACTAGGTATTACCTTAGCCAAAACTTATTATTAACTAACTATATATATACACTTCTACTTAATAGTAGCTAACTAACATTTATATATACACTAACTATCCCTTGCTATCACCGTTATTACCTGAACTACCTCCCCACCTGATACATATCCCAGCTGAAACATCTCCCTTAACTGACTACATACACACTCACTCAAGCATTTGTTACTACTGCTGTTACTGGTTGTTCTTAATCAAACAGTATACTACAGTGTACTATAAGTTCCTGACATCAATTTAATACTGAGCTTCTTCCTAGACTTGCCACTGATACTCACATCAACTGCTGCTAGTTAAAACCCGACCCCCTTAACTGATACACAGTTATTCACTGATACTCTTATGATGGTGATACATGGCCATACCTTGCCTACTACAGCTGATGTTGCTTACCTATTGAAGTGCATACTGCTGCTCATGCTACTCACTGCTACTGCTCTATAGCAATTGCTGGTGCTTGCTGCTGCTGCACTGCCTATTGCAGTTGCTGATGCTTGCTACTGCTGCACTGTCTATTGCAGTCTACACTGCTTGAAAATGCTGATGCACTGCCTATTACAGTCTACACTGCTTGCAAATCCTGTTGCACACTACTTATTACAGTCTACACTGCTTGCATATGCTGCTGCACAGTGCTTGTGTAATATTGTTGCACACTGCTTGTGCAAATGTTGTTGCATACTGCTTGTGCAAATGCTGAACACTGCTTGTGCAAGTGTTGTTGCACTCTGCTTGTGCAAATGCTGCTGCTATGCAAAACCCGACCCCCCTCTTACTCTATGAGACACTCAAACACACTGTCTCTAAAACACACACACACACATATATATATATATGTATACATCACTATATATACACACATATACATATATAAATATATTGAGACATTTAAACAAATACCTATAGTGCACAAAATAGAATATCTATGATACTCACCCATTGAGGTGCCAAACTCTCCATTTTCTACAATTGATCATTCCCTCAAGCCATATATATATATATATATATATATATATATATATATATATATATATATATATATATATATATATATATATATATATATATATATAATTACAACTATTAGAAGTTATTACAATATACCATGAAGAGAATTTATGTAAATCACTCAAAATTGGCCCCGTATCATACCGTATCATAAAATACCGTGATACGGCCTATGTGTATCCATTTGTGGACACGTACCTAGTCCCATAATCCTGATCTAAGTCTAATTAGATCTAATTGGTCTCATGACACATAATTGATGTGTCAAATTCGTAATTCCCCTAACATACACACAAATTATCTCATAGAACTCATAATACAAAGCCAAATAGCCTAGAACTTGTTCATATAGGCAGTCCTATGCCATCGGGTAATTTCTAATTGTCAAATGCATGATTAAGAAGCCATAATGAGAGAAAATTTAGGAATTACCAATTGGGAGATGGATTTTCAATGAAAATACAATTGAAAACGATCCGGACACGATCTCTAGCTCAAAAGCTTCTCCTCCTTGTGCTCCTTGCTTCTTCAAGCTCCAAGGCTGCAAGAGTGATAAATTTGAGAAGAAAATGGTTATAAATTGTATAAAAAATAATAGAAAAAATTAAAAATTTGGGGATCTAGAATTTGGATCAAAATTGAAATGCAAATGAGGAAAGAGAAAGAGAAGAACCCCCCCCCCCCATAGTGGCCGGCCTATTCCCCCTTTTCCAAGCAAATTTAAATATCCAAGTTGCCCCTACATGTTGCATTATGAGAAATAATTAAGGGTAGATATATTTGGAAGTCTCTAACTAATTGTAATTATACTAATCCTTCTTAATTTAATTAGTAGAATGACTAATGGGCTTGGGTCCAAGTTGGACTCACTATTTGTCATGACAAATCTAAATAGGTCCATATGTGACAAATCTAATTATTGTCTAGTCTCTCTAACTAACTAATTAACACAAGTCTCTAATGACTAATTAATACTAGTCATAAAAATCATAGTTTATCATAATTAAATAAATAATACAATCATCACACAATTATTCAATATTATATTTCTAAAACTAAATACCCATGCCAAATTACCAAATGTCACGCCCCAGTCCCAAAATATAGAGGAACTGGACACGTGTCAATGGCCAGCAGCACACACCGATGGACAAACCCAATTTAATAGATCCATCGGGGCATACTTAAGCTGTATTACAACCATAATCAGGGTCTACTAATCTCATCCACAGAATGAATATATCAATATCAACGAAAGGAAATATAAACATCATCATCAAGTCACAAGTACATAAATCGGAGAACAAGCCCGATACAAGTCTGATACAACTGTCAAGATATAAAATAAAGATATCAATAAAGTACTGAGTATGAAAACAGTATATACTCAGAAGATACCCGAAGAGATCACTCGTCTACTGGGCCTGGTACTGCTCCAATGCCTGCTCCTGTTCCTGCTTCTGCTCCTGCTAATGCTCCTGTCATGTATCTCTCTGGGTCGTACTCGTCTGCTAATCCTGGGGACATAATCCGGATCCAGGTCCTCAGGGGACATAGCAAGGTACAAGAAAGCTCATGCCAAAATAAATGCAGTGCAATAGATAAATGAAACAATAGGGTAATTATATAACCAGCTAAGTAAAATGCAAGATGAGAGCAGCACTAGAACTCAGGCTGAAACTACTACAAGCTCTGTGTCGGGGAGCTGGTAACAGCGATATCATGTGGTTTGTCTAGCTCAAAGGGAGACTACAACACCGGCATAATATATAATCAACCTGTAGTTTATGTGACTCTCCCCACCCAATGTAATCATGCATCTCATGTCCATGACGTCTCATGTCCATGCCATACAGGATCATAACTAATGCATCCAGTCATATAATATCTAAACAAAGGAGTAAGTCATGAAAACTGTATCCTATACAGAATCACCATGAATATCTCAGAATGATTCTGTATCATGAATAGTGTCAGGTGTCCTGGGCAAAACGTACTTGATAATGCAAGTACGAGAATGCAAAGGGTCACGATATCCATGTCTAGATAACGTTACACAACTCCGCGTACGGGGTTGGCACCCGACTATAATCGGACGCTAAGTAAGTCACATGGTCCTAGGTCAAGCATGAACAACGGGTATATATATATATAAGCCAAGGAAATAAATAACAAGAACTGCAAGTTTTGGCAAGGTATACTTGCCTGGGGTTCCGGTTCCAATTGTAGCTCTGACTTCAGCGGGATTTGCAGGCAGTACTCCGGTTGCTGAAATAGACATCACCATCAGATCTAGAAAATATTAATCAGCTAAAAACGCCTGTCCTTGAGTCCAATTTGGACACAGGGGCAGAAGTAACATTTCAGGGCAAAACGGGGTCCAAATATGGGCTGCTTTGCACCGAAAAACGTGTCAGGGTCAAAGGTCTCCAAATCTGTCCAACTTAGTGTCAACAGGTCAGGAACGATGATACGAACCCAACGGAACTTCCAGAATTGGATTTCGATGAGCCGATCATAAAATCGCCCGTCAAGTAGAGCCTGTGGGGCCCACGACACGCGATTTTGTCAACGTTCTCAGAATCGAACCAAACATGGCTCACAGGACCAGCGTATTGCTACGAGTCCGATGGTGCAAGTTTCGTCTCGATCTGACATGTGTACACTAAGTTACAGCGAGAACCAGAAAGGACGAATACTGGACGGTGTCCGCGGATACGCGTTGATTTCGGTGTGCACGCACATCCGAATCAGCTTCTGCGAAATCCCGCACGTCTGTATCAACGACGCACACGTATCGGAGAAGACCGCACCCGACCAAGTTGTCCCGTTTAGCGGGGCGTACTCAGTTCCGGAGTGAAGCAGGGCGTTATTTTTCCTGTTTTTGGATCGCGGTTCACGATCACCACAGGACATGATGCACCGAGCGGGTTACACGAGCACCGAGCGGGTTATACGGACACCGAGAGGGTCACGCAGGGTTCGCGACGCAACATACGAAAAAGAAATCGGGGCAGTGAGGAGAAAGTTATGGATACCTGAACAGGGCTCAAAAACTGTATTTTCTCCTTGTCCGATATGTGTCCGACACGTGTCTGAATCGTGTCCGGCTAGGGTTTAGGGCTTCGGTCTGCTGGTCGGAGCTTGGCGGTGCTGCGGCTAGGGCCGGGGTCTTCGGAGGTTGGCGGTGAGGCGGGCAGCTCTCGGGCGACCGGAGACGGCGTCGGGGGCTGACCGGAGCCGGCTGGGACGGTGTTCGACAAAGGCTAGGGGCGGAGCAGGTCGGCTGTGCGGTAAAGCTGGAAGGAGGTGGAGGGCGAGGGGTTCCGGAGGGGAGCTCGGGGGCGGCCTGGAGGAGAGGAGGGAGGAGTGGTGGTCGCCGGCGTGAGGGTGGACGGAATCGGGTCTAGGGTTCAGGGGAGGAGATTGGTAGTGGCGGTGCTGGCTTGGGGCAGCAGGGCGGAGAAGACTGCGAGGGGCGCTGGTGGCGGCGTCGAGGGCATGAGGCGGGAGGCGCGGGGCTGGGCGACGCTCGGGGAGAGGAGTCGGTCGACGGCTGCACAGGTGGCGGAGCTGCGGGTTGAGGGCGGACTGCCGAAGAAGACGACGGAGGGGGTTTTCAGGCGGGAGGAAGAGGAGGTATCGGGTTTTATAGGAGTCAGGGAGGAGCTGGGCGGACGACCGGTGCAGGGAGGCGGAGCGAGGAGTCGAGGCTGCGAAGCGGCGGCCGGTGCGGGAGGTGAACGGTCGGCAGGTCGGCCGGCGGCGTAACGGCCGGAGGCGGGGCTGAAACAGCTGGGGGAAGGGGAAGGGATTTTGGGCCGGGTCGGGTCCTAATCGGGTCGGGTCTGACGGATCCGGCCCGGTCCGTTATGGTTTGATTGCGGGTCGGGTCTAGCGGGTTTCGGGTCGCGGGTTTTGACCCGAATCCGACCCGCAGGCTGAGTTTGGGTTGGGTTCAATTGAACCCGGTCCAGTTCAGTTGGTTTATTAAATAAACCCGATTTAATTTGGGTTGTAAATTGGTTTAATATTTTAATTAGTTTTTAGGGCTTTAAAAATACTTTCGGGGTCCAATAAATTCCCAAAAAATTACCCTATGTCTAGTTTTTTATTTTACACTATAAAATATTATTTTCATAATATTTTAATATTATTTAATATCAATTAAAAATTATTTAATAATTAAAATACCTTAGTTTAATTTGAAAAAAATCTCAAAAAAATCCAGAAAATTGTGAAAAAATCTAAATTAAAATTTCTTGAAAAATCAGGGGGTTTACACCAAACTAACCCTAGATGGAAAAGTGAGGATGACAAGGGAGATTTTTGGATCTTGTTCCACGGCCGATCTTCGGGGCACCGGGGCCGATCCAATTCGGATGAAACTCATGCAGTCTTAATCATGTGTAGTAGGATAGCGTGTGCACTTCACGCTGCACCATTCTCACTATAAGATTGATAGTCTCGTGTGCTGAATGGGATGGTTTATAGCGCACCGTATACTTTAGTTGCATTACATCATCGTCAATGACTATAACTCATCATTTATGTCTATGCCAGCGACTCATGTTCATATAGATAAGTCATCATCACTTAGCAGCAATCCGTGTGTGAGTCATTGTATCGCATCCAGTAATCGGAACCACCTGAGCGATTATGAATATAAGACATCTGTACATATTTAACACCTGAGAATCTGTTGCAACACACCTGAGTAATCCGTATAACTCGTACACCTGAAACAGAACCTCGCTCATGACACTTGTGTTTGCCTATACAATTGTCCCTGGATTTTATTATATATGCTCGTGCTTAGTTTAACTTGGTTTTCCTTGGACAAGGAAGGATGAATGATAAGTTGGTAAGTCTCGCCATGTTCCTTTATATCGTACGGCGCACTGCTACATGAGTTAGGCTTTTTATTATGCCATAAAACTGATCGTAAGGAAAGACTAGAAAGATAACTTAATAGATGGTGCACGGAACCTTTATAACGTGTTTGGATTTGTCGAGCGGACGAGAAGCCTTCCCACCCGTGCATTCATGTACTGATAATCCATCAAATTTCTTGCAGGGTACGGAGAACCTCGTTTGATGCGGATGCCCCCTTCGTGAGTGCTAAGGCATAGAGTTCACTCTGGAGCCTTGGAGCGTTGCATCCGAAACTGAAGCACATATACAAGACATAATATTGGAACATCGTCTATGTATCAATCCATAAATTTAGCCACTTGGCACGCTTTTATTGTTTCGAGAGAGAGGGCTTGTGTGACTTATAACCTCGGCCTAGTACCGCTTGGAATACTTGTTCAATATCAATAAAGAGCTTGTTTTACTTATATACTTGTGTTTTTAATGCTTCCTCTATTGACGACTCTGTGAACTTGTTACCAATCGCCTGTTCGTTTCTTATTCCGCTGCACTCGGACTATACGTGTGACTCTATGGTTTAGACATTTTATCGCATGTTCGGATATGGCCTTGCAAGGACGCAGCTTGAGCTCGTACGACATCACGCCCAGATGAGAAAGGTTGTCCCACGGGAGTGCTAGCGCATAGATTCGCACCTAGCGGGGACGGCCGATAACCTGTGGGAGATTGGGGGTTGACATATTGGTATCAGAGCATGGCTTTACGCCTTTAGACTTTGTATCGATTTTCTTAGTTTTGAAAGCTCGTTCATGGGTTATGTGCATACACTCTCTCTCTCGTTGACCCGATGGGATATTCCATACAGTGAGTCTTAATAATTTAAAAAAGTGCATGTGAATGATATAATTTCTTGTACGTGCTGACCTGTGCTAGACTTTGTGGGAATAGATTCGTGCTAGAATCTGCAAGTTATGTGCAAACCCGAATACCTATATGTGATTACCCAGCTGGTTAGTGTGCGAGATGGAATATTGTTTGGATGCTTATCAATGCACACAGTCTTTCGGCTAAGTTGTGTTGAGTATCGTGCGCCAAGACCCTTTGGTGCTAGCAAGTTTGTAAGCGAGGATTGGGATATCATTCAGATAAGAATAAGTCAGACTTAGAATGGCAACCAATAGAAACATTATATGTTTATCGCTAAGGCGAATATAGAGAATTGTGCTTGGATTTTCAGAAATAGCTCGAACGGTATTTCGTATCTGGATGATACAAATCAGATATGGTTTAGTTGGATGACTATCAACAATGATATATACGAGACTAAGACTTATCAGGCGATGCTTAGGTATTGTGCAGGAATTCTAAGGAACGACTTGGTGAATATGCTATCGAGTGATGCGAACACCGATTGATGATTTGATTGGGTGACTCGATTGCTGAGTGGTGTATGGATCATTTTGGAAATGTTCAAACGAATTCATAGGTCTCGTACGATAGTTGGGTTGAATGATTTGAGAATGTCTTGAATAAGTGATAAGGCTTATATCAAATAGAGATTCAAGGAAATAAAATCGATATCTTGGTCAGAAAAACTTGTTGGAAACTTGGAGGATCGTGCAAGCGATTTCGGATTGAATCAAAATAGATTGAAGCTTGAATAGAATATCATTCGAATAAAAGTTAGCACGAGAATGAATATTATGGTTCGATGAAAGAGATAAGCGATAATGGATTTGACCTGGAGTTTAGAAGAACGATCTTGAATATAGTTCGAATGATAACTATCGACAAATAGTCTCAGTGAGAACGATTATCCTGTGGGAGCGCCGGTGTGGTAATTTCACGTACGGCGAGGATGATCGAACTCACGGGAACATGTTCGGTGATTATTCCAAACGAACTCGATGAATGAAACATATCAAAAGTGGATAGACTTTAGCTTGAGTATTGAACTTAGTTGTTTGAGAAATGCTAGAAGTAAGACTATGGATCTATCAAACGGTAACATTAAAGTTGGATAATTTTGCTAAACGAATTATAATTACGTCATGAACGAACATGACTTGGTGGATAAACATATATAACTTGGATGGAGCGAAGTAAAATAATAAGGTGTCTCGATCATTTTGATGATAACCATAACGTTCGAAGTTCTTGTCTTGTGCGAGCGCAACTCTATGCTCGTACATGCGTCACGCTCGGATTAGAACGATTATCCAGCAGGAGCGTTGGCGTGGTAATCTCACGTCCAACGAGGATGATCGAACTTGCGAAAGACCGGAGCGTGACAACTAATGGATCGTCTTGACTTTTGGTTCGATACTATAAGACGAGTTTGTGATTGCAAGTGAATCGAAAGTATTTCAATGATGAGTTAGTCTAGAACCTAGTGTAAGTCACGCTTGATATTTTCGTGAACGAATACATGAATCTTGTTGGACGACTTGGAGTTATAATCAAAGGTTTAGAATTGAATAATGGCTTGGTGGTCTAGACTTAGAATGGTTATATGGATTCTATCAAACATGCTTAAGGAAATAGACTATGTGAATTGCTAGGCTTGTCCTGCAACTTGGATATAGCATGGATTTGACTGAACAAACTCAAACCCTGTACAAACAAACGTGTTATTGTGAGTAGGATGATATGTACTCGATGTTAAAAATCTGAGTAAAATGAGCATGGGTAGAATTTAGTACAAATGAACAATGGTTTGACCTTAGGAATTGGGGCGAGCATCGTGCGACAAATTTGTACGATGAATCGTGTGCTTGAACTTGTACCTATGACCTTGTGAGCTGACCTAGTAATTAGGCAGACAACCCTGTGCCGAGTGAAAGAACTTGTGTAACCGACTTTAGTATATTGCTTGAGCAATCCATAGAACTGGGGCAGCAAGACTTAATGTTAGACTTGGAACGGTAAGTGTGTGCTATGTTTGACCCGAACGGATAAACGCTAGTTGGTTGATCGGATAGATTATACTTGACAGTAGTGCAATGATTGATTTGAGTGGGATTTAGAAATGACTTAGAATTTTATTGACCCTGTTGGAGATATCAACGTGATTTGTAAGACGAGAACCCTTGAGATTTTTGCAATTAGCTTGTCTGATTTCACTATCGCTAAGTTTGGTTGAATACATATGTTTGAGGGACGCCTTGAACGTGTGTACGATCCAAGAATCAGGGATATGTTAAACTCGAGTGCAAAGACTTCGCTATCACTAAGTTGGTTGACATACATATATTTGAGGGACGCTTTGAATATGTGCACGATCCAAACTCGCGATATGTTGATCTCGAATGCTAGTGCAAATGAATATGTTAGATTCGCATGAACGAGCATAACAATTTATATAAGTATGCCTCAGCCTTAGATCGTTATTCAAGATGGATCATACCGTACCCCATGTTAAACGATATATGTTTCGCGCTAACTCGCAGTTAAGACTGAGCCAGACCGTGGATTGAATGATAGAGTCATTCAATGAGACCGACCGAGCATATACCCAACATGGTAATAAGCAACGAGTAGGAATTGTGTTTGAATGCATCTAGTGGTATCGATTGCTATATTTGAGATAGATTCGATAATGCGATAGAACGGTTTGCGCTCAGGAAGTCTCGAGGACGAGACTTTTTCTGAGTGGTGTATAATGTAACGACCCATTCCGTTCAAGTGGACAGCCAATTCAAACGGCGCAAGTTCAATGACCCGACCCGCTTTGCTCAGCGAGAAGATAGTTTGAGGCAAAGGATTTCCATACTTGGCCCTTCAGTAGTTCAGACTTAGACTTTAAAAGGCTCGTTCGGAGTATCGCTCAACCGAGCGAATCATCGCTAAGGTGGGTGGCTACGATGAACTTGTCTTTGCTTAGCCAGCACACTTAAAATATGGATGATACATGCTAGTCACTAGGTGAATCACCCCATGTATGCTAATAAAAAATACAACACACCTAGCTAAGGGAATAATTCTATCTTATATTGCTTGTGTTAGAACATGGAAATAAAACTTGGTTTATAACTTAGACCCTCGCATGCTACCTTTGCTTTGTGCAAGTAGACCCCGTTATGCCTCTAGTAGATCGTTGTATAATCTTCGTAATGCAATATTTTACTTGTTTACACTGTACGCCTATAGATTATGTCGCTCGATATGTCCCTTTACGGTAACACTCCTCGCACTACCCCTTAGACCGTGCCAACGTAAATGCTTATGTCTCATATAACTGCATGCTTGCCTGCTTACTTGTAGTTTGTACTCGTTGCCTCGTTTCAATGCTTGTCACATAAATCATGCCACAATCAAGTAACACTATTCGTATCACTCATGCATCTAGTTAGCCAGAAGACTATCAAATAGTTCTTCTATGCAATATGAACCTGCAAGTATACGGGACCGTTGGGTCGCCAAGGCAGTTCCCGGACTAGGAAATTTGCATCAAGTCAAGTTGAGCACTGAACGAGAATCATGTCAAGTAAAGCAAGAAATACAGCTCGTGGAACAATACTCGTTCAGAGCAAGAATCAAGATTTAAGCATGTCGTGAATCTTGTGCATCTCATGAATCTGGAAGACCAAGACTTGCATATCGCGGACAACTTGGAAACAAGGAGGGTTTTTGGATCTCGTTCTACGGACGGTCTCCAGGACACCAGGGCCAATCTAATTCGGATGGAACTCATGTAGTCTTAATCATGTGTAGCATGATGGCGTGTGCGCTTCACGCTGCACCATTCTTGCTATAAGAATGATAGTCTCGTGTGTTAGACGGGATGGCTTGTAGTACATCGTGTACTTTTGTTGCATTTCATCCTTGTCAATGACTATAACTCGTCATTTATGGTTATGCCAGCGACTCATGTTCATATAGATAAGTCATCCTCACTTAGCGGCAATCCGCGTACGAGTCATTACATTGCATCCAGTAATCGAAACCACCTGAGCGATTATGAATATAAGATATATGTACATATTGAACACCTGAGAATCTATTATAACACACCTGAGTAATCAGTGTAACTCGTACACCTGAAACAGAACCTTGCTCACGACACTTGTGTTTGCATATAAAATTGCCCCTGGATTTTATTATATATGCTCGTTCTTGGTTTAACTTAGTTTGCCTTGGACAGGAAATGACGAATGGTAAGTTGATAAGTCTCGCCATGTTCCTTTATATCGCACAGCGTACTGCTACACGAGTTAGGCTTTTCATTATGCCATGAAACTGATCCTAAGGCAAGACTAGAAAGATAACTTAATAGATGGTGCACGGAACCTTTATAACGTGTTTGGATTTGTCAAGCAGACGAGAAGCCTCCCCACCAGTGCATTCTTGTACTGATAACCCACCAGATTGCTTGTAAGATGTGGAAAACCTCGTTCGGTGCGGACGCCCAATTTATGCGTGTTAAGGCGTGGAGTTCACTCTGGAGCCTTGGAGCGTTGTGTCCAGAACTGAAGCACATATACAAGACATAATATTGGAATATCGCCTATGTATCATTCTATAAATGTAGCCAGTTGGCACGCTTTATTGTTTCGAGAGAGAGAGCTTGAGCGACTTGTAACCTCGGTCTAGTACCGCTTGTAACACTTATTCAATATCAATAAAGAGCTTGTTTTACTTCTATACTTGTGTTATTCAATACTTCCGCTATTGACGACTCTGTGAACTTGTTACCAATTGCCTGTTCATTTCTTATTCTATTGTACTCGGACTATCTGTGCGACTCTGTGGTTTAGACATTTTACCGCCTGTTCGGATCATGGCCTTGCACGAGCGTGACTTAAACTCGTGCGGCATCACGCCCAGATGGGAAAGATCGTCTCGTGGGAGCGCTGGCGCGTAGAATCGTGCCTAGCAGGGACGGTCGATTACCTGCGGGAGATCGAGGCACGACATATCATGTGTCTGTGTCTGTGTCATATCTCACAGTATTAATAGAATTGCATAGTAAATAACTAGTAGTGTTACAAGTCTAAATAGATAGTACATTCTACAGTCAAAATGTAATACATGTCACAAGTCTAAATAAATTTATTTTATTTTCAATCATCTTCAGAAAATTCATCTTCTTCGACTTCTTCGTCCTCATCTTCCTCTTCCTCTTCATCTTCACTTTCATCTACTTTATCTTCATTTTTGTATAATTCTATCTCTTCTACATTATTAGTTATGTAATGAGTAACTTTCGTTGAGTCCATATCTATAATATTTGTTACAAGAGGCAGCTCGTCCTCCTAATAAGATATTTCGTCAAAGATAAAGGTATTTCTAGCTTTAGTCTGGCATACTGCCCACCAGTCCGACCTCGTCGTTCCCCGTCTAGGATAAGTTGTGAAGTACACGAGTTGAGCATGACTTGATAGGACAAATGGTTCGTAGCCTTGATATCTACGCTTGTAGTTTATATCCACAAGACCATGCTTGTTAATTTTTTAATCTTGATCTTGAATAGGATCGAACCATTCAAACCGGAATAACACGATCTTAGCAGGTTTTGTGCCATAATTATATGTCAACTCCACAATCTCTCGTAAGATGCCAAAGAAATTATTGTCTGGATCGACGTCTTTGTAGTTCGAAGATTTGATACACAAACAACTATTTTTCGTGGAATCAAGATCCAGGAAGCTGTCTCTGATCGAAGCATTTGTTGACTTAAACCTAAACCAATTCACATTCACACAGTAACGTGGCCATATTTTGACGGCAGTAATTAGTCCCTTGGCTAGAGTTCTAATAGATTCAGTCTCGGGTGTTATTAGATGATCGACCTAAATACCAAAAAAGTGATAGTAAGTTATTTATTGGGCAAGTGCATACAAAAAAAGTAATTACCGAGCTCCTTACATATGCGCTCAACCAAAAAGGAAAACGACGTCTCATTTCTTGTTCTACTTCTTTGTCTGTTATGTTGGATCTAACCGACCTCAGCTCATCATTATATGTGCTAAAAAATAATGAAGCAACCGCCGATTAGTGGCATAATATTAGCTTATACTATTATATTGAGATGACGTAAACGTTGACGTATTAATTACTTACCCCTCTAGCTTCTCCACTTTATCCTTATCGCAATTGAGTAATATATACAACTGAAAAGCCCTTAGCTCGTCGTCATTCAAACATCTCTTCTTTATTTTCTCCGAAGGCTTTCCGGACGCATTGAATACTTTCAGTATTGCATCATTAGATTCCTGATATCTGTCGTCGTTTCCCGGAGCTCTCGTTCTATTAGTAGCAATATAAAGTTTGAAATACGTCGACCAAAAGTATGTAATTCTCCTCGAGAACATAAGCTTCATAAATAGAACCCTCAACTCGTGCATTATTTTTTACCTTTTTTTTAGGTGATTCAGATGCCGCTAGAATGGGTACATCCATTGATAACCGACAGGCCCACCAACACGTGCCTCATAGGAGTTGAAGAATCCAGGAGAAAATACCTTCTCGAGCTTGTACAGTATTACCGCAATGTCATTCTCTTATTTTTCTAGATGATCAACGAGCAACTTAGTAGAACAAAGACCTCTGAAGAATATGCTGAGCTCTGGCAATGGATCCCAGACGACCTGCGGTAAGAATTCCCGAAATATAATATAATTAACCTCTCCATGAATACGTGACAATCGTGGCTCTTCATACCCTTAAGTTTGTTTTTCTTGAGGTCGGCGCATCTTTTCAAGTTCGACACGTACCCGTCTGAAAATTATAGGCCATGAATCCACCTACAAAGTCTCCATTTTTTCTCCTTCTCCAGTGAAAAAATTGCCTTAGGTTGCTTTAACTTTCCATTCCCCTCATCTATCAAATGCAACACATGATGTCTACATATTTTTTCAAGTCCAACCTGACCTTCGGATTATCTTTCATCTTCCCCTTTACGTCCATTATAGTATTAATTATGTTGTCAAATACATTCTTCTCGATATGCATGACTTCAAGGTTATGTCTGATCAAATTGGTGCTCCAATATGGCAGATCCCAGAATATATATACTCCTCTTCGTCCAGTTATGAGTGCGACCAAATCTGTCATACTTGTACCCCTTAGCAGTCTCTTCGATAGCACTTGGTAAATCTTTTACCTCTTCCCATATTTGTATCCGGGCCACCTTGGCGGTGGATTGGCCTTATCAACAAAGCCGGCACAAAAAGTATTCATGTTCCTCCGGTACGGATGATCCTTCGGCAAGAATTATTGATGACAACCGAAGAAGGACGGTTTGCCTCCGTATTTTAAATGAAAAGCCTTAGTACGGTCCATGCAATACGGGCATGAGAGACGGCCATGAGTGCTCCATCCCGATAATTTTCATAGGACAAAAAATTGTTGATGGTACACATAAGTGTTGCCCTCATCTGAAAATTCTGCTTTCTAGAAATATCGTACGTGTTGGCACCTACTTCCCACAGCTGATTCAACTCATCTATCAACGGTCGTAAATACACATCGATGTTCCTCTTTGGATTGTTCGGACCCAAGATAATAACGGTTAGGAACATATACGGAGTCTTCATGCACATCCAAGGCGGTAGATTGTCCGAAGTGACGATCACAGGCCAACACGAATACTGGGAGCCCGAAAGTCCGAATGGGGTAAAACCATCGGAGGAGAGCCCCAATCTGACATTACGCGGATCCGAAGCAAAATTTGGATACTTTCGATCAAAGTGCTTCCATGCTTCTCCATCGTATGGATGATCCAACACTCCTTCGATTTATTTTTGCCTATGCCATCTCATATTTTCTGTAGTCTTCTTCACCATAAACAACCTCTACAACCGCAACGTCAAAGGTAAGTAGTGCATCAAATCGGTAGGCTTTCTTGCACCGACAAACTTTCCTCTACTAGTGGCCTTGTAGCGATCAGCACCACAGAATCTACACGCGTCTTCATCCTTGTCGTCTTTGTAGTACAATATGCACCCATTGCGACATGTATCAATTTTTTCGTATCCCATCCAGAGCGATCTCACCATCATTTTAGATCGGTAGAAGACTTTAGGAAACTTAGCACCCTCCGACAAGATCTCTATAATCAACTCAATCAGTCGGTTATAGCATTCTTGCGACATGTTAAAATTGGACTTGATGCTCAATAATTTTGTAACTACCTCCAACGGTGAACGATCCTCACAACTAGGATATAATGAAGTCTTTACATTCTCCAGTAAGTACATAAACTTTGCAGCATCAGCATTCGGTGCCTCCTCAGCTTCATCATGATTATCCGAATTAAAACTAGGTCCGGCAGCGTCAAAAACTATGTTCACGCACCCGTCATCGTAATCAGCGTGGTCGTGGATATCCATCTATGGCTCC
This sequence comes from Iris macrosiphon, assembly GCA_036927795.1. Taxonomy (NCBI): domain Eukaryota; kingdom Viridiplantae; phylum Streptophyta; class Magnoliopsida; order Asparagales; family Iridaceae; genus Iris; species Iris macrosiphon. Next base: position 128,183,612 of record JAYESA010000016.1, on the reverse strand, counting down.
ACATAAGGCTTCGGCTCCGATGCTAAAGGCACAAGTTCTTCGTGTGAGGTCCACTGATAGTAATTTGGTGTGAAACCCCTCGAGTACAAATGATATGTCACATCCACTTCTGAGTTATATTTCAAGTTGCGATATCTCATACACGGACACTTAATTTTGGTGTCGTCCATGTACTGAGGGAACGCCTTGGCGAACTACAGGAACTGTTCTACCCTATATATGAATTCATCTCGCACACTGCACATGTCATCAGGATGACGGTTGTACATCCACAAATGATGACGCGGGTAGTAATTCAGATCCATTTCTAAATAATTCTGCAAAGATGAATAGACGTCGTTCAAGTATATTATCCAAATGGATGCAAAGATGGATACACATGTTTATCAAAGTAACAACTCGGATTGATGCGTGAGTATTCGAGTTGTGATGCGTGAGTATCCATATCGTGATTCATGAGTAGACGTCAAAGTAACAATTTGTTCATCAAATAGACATATTATTTATACCTACTTCTATAACTGTATATTTTTATACCATGGTACACAATATCACATTGATACTCTCTTGTATCTTGACACTATGATACAGTTCAAATACCCATGACACTAACTATACATGACACTTGGTATCTTGGTACCAACATACACTCTAGGCCACTCACTCTTGACACTCAACACATATTTATACATACTTCTATTACTGTATATTTATATACCCTTATATATGTAGCTATCTATATAAATTATTAATCCTCACTAGTTCACTCATCCCTCACTCAAACATATACACATACACACCTCTCACTTGGACACTCTCATACAATTGACACACACACACACAAAAAACACGTGGACTCTCATACACTTGACACACACATACAAAGTACTACCCATACACAAACACAATATCTTGACTAAAATACATACCCAAATTTATATCAATATAAGTTGTTCTGTGTTAGAATATTGAAGTTGGTGTATTAAGCTTAATTATAAACTATAAAAAGAACACTTGACACTTGACACACATACACACACAAGGTACTACCCATACCCAAACACAATAAGTACAAGTAAGAGTTTCCAACTCAAAAATTCATGTAAGAGATTTTTTAACAAACATGTTATGCACACATATATAAAATCAAGGCTTGCCTTGGGCACACACACACACACACACACACACACACACACACACACACACACATATATATATATATATATATATATTACAGAACGTGTGTGTCGTGTCTGTGTTTGTGTCAGCGTGTGTCGTGTCATATATATACATATTTTACGCAATGTGTCTGTGTCAGTGTCTGTGTCAACATGTGTGTGTCGTGCCTGTGTTAGTGTGTATGTGTTGTGTCGGCAAGAGGGGTTAGGGTTACCTGATCGAGGGGGGGTGGGGTCGGGGTCGGATAGGTCACGGGGGGAGCATGGTCGAAACCCTAACCCTCAGACGGTCGGTGTCGGAGGGGGTCATGGAGAGAGAGAGAGAGGAGGAGTTAGGGTTTACCGTCGGAGCCGGAGGGGGTCGCGGGGGGAGAACTGTCGGCGCTGGAGGGGTCGTGAGGGGAATGAGGGGGGAAATCGGGTTTGGAAATTTTTGGAAGGGGGGAAATAAAATTGGTCTGTAAACCTATATAAAAACATTTTAGCGACGTATGGAATATGACGTCGCTAAATATTATAAATTTTATTATATTTAGAGACGTATGGAAGATAACGTCGCTAAACATCGCTATAATAAAAATAATAGCGATGTTTTACGACATCTGGCAACATCTGCTTCCGTAATATTTTTTTAGTCGCTAAAGGTCGCGGATAGTCACTAATAGCGACGTTCTGTGATGTTACTTTCTGGGGTCGCTAAATTCATAAATGATAGCGACGCCAGTAAGTAATGTCGCTATTTCCTCATATTTTGGTAGTGTTTTGAGGAAAATCCTCGACGGCACACATTTGAGAGTTCAGCCTCGTCAATCAAGAGAAAGTGTGCCAAGCCTCTATTGTAGCACTAATTTTTTTCTTTGAGTATTCTTGATGGGCGAACATTAACTTTGGCGTCGCCTTGACTGTCGTATTCTTGAATGGCATATCTCGACTGATGTGCCATACTTGAGACTTGTGTTTTGTCTTTTAGTAGACCTTCCACGCTTGATTGTGCGCCAAACTTAACTGTTGTCATACTTGGTGAAAGTGTGTCGAATTATAGCTTGTGTACTTTCATCATTATATGCCAATGATAGTTTGGCATGTGTGCGCCAACCCTCCTTTTTGGCATACTTGATGAAGTGCGCCAAGCTCCTATCTCGCGCACTTCTATCATTGTGTGCTAAGGTTCTAAAAGTGCACTTTAGTATGATTTGTGCACCATCTTTTGCTCGGAGCACTTTTTATATCAAAGTGCGCCAGAACTGTCCGGACTAGTGATTTGTGCGCTAAATGTTATTTTTGGCCATTTGTGTGCCAATAATAGTTTTTGGCCATTTGTGCGCCAAATGTTATTTTATTTTCTTGTCTAATTATGTGCCAACCCTATATTATTGATTTATGCGCTTGTATGCCATTATTCTTTTGTTATTAATGCTTGGCACTTGATGTTTCCCTGGTTCTCTTTTATCCAATTATTTTTAGTTAATCCTGGTTATTTTTTGAACATTATATTCTTGATATGGATCTTGATTTCCTGACATGAGCTAAGTGATTGTATACTGTAAATGAACTCCTGAATCATGACATGGAACTGATAATCCTGATACTCATGATCCTGATACTCCTGATAGTGGTTCGACGTAGTGCACTCATGACTCGAGAATTCTTGTAAATGTCCTGATCAAGGCTATTAGTAACACTTGTATTTTAAATCACATATTCCCGTGGTTGATTCTGATTGTACTTTTTAAGCTCATGTCATATCTTGCATCATGTCTAAGGCCAAATTTCTGAGCACCACGGTCATAAATTCTTGATAACTTGTCTAGGGTAATAACTAGAATAAAAATCTAGAAAGCATCTAGAGAGATTCCTAGTTATATGCAATCCCGGTATCTCAGCGGCACATGATGGATTTGGAGCTCTCCATCGAGAGGAGCACACTTCCAGCACACCGTCGAGTATTGCATTTACTAAAAAATGATTATACCTGATAAACTTATATTATGTATCCATTCGTTTGGATAATCCGGATAGTCTGCAGGGCATGTGGCTGTAAGAAATCTCAAACTGGATGTGTTAGTAACTAGGAGTGTAATAACCCTAGTTAGCTAATGATAACAAGCCGTAGGACATGATTGGCCGTGATTGCTTAATTTTTAGTCTAGTCATGTCCTGATTTAATTAACAGCTAATCCGAAAATGGTAGCCGGAGTACTGATTCCAGATGTCCTTATTTAATTACTCCAAAACTGTTTAACTGTTATCCTATATTTTTTGGTGAGTGGAAGTAGGAATGGATCTTACCTGCTATTCATACTGATTTGTTTGCATGTTGGTTTTAGTTCAAGTGTTTGACTCCCTTGTGTACTTTTTGTTTGGGGTCTGACCCCACTGGTTTGTATGGCCAGATATCGGAGCAGAGCCGCAGGATCTCCCGTACTTTCCTTCTCAATATGGTGAACACGAGGAGCACCCGAGGATATGAGTAGGTTTCTTCTTCCTCATCCACTTGATCTTATATATTATACTTTTGAGGTATTTAGCCACCGAGCACGTGTTTAGCTCGTGTTTTGGGATTCTTGATACTGCAGCCTACGTATCATGCCCCGGTCTCCCGCAGGCTAATCGATCGTCCTCGTTAGGCGAGAATCATCGGACCAGCGCTTCCGCGAGACAATCGTTCAGGCCCATCTGGGCGTGATGCCGCACGACCATGAGCCGCGCCCGTGCAAGGTCATGGTTCATTGGCTGGCGGTAAGAGGTCTAGGCCACAGAGTCGCACAGATTGTCCGAGTACAACAGAATTATAACGCATAGGCGATTGGTAACAAGTTTACTGAGTCGACAATAGCAGAAGTATTGAATAACACAAGTAAAAGTAAAACAAACTCTTTATTGATATGAACAAGTGTTACAGGCGACGCTTGGCCGAGATTACAAGTCGCTCAAGCCTCTCTCTCTGAAACAGTAAAAGCGTACCAAGTGGCTATATTTGTGGAATGATGTATAGGCGATGTTCCAAATTATGTCTTGTATATGTGCTTTTGTTTCGGACACAGTGCTCCAAGGCTCCATAGTGAACTCCACGCCTTAGCACGCACGAAGGAGGCATCCGCACCGAACGAGGTTCTTCAACACCCTGCAAATAATCTGGTGGATTATCAGTACATGAATGCAGTGGTGGAGAGGCTACTCTCCCGCTCGACAAATCCAAACGTGCACCAACTATTATGTTGTCTTTCTAGTTTTGCCTTAGGATCAGTTTTATGGCAAAGATTGAATAGCCTAACTCGTGTGGCAGTGTGCCGTACGACATAAGAGAAAACACGGCGAGACTTACCAACTTACCATTTGTCCTTCCCTGTCCAAGGCAAACCAAGTTAATTTAAACACGAGCATGTATAAACATTCAGGGGCAACAGCATATGCAAACACAAGTTTTTCAGTGCGAGATTGCATATCGGTGCACGAGTATACAGGACATCCAAAAGTGTTACAATGAATGTTTAAGTGTTTCTATAGATTTTCTCGGGTTGCTCCATTTGTATAGATGACTTATACTCATTTCGTTCAGGTGATTCTGATATCTTGGATGCGATACAATAACTCGCACGCGGATTGCCGCTAAGCGAGGATGACTTATCTATATGAACAGGAGTCGTTGGCATAGCCATAAAGGACCAATTTTAGTCATGACGAGGATGGAATACAACGAGAGTACAGGGGGCGCTGTAAACCTTCCCGTCCAATGTACAGGAAGACTAAACAGGGAGTTCCATTCTGGGTCAGATCGGCCCGGTGCCCAGGAGACCGTCCATGGAACTAGGATCCGAAGACCCACTTGTTAACAAATTATCCGCGACATGCAGGTCATGGTCTTTCCAAATCCATAACTTGATATGATAATCCATGATTCTTATTCTGAACCGAGCATTTGCTCCATGAGATGGGATTCTTGACTTGCTTGACAGAATTCTCGTTCAGAGGTAAACTTGATGTGATTATCATTCAGATGTAAACTTGACAGGATTTTTGATCAATGAAGAACTTGCCTTGATGCATTCCCCTGGTGCGGGGACTGCCTTGGTGACCTAACGGTTCCGGGTACTTGTAGGTTCAATTTCACAGAAGGACTATTCGATAGTCTTCTGGCTAACTCAATGCATGAACGATACGCGATAGTGTTACTTGCTTATGGCATAAGTTTCGTGTGGCAAACATTGAGTCGAGGCAACATTACAAGTTAACATCTAAGTAGGTGTCACTGCCCAATTCTAGAAAATAAGGTTTTTTTTTTTTTGTAAATTGTGTATTGTATTTAATTAATTATATTTATATTTATTTAGTGATTGTATTATTTTTTTAATTGATTGTTTTAGGGTTTTGGCTAGCCTGGACCCATGTCAGACCCTAGTGGACCCATGTCCGACCCAGCCCACACCCTTGTGAGACTTATTTTGGGGTTTAGAATATTTATTATATTTTTAGTGGGTTAGTTGGAGAGATTTGGAGTTAGTTTGAGTGCTTTTGGAACCCCGAAACCCAAAACCCAAGTTATGAGGGCATTTTGGTCATTTGGAGACTTTATGTGACCTATATTTTGCTTGGCCGGCCCCCAACAGCAGCCCCTACCCGCATAACAGCAGCCCCTCTTCATATTCTTCTTCTTCTTCACTTCTTCTTCTTCTCCACTTCTTCTTTCTTCTTCTTTCTTCTCCCCAAGTAAGTGTTCTCCATTTTTCTTCCTTCTTTCTTCCATTTCTTCTTCTTTATGTAAACCCTAACCCTACTTTTTCCCCAACCTAGATGTGTGGAGCCTAGATTTAGTGTGAAGGCTAGATTTGGTGGCTTGGAGCTTGAGGGAGGTGATTTCTAGTGATTGTGAGACTTTGGCCTTGGGATTCCAACTCCCAAGAGGTAAACCCTAACTTTTTCCTTGCTAATTACTCTTATGTAGTGTAATTAGTGGTTTAGAACCTTCCTAGACCCTAAGCCTACTCGTAGGAGAAAGTTGGAACTAGTTTGGTTGAGTTTGGAGACTTTAACACTAGGTTTTGTGTCAATTTCGGGTGAAATCCGAATTTGGCCCAATTTTGGATGATGCCCTAGGTTAGACGGACCTAGGTAGACGTTGTCGGGTGTCTAGAGGGTGAGTGCGTGTCTCTGTTCAGACACGGGAAGTCGTGTCGCGGAGAAACGGGCGTTTCGGGCGAATTTGGGGTTTTCGTCATCGCCGATTCTAAGTGCGTGCCCGTTTCCGCCACGGGCCTAGAATCGACGCGGTAGCATTTTTTTTCTAGGATCTAGGCATCGTTTAGAACCCGTGGATAAATTTTGGGCCGATTCCGAGTTGGTTTGGTGTGCGTTTCAGGAGGTTTTTTGAACCGCACACCGCGTGTTCGTCGAAATGACCGAACGGCCATTTTGACTTGGTTTCCTAGTTTCGGGCTTGTGCACGCGTTGGGTTAGTATCGGAGAGTGTGTGCTAGAATTCTCGGATTATATTTTATATATTTATAGGCGTTTGTGCGTGTCGGGACCGTTGGGCGAGCGTTGGAGAGTGTCGTGTGCGTGGTTGTGTGTTGTGTTGTGTTTGTATATGTCTATATATATATATATATATTTATGTGTGTATCTATATATATATTTATATGTATATATATTTATATATATGTGTGTATTTATATATATGTGCTTGTGTATGTATATGTCTATGTGTATATATATATATATGTATATGTATAAGTGTGCGTGTGTGTGAATGTGTGTATATATATATATATATATATATATATATATATATATATATATATATATATATATATATATGTATCTATGTGTATGTGTATGTATATATATATTTGAGTGTGTGTATATGTATATATATATATCTGTGTGTGTGTGCATATATATTTATAAATAGGTGTTTATATATATATATATATATATATATATATATATATATATATATATATAGCTATGTATATATATTTATTTGTGTGTGTGTGTATTTATGCATAAGTGTTTGTGAGAGTGTAGGTGTGTGTTGATATATATGTTAGTGTGTGTGTGTTAGATTATATATATAAGTGTGTGTATATATATATATAGTTGACTTTTTGGACCCTCGGGTTGACTTTTTGACCCGAATTTCACCGGTTTGACCCGTTCGACCTAGAATAGCCCTAGAAGCCTGTTTTTAATTATTTTATATCAGTTTAAATCCTTAGAACCCTGTTTAATTCTGCTTTTCATAATAGGTTCTTGCGACACCGGTCCGGATCTCGATCCTCATCAGTTGCTCAGGACATCAGGCGAGTACCTACCTCTGATAGTTTTCATTTCATGATAGCATTTATATCACATGTTCTAGGACTGTGATACTTGATTCTGACACATTGTTACACGAGCTGGTACTAGTGGATCCCATCATGAGATGCTATCCCCCTTACCGTGTTCAGCGGGTACTCTATCACGTGTATTTCATCATGTGCTTCGGATATTGATTCTCATGTGCTATTATGTGCTTCTTGTGCTTTCGCCTTCGTGTGCGCGAACTATTATCATGTACGTAGCGTGTTGTGGTTGGATCCAAGAGTATTAGTGGGGGAGGGAGTAGGAGTTGGTTATGTGATCAAAGCCAAACAATATTCATGTGTATGTCGGTTATGCAACTCACGCATAACGGAGTTATCGTAGTATTTTTTATGTACAACCTAAGCCGATCACATAACGAACTTGTGCTCAAGGCACTTAGCTAGTATTCATGTTTTCTCACCTGCAGTTACTTTTCCACTACTTGTATTGTTCTCCAGTTTACTTTGCAGCTACTTATTGTGCTCCAGCATATATTTATTTTTTGTGCATCTTGTATACTTTTCTATTGCTCGTCATATACACCTTACCATGTATTTGGAGTTGCTTTCAGAGTTATGTACTTCGCTCCAGTCCTGACTGGGCATATTTTTTCCAGAGGATCCTGAGAATTATTGCCCGACGTTCTACGGGCCGGGTGTTGACGAGGGTTGTGACCCCGAGACTGAGGAGGAGTGCGCCGAGGAGACGCCTATAGCGCCCTAGTTAGCTAGGTGGGTTTCCTGGGTTGTTCCCAGTGGTTTATTTATGGATGATTGTACTTATTCTTTTGTTGCTGTGATGTTGTAGACTATTATAGACTTGGACTGTATATTTTTTATATTGTCTTGCTCTCTTGGTTCTGTTTCTTTGTTTATATCATATCGTGCTTTTATTCTTCCCCTAGTTATTGTGATTGAGAGATTATATATATTGCGTGGTTGCCCTCCTTTTGGAGAGGATTATTCATATATATATTGCGTGATTGCCCTCCTTTTTGGAGAGGTTATGGCAGATTTTTTTGTGAGTTATATATAGATTTGTTTGACCTAGAACGAACCTTACAGCGTTCTACCGCCGATTCTGCGGTGTAGGCTGGACGTACCCACGGTTCATGCCCGATTTTTCGGGTGCGGGTCGTGACAGTAGGCAAGCATGCATTTCCATTGAAACTTAAACATTCACGTTGGCTTGGGCCTAAAGGTAAGCCGAGTAGTGCAACCGTAAGGGGACTTTTCGAGCGACATGATCTAGGGTCGTGCAGTGTAAACAAGTGAACAGTGCACTAAGAAGAGCATATACATATCGTTCTACTCGAGGCATAGCAGGATTTTGTTGCACAAGGCAAGGGTAGCATACAAGGGTCTGAATATAAGCAATGTTCCAATTTCATATTCTAACACAAGCAATACAAGTTGGGATTATTCCCTTAGCTAGGTGCGTTGTATTCTTATTAGCATGCATGGGGTGATTCACCTAGCGACTAGCATGAGACATCCATAGTTTAAGTATGCTGGCTAAGCAAAGACAAGTTCATCGTAGCCACCCACCTTAGCGATGATTCACCTCGGTCAAGGGATACTCCGAGCGAGCGTCCGAAAGCCTAAGCCGGAACTCCTGTAGGGCCAAGTCTAGAAATTCTCTTGCCTCAAACGAGTATTCTCGCTGAAGCAAAACGGGTTGGGACATTACACTTTTGCCATTTGAATCGGCAGTCCGTTTGAGCGGAACGGGGTATTATACTGTGGGCCTACATGTAAAGCATATTCTAGACTATAGCTAAAGCTGATCATGTAATATTGTACTCTGGTAGTTCTTCATTCTGCTAACTAGCTTCATGATTATCTGGGTATGTATAGTTTGGGACACCTTACTATTATATATTTTGTGATCATACATCTTGTAAACTTATTGCCTGTTTGATATTGAGACACCTAGGATTCTTGACCCAGGATTGCCTGATGAATTATAGAGTAAACCCTCGCATGTCTAGACAGCCGTGGTCGTATCTCGGGGTATAGAGTACTATGATATACGTTGTTGGCTTTGTCTGTCCCCGCTCTCCAATATTCTTGTTCTGGGGCGTAGCTAGCTTTATCAATCTTGGTTGCATTTTTTTTTCTTTAACAATATGACAATATATCTTAATGTGTTTTGTGCGTTCGTGGAACAGGGGGTTAGCAGCAATGTGTAATCACTTGATTGTCACAAAATAGTGGTATAGCATATGCCTGTAAAACTCTTAAGTCTTGTAAAATGTATTGTAACCTTATCAATTCAAAACAAGTATTTGTTATAGCTCTGTACTTAATTTTTACAGACGATCTAGAGACATTTTCTTGTTTCTTAGATTTTTATGAGATGAGATATCTCCCAAGAAAAATACAATACCCGTACTAATCTTATTGTGAAATTGCAACATGTCCAATTTGAATCATAGTATTCTAGAGCAAGGTTTTTCATGGAAGGAAATAACAAAACTTGTCCTAGCGTACCCTTGATATATCTAAGAACCCGTAGAGCATCATCCTAATGTGGTTTTCTTGGTTCGTGCATGAATTGACTTAAAGTGCGAACTCAGTAGATTATATCTGGCCTTGTGCAATAAGACATATCAGTCTTCCAACCAATCTTTTATATTTGGTTAGATCATTCAATATTGATCCATATGTAAGTGTGATTTCAAAATTTATTCCATTGGAAAACTGGCTGGTCATGCACCCAAAAGCCTTGAATATTCTAAGACATCAAATTCATATTTTCTTTGAGACATAAAAATTCCTTTATTTGATCAAGAAAATTCAATTCCTAGAAAATATTTTAAATCGCCATGATCTTTCAGGCGGAAGTGGTTGAAAAATAAACTTTTAAAGTCTTTTCATCTTGGAGATCATTGTTTGTGAGTAGTATATCATTAACATAAATGAGAACCACAGTAAAAGAAGTGCCTTGAACTTTAGTGAAAAGTGAGTAGTCGACCTTGGATTGTAAATGAGCAACCTATTAAATAGTGTCCGAGAAACTAGAAAACCCAGTTTTTTATGCCTATTTGAGACCATAACAAGACTTGTTAAACTGACATACAAGTTTCTCCCCCTGTCGACGAAGACCATGTGGAGGATCCATGTAGACAATTTATATAATTCCTCATGAAGAAATGCATTGTGAACATCAAGTTGGTGAATGAACCAACTGTTAGCAGCATCAACAGTAAGGAGGCATCGTAGAGTATTTTGCTTGGCAGTAGGAGAGAAGGTCTCATGCATGCTAGTCAACACCTTCAACTTGAGTATAGCCCTCAGCAAAAAGGCGAGCTTTATAACGTTCAATGGTACCATCTGAATGATACTTGATCTTGTAAAACTATTTGAAGGCAATAGTTTTATGTCCGAAAATAAGAGGCACCATACTCCAGGTGTTTTTCTTCTCTTATGCTTCTATTCAAATTTTATAGCCTCTTTCTAATGTGAATCAAGAATAGCTTGAGCATATGAGTGGGGTTCAGTGTGATATATGTTATTAGTTAAAAAGGAACAAAGGGATGACGAGAAACGAGAATGTGAAAGAAAATGAGAGAGGGGATAATGAGTACCTTTTGTTGAACTGGTTGACGGGTCATATTTTGAGCAGACAAGATATAGTTTTTATGTCATGTTAGAAATTGTTTGGGTCGGGTGGATTAGCATATGAAGGTGGTGGAAGTTGCTAGCTGGAGGATCTGGGATGGGAGGTACGGATTGAGGAAGGTTATTTTCTGGTGCAGAACAAGGTGTAGCAGGGGCATCATGGTGTGAAGTATCGGGGGCCACAACAGTATTGACAGGAGAGTTGGAGTCACGACTTGGAGAAATTTGTAATGTCCCGCTCCTAGAGGTGGCATTAGATATTAAGATAAATGTTGGTTTGCTGGCTTAAGTAAGAGAAAGCATTCAGTAAGGGCTCCCTTGTTGGGACAGAAAGACGATTCATTATGGTGATTGAGCAAGACTTCACTTTCTGATTCTTTCACGCTTAATAAAAAAATCATAAAGAATAGTTGCATGCTTATTGCTAAGAAAGATGTTCGTAATCACTATAATAATAGTACATAAACTCTATATGTTTAATAAGAAATCTACATGATTGTGTAATGAAAGAACGACTTGTTATACTTGTTAAAGAAAGATAGTATGATTGCATGCTAAAAGTTAGACTTTTGCTACAATTGAAAAAAGCATTGTCATGCTTAATAAGAAAGAGAAAATGAATGCTTATATGTCCCTTATTCGTAAAAGGAATAGAACTTCATGCTAGAGTTATTGAATGTTTGGAAGAACTTTGCTACGCTTGTTAAGAAGAATGATTACATATTTCCTTATCTTTGTTGTAAAAGATAAAATCGTATGAAAAGAACTTGTATTATTCAGTAAAATATTTTAAAAGAAAGAAAGTAAGAATACGATGTGGTCGTATGAAAGAGAAAGGAAGAAAATAGTTATTGGCTCTAGGTCTAAAAGAAAAGAAAAGAAAAGAAAAGAAAAGAAAAGAAAATATATAAAAGTATGCTTGTTCGTTAGCTCTTGCATCGTAGAGTTTTATTTGATAGGAGTTGTATTCATGCATTGGTCTAGATAACTTGTGCACAAGGAGTAATCTCTCGATCGATACCTAGGACACTGGGGACCGCTCAGCCTAGGAGAGAATATGGCACCCTGACGTTTGTACGTCCTCGCGATCAGGGGGAGTGCCAAGTCTATTAGTGAAGAGCTGAATCGTGAGTTACAGTTGCTAATAGTCGAGTCTATTAGTGAAGAGTTGAACAATAAGTCACATTTGTTAATCATAGGAAGTCGTCCATGGAACATTATGTAGATAGGTCGCATGTTAGAATAACATTATTGCAAACCTCAATGTTTGATGCAGATATGGACAGAAAACTATATATATATATATATATATATATATATATATATATATATATATATATATATATATATATATTAATTCTAATTCTTGTCTGTTGCAGGGATGGATCGTCGGTCGTGGATAAAAATTATTGTATAAGTGATGTTGTCTATTTCTTATGTTATTTATCATAAGTTGTTCTTAAGAAGGAATCTTGTTCAAATGAAATGTTGATGTCTTGTCATAAGAAAGAATTGTATTCATTGTAATGCTGCTAATATGTCCCTAAAGAAGGGAATACAGATTCAGAATATGATGAGCATGTTAACGTTAGAAAGAAATGGTTATTGTGCATGAAATTGTCCTTACTGCTTGCATGGATGAAAAAAAAAATGTAGCTTTCGATTATGTTTTCAAAAGATGAAATATAACTTTTGAATTGTACCTAGCATGAAATAAACGTAGGTAAAAGATAGTAAGATCACTATAAAAAGCAATATATTCTCGCATGATTACTTAGTGACTACTTTCCTTTGTCCCTCACGGTGCAATCCTCAGTGTACCAACCCTCACCAGATCCCTGCAGGTGTTTGATGTTCTGCCAGAACCGGAGAGCAGAAGGCGCATGGTTGTGATTTTGTATAAAGGGATGTAATGTATGGAACGAGGTATTATAACTCTTTTTCAATTCAAAAGTTGTAATCAAAGTTGGCATGTATCAGTTGTCTATTGAAAGCCTTTGTAACTGCTACAAGTTGTGAATAAAAGAGATCATGTTCTTGTTTCATTGTGTTTATTTGGTTTTCTATATTAAAGTTCTACTTCTTCTATCTCTAATCAGTCTGTTTTGTTATTGTGCAAGTCCATGTCATGTACAAGCGCAACTTAGACTTGTGCGACATCATATCTAATGGCGACTTTACGATCCTCTGAGATCGGGACGTGAAAAATTGTGTCACCGACGCCTGTGTGTGGGTGAAAAATCTCCATATCGTCAATCTGGACACTGCAATATAGAGTATTAGGCGCCGCAGTGTTGAAAGGCTTGTAAGGAGTGGCGCGACATGGACTATTTGGCGCTGGGGTGTTCGGGACGGACGGGTTGTGACTTGTGGAAAAGTCAAAAAAAAAAAAAATGAAAGTGATGTAGATTTTCGTGGAGAGGATTGTGGAGAAATATGTGTGGAGAAAGGGAATATGGTTTCGCGAAATTGGACATCACGACTAAGAATTCTCGTGTTTCCGGATCATATAGCTTGTAACATTTTGGTCAGTTCTCCTAATCTCCACTCTTTCTCTCTGAATTATGTGACTCCAGTGTCCTGAGCAGGAAAAAAAAAATGAAAACAAATTTTTAAGCTTATATTGTATAGAAAAAATTGTTAACGGGGTGAGGGACGGAGAAGCCGACGACAAGAACGGAAACGAAGAGTGCATTGTTTAACGAAAACGAAAATAGGAGTAAAATATTGATAAAATGCATTAATTTTTCCTTTGTTTAGGTAAGAATAAAATAATATCAAATTGAACCCCAGTTTTTGTATGGACAGAATGTATTAATTTTATATTAACAAAGCTTATATTACTCCGTTTCTCCCCGTTAATATAAAATTTCTCAAATGAATAAAATATATTGATTTTTTTAATTACTTCTTGCTTGTTATCTATTGCTTGATATCTATAACTCATCTCTCTCTCGCGCTCGTCTATGACTCGATGGTCTGGCCTTAACATTAAGCACTAATATTATACTAATATTTAGTAATTATACATGATTAACAATTATTAGTTTTTTCTTTACATAGTATGAACTAAATTTTATTATAAATGAACAATTATGAGCGTTATCTTTAGCGTCCTTCCTGTTCCACATCTGTACCTCTTTTGTCGGAAAGACGAGAGCGACTTGTAATTCCAATTCTTCTCAAGGAGACCTGAATTCAAAGAAAGACCTCGATTTCGAAAGAAAAGAAAAGAAAAAAAAGACCTCACTCGATCCATTGAATGATCAATCACTTGTGTTAGCTTTTCTCTTACTTCTTTAATGTAGACGAGTACCAAGCCAGCCAAACTAGCAGCAAAGGCCAATAATTTGCACAATTTACATCCATTATAGTAAATCACCAGTGGACTAAGAAACCTAGGCCTCACAATTTCCACAATGGGTCTGTCTACACGGGCAATAGGTTTTTTATATGATGGGTGTATGTGGCGCAAACTACAAACATTTCTCCAACAGCACACCACCAGTCTTTTCTCGGTTGAAATAAAGCTCATAGAACTTTGCAGGCAACAGAAAAATGATTTCAATTATTTAAGAACTGATGTACTTGAGATAACAACTTGCTACAAAACCTTACAATACTTGAACAACTTTTAACAAAGAAACTGGTCCAGAATCAATTTTATTCAAAACATGACAAACATCGTTTTGGATCTCAGGATATCTCGGTTCCCATTTACCAAACTAGTGTTTTTGACACCAACAAAAAGCAGCACCTGTAAAAGTCCCCAATAAATTATCATAAATGACACCAATCATAAGTTCACATAACAGTTGCACCAGATCCACGGCGGCACTCGTTTAGCATATCCAAGTAAAACTGGCATTTGCTGATGTCGCTCCCAAAATTATTGATACACTGCATTCAAAAAGAAACAAGGAAAATCGTTCAAAACCCATAATTATTGATACAATGCATTCAAAAAGAAACAAGGAAAATCGTACAAAACCCATCTAATCAAGAGGCTTAGCTATTATACTCTGCTTTTCACGAAAACCAATCACCATGGCTACTGGTTTAGTTAAAGTGTATAGAAAGAGAAAGGGGAGAATGGATTAGCTTACATCCTGGAAGGCCTTTGAGTGGATGTTGCAAGAATCAGGACCACTGGCAGCATTGCCCATGGATTCTGCAGCTTGTGAGACAGCAGTTTCATGCTGAATTGTACGTGGGCCCATCACAGCATCGACTGCCCTGTGAGCAACAGCACTTCCAGTACCAAAAGCCATACCTGGCAAAATTTCACAGAATAATACGCAATGTAATACTCATAAAACTAGATTCAGATAGAAAGCAATCACACCAATGTCTCTTGAAGGGTACCTTGGGCAATAGTAGAACCAATTCCTCCAAGGATTGATCCACCACCTCCCTGAACTGGGGCAGGAGGTGGGGCAGGCCTTGCTATAAAGTCATAAAAGAACCCAAGTTAATCAGAAGCAAGGAGTAGAATAAAATAATAAAGATACATAATGTACGAAGCAGTTGTTAATTACACACCACATACGAAAATCAGTACCCCTTTCATCTTAACAATATAAGAATTTCTACCAGGGAATCCTACAACCTACTCTCCTAGGTTTCATTTTAACAAATAATTGAATTAGAATTAATATTTTTAGTGCATGATTCCCAAGGGTGTAGGGGTATCCTGGAATGCTGACACACTCGCCACAGACGTAGGTCTTTTATTTCAGATCAGAACCCATAACCACGAAGCCAGCCAGTCTTATGGTTGGGGTAGAAATTGAAGAATGGTGGGGGACAAAGGAACATGTGATCAGATGAGGATGTTGGAGATGTATGGAGTAGGCTGCCGCAAATCAACAAAGCAGCTCACAAGCTCCAAGTCAGCACGACTCATCTTGAGATTAACTTGAAAATGGGAATGTGCTGGATTGCCTAAATGATTTGAGCTTTTTTATTTAAGAAGTATATGTGTGTGTGTGTGTGGGTGGGTGGGTTGGGGGGGGGGGGGGGGGGGGGGGGTTCTTTGGGTAACCTGACACATGAAGCCACACATGAACCCGAGCCCAACCCGATTTTTGATCGGGTTCAAATATTTTAACCTGAACCCGAGCCCGAACCCAAGTATCTTCGACCCTAACCCAACCCATTAACGGGTTTACTCGATCGGGCTCAGGTTCAGCCCGCCCGAGTTGCACCCCTAAGGAATGTATACATTTTCAATAAAGATTTCAAAAACGGAAGTGCTCTCCCCATACAAAAGATAAGTGTTGAAAAAAGACAGTTTTGCACTCTATATGGGTAAAAGGAATGGAGACATTAAGAGTTATGCCTAAACTAACCTCTACCTCCTCAATTTCTAAATGGGTATAAGAAAAGAAACAAAAATAACATATGATTTTAGACTTTATAATTGAACAGAACATATCAATAATTACAGTTGCATATACAGTCATCTGCATTCCGAAGAGCAACAGAATACTAAAATTCATCAGCAGTCGTACACACAGATGCAGTGGTAACAAAATAATTTCATTTCTTTCACATCAAATCTAAGAATGTCGGAAATGTATCTTTGACCAACACTGGATCCATTAAAATGCAAGATTATTGCACAGTGTAAGAACCAAGCATGAACATAAGATCCTTATACATATTTGATTCCAAACCACGAGCCTATCATCATGTAGATTGTACGATCCATGAGAGGTTTTGACAACCTAGCTAGCATATTAGCAAGAACTGTGCAAATTTGCAATTCATTATATGAACATATCATGTCAGAATCAAGACCTAACTAGTCCAAAAAGCATAACTAGACAATTATAAAACAAAGAACTCACCTGGTGCTGGGGGGTTCCTAACTGGGGCAGCGCGTGGAGCAGCGCGAGCAGAACGTCCTACAGAGTAAAAGAAAAATAGTTAATAACGAAGTATATTAGGAATATATATTAAATAAAAAAGTAAATAAAGTACAAGGATACTGAAAACATTCTCCGTAAACCACTTGTAAGATACCAAAATTTTCGAGTGAAGGAAAATATGGGAAAAAATAAGTAAAGAACCAATACTGGTTCCAGCAAAGCTTGGAATGTTATACTAGAAAAAATATTGAGCAACATTTTAAGATAACGGTAAACATAGCATTAAATTTTAGCGGAAAAGGTTCTAACATCAAAACTTGCAATTGTCCTTTAAAATAGTTGAGGCATTTTCTAATTCAACATGGATCCTGCAATTCATGTTCTCTCAGTAGCTTCAGATCTATAATTTAAGTTCACTAAATTACGGAAAACAATGAGCACAAAGGCAATAATGAAAATTTCACACAAGAGGGAATAAGTTCTCCCCATTTACGTAGAACAGGAAAAGTTTTTCCTATTTACAAATCAAGGGACGAAGCGCCAAATCACTTGATGTTTTAGGAGTAACACGCCAACCTTGGCGTTTTGAATCTTTCCTAGGGCACACCAACTGAGTTGGTGTCTTTCCTAGGAAAGGCGCCAACTCTATTGGCGTCCCAAAGGCCACAGTAAGGCTCCAAAACCCCAATTCAGTTGGCGTGCAGCAAATTTAATTGGAAAAAAAAAATTGACAAAGGAAAGAGCAGCAGCCACTTTCAAAAGGCAGGGAGTGCGCTCCACACCCACAGCAGAAGTCTTATCACTTTCTTCTACTTAATGCACATTTATAGATTCCCACTTCTTCACTAGATTTTGAGATCCACCATGAACTCCTCTACAACTCTGCGGCAGCTCCCATCCAGCATCAATACAAGCTCCTCCCACTTCTCCCGCTCAAACCACCAGCACACAACAAGTGAGTTGGCGTTTTGAAATTTACCTAGGAAACGTCAACTGAAAAGCTTGTATTGATGCTTTTCATGTTCTACGTAAAACGCCAAGTGATTTGTCATGTCATCCCGTAGTTTGTAAAAAAAGGAAAAGCTTTTCATGTTCTACATAAATGGGGGGAATTTCCCTCTGTGAAATTTTCAAAAGGCAAGTACACAGCTGTATTTGATAAATAATTCAACAAAGACATAACTTTTGCAGCCAGTTCAATCAAAAGATCTTCCAAATGGAAAGACTATATTTCATTAGCATTCATCTTCACATAACAAACCGCTAATATGGACTCTTCACATTCAACTACATTTATAGATTCCCACTTCTTCACTAGATTTTGAGATCCACCATGAACTCCTCTACAACTCTGCGACAGCTCCCAACCAGCATCAATACAAGCTCCTCCCACTTCTCCCGCTCCAACCACCAGCACACAACAAATGAGTTGGCGTTTTGAAACTTTCCTAGGAAACGTCAACTGAACACCTTCCCTAACTCAGTTGACGTGCCCTAGGAAAGTTCCAAAACGCAACTGAGTTGGTGTGTTACTCCTAAAACGCCAAGTGATTTATCATGTCATCCCGTAGTTTGTAAATAAGGAAAAGCTTTTCATGTTCTACGTAAATGGGGGGAATTTCCCTGTGTGTGAAATTTTCAAAAGGCAAGTACACAGCTGTATTTGATAAATAATTCAACAAAGACATAACTTTTGCAGCCAGTTCAATCAAAAGATCTTCCAAATGGAAAGACCATATTTCATTAGCATTCATCTTCACAGAACAAACCGCTAATATGGACTCTTCACATTCAACTACCCGGTTGAACCCGGTTTTCGACGGTCAAGGGACCTAGAACTAACAAAAATTCCTACTCAAGTTCAGAAAAAATCCCAAACCTTAAATCAGCATTGCATATGAGTCAACTATTCATCTATTTCAAGACTACAAAATTGCACCCGAAAGCTTAAAAACATATGTTAGTTGAAACATATATGTAACATTTGGTACGCAAGACCTGTGTCTAACAATGACATCTTGAGGAAGTTGGTCTTCAAATAACCCAATATTCTCTCATAATTACTCAATACACAAAGCAGCTGAAGAAAATGACTTAGCCCACGGTGCCACATTGGTCAAACACGAGGGAACTTATAAGAGCTAAAAAACAATTCAACTTTTCCAACATCATGGAACATTTCTTACTAGAACAACTCAATTCAAACTTTTATACAGACACATCTTTCTCTTGTCATAACCATACAAATCCTATCACCTATATATATATATTAACCAGGTCAGTAATGTCTACAACCTAACAGCCATTTATACATGTCTGCGATCAGGTGTTCCATTAAAGGTGGCTAGAATTCATAATTTTAACTCGATTCTTCAATTGGAAAAAAGACAAAAGAAACATAGAGAGCTACACCATAATGAAACAGAAACATAGACAAAAATCGGACAAGATTCATTCAGGTCTACTATTAGGTCGAGCAATTTAGTGAACATGGATTCTAATGTACTTCAAGTAAAACCAACCCAACCCACATGTGCATCTCAAAGCATGTGGCTAGAATTCATAATTTTAACTTGATTCTTTCAATTGGAAAAAAGACACAAGAAACATAGAGAGCTACACCATAATGAAACAGAAACAGACAAAAATCGGACAAGATTCATTCAGGTCTACTATTAGGTTGAGCAATTTAGTGGACATGGATTCTAATGTTCTTCAAGTAAAACCAACCCAACCCACATGTGCATCTCAAAGCCCAGGCCAGATGCCAGTGAACCAGACGAAGGTCGCCTTTCATATAACCTTGCACAACATCAAAGCTACTAGCTACCTTCTTCATGGGTTGCACGTAAAAAAAATATTGTTAAAAAATTATATAAAAATTTAAATTATTTTAAATATGATTTGAATATATTTTAATTAGAATTTTGTTAGACATATGTTTTTAGAATTTTTTGACGTGTTTAGTTAGATAATACCATATACTTAGTTTAAATATAATTTAAATAATGAATAAATTTTAGGATCTATTATATGTTTTAAGTAGTTAGAATGATTTTAAAATTTTTATTTTTGTAGACTATGTGAGGATACATATATTAATGAATATATTTTAGGATCTATTATATGTTTAAGTAGTTAGAATGATTTTAAAAAAATTACTTTTGTAGACTATGTGAGGATACATATGCTATAGTTTTTTGTTTTTTTTAGTTTTTTTATATTAGTTTATGTAGGATATACGTATTCCAAGCCGCATTATAATAGTTGAGATATGTGTCACACTGAATGACCATGGGATGGAGAAACCAACTCGACCCACATGTGCATCTCAAAGCCCAGGCCAGATGCAGTGAATTTTTTTAGAAGTGTTTAAGAAACTGGCCCTAGGGGTACAATAATGTTGTGGTGGTGGGTTTTTTTAAGAAAATGTGCATTTCAAAGTGTATAACACTAAAATTAACCAAGCACCAAAGAAAATTGTTCAGACAGCCGATAACCTGAAAGGCAACAACAACCAGAAGACCTGATAGTACAAGTATTTATTTATTTTTATATTAGTTTATGTAGGATATACATACAGCTTGGACAGCTCATTTTGAGCTGTTTCCAAGCCGCATTATAATAGTTGAGATATGTGTCACACTGAATGACCATGGGATGGAGAAATCAACCCGACCCACACGTGCATCTCAAAGCCCAGGCCAGATGCAGTGAATTTTTTTAGAAGTGTTTAAGAAACTGGCCCTAGGGGTACAATAATGTTGTGGTGGTGGGTTTTTTTAAGAAAATGTGCATTTCAAAGTGTATAACACTAAAATTAACCAAGCACCAAAGAAAATTGTTCAGACAGCCGATAACCTGAAAGGCAACAACAACCAGAAGACCTGATAGTACAAGTATATAAATTGTCCAAAACTCCCAAACATAAAGAAAATTCATCAAAAGAATTCAGTGATAGCTCATACATGACAACGTTAAAAGCATATCAACTATTATAAAAGACTAGTAACGTACACATGCATTGCACGTGCATAAAAAAATTGTTAAAAAAAAATTAAATATGAAATTATTATAAATACTGTCATTCCTAGAAATCGAACTCAAGTAACCAAGAAAAAAAACCTCCCACCTTAACCAACCTTAACCACTTGAGTTAGAATTGTTTAGTTGTAAATAAATAACTTTAGGTAGTTAAATAATGAGTTATTGTTTAAAAAAATAGTTAGTGGAGTATTTACAAACGGCTTAGTGAGCTCAAATTTGAGCCGTTTTCAAGCCTCATTATAAGAGTAGAGATAGGATCTTATTTTTTGCAATCACCACTATGTTGCATGAGTAGATAGGAATACAAGCAAGGACACGTTACAGATATGGGTTACATACATTTTAGGTGGGTACAATATGACCTACGTTGCACAAATACAGTCACAGATATGGGTAAGAGACGCAATATAAAAACAAACATCATTTTCCTGTGCAACATTGCATCATCCATGAGCATAATAGATTCAAAAAATACAATAAACCATCAATACTAGTAAGAAACCATAGACAACACTAAAGACTACCATGAGATGACAAAAACCCACCTGAAAACATAAATGACATGTTGCCTTATTTTTTGTGTGCCCTATGTGTATTTTTTGAGTCTGACATTAGATACATGACAAATCACCACACAATAGAGACATAGCACCCTCCCTAAGAATAAATATATTCAAATTTCAAACAATCATCCATAACATATAGAAAGAGGTTGACTTCCGAAAAAGCATACAAATAACATATTGAATATCCCTGAAAAAAACAACTTTTGATGATCAAAAGTAATCCTTCCCAACAGGTTCATTACAATCTACCGTCAATAGATTTGAGATATCATCAAATCCACTCTTTTCTAATAGATCAATAGTGATTAACAGTCAAATAAGGACCAATCATAATGGGAAGGGTTCTTCTTTTTTGATGTGTCCTATTGTATGTTTGAATACCATTTCCAACAATGATGACATGGATAGAGAATTTCTGAGTGCCCAATCTTCCTAGTCTAAATCTAATGAAAACCCCATGACATTATACCAAGTATATACACACAAAAATCTCGACTTTCTTAGAAAAAGGCGTTAGCTTCTTAAAGAACGTATATATTGTCCGGACAAAAATGCAAAACACGGCCATCGATTTTGGTGTCCTGGTTTATGCTGGAGTCAGCGTCGTGTCCGATACGTATCCAACAAGAAACCACACTTTGACAGAGACATGTGAACGACTTTTCAACAACATTAATATAATCATAATAAAACCCATTTCTAGTTCCAAAAGTACTTGATTTGTCATTAAAGGGCGTCAAAGACGCATCGAACGACCGTAAAAAAAGAAGTTATGATGATCAAAACTAATTTTGTTTTTTCCTTTTTCTACAGATCTGTAACAATATATAGCGAATGTACTGAGATTAAGAACAAGAGGAAATGATTTCTTGATAAGGAAAAGTACCTCCAGAGCTTCGGCGAGGCATGGCGGCTGAGAGGAAATGGAAACCCTAGAAATGAAAGAAACGTGAGAGAGGATAATTTGGGGGTTGGGGAGGAAAAGAGGGACTATTTGTAGACGAATATAAGGTCAGAGTTCCATATTTGACCTTGTGTTTTGATCTACCTACAGCACTGTTCTCGAAGCATCTGGATATAAAAGACACACGTGGAGATAAAAAAAAAATGGACAAAATTTGAGTCCACTTCTTGGTGTATAATGGGCCGGTCCAGGCCGATCCGCTGTCCGAGTCAACCAGATTTGATAGGGTTCGATTCTGGCCGGACTCAATTCGAGAGGAGAGGCGGGCCGGGTCGGGTCGGTTCGATCAGAAAAAATTCATACCCAGTCCAGACCCATGATCCGGTCAGGAGAGGACCGGGCCTAACCGATCTGGATCCGGGCCGGTTCACGGTCGGGTCGGGCCGGTCCGATTTTATTTTATTTTATTTTCGTTTATTTATATATATTTTATATATAATCTATATGATATAACTTATATGTTAATAAATTCAAGTTAAAATTTATAGGCTTTTGTTACTTAAATTATTTTTGTATAATTTAAAATTTATAAGTTATTTGTTAGAAAGTTTTTTATATAACTTTAAGTATAACACTAAGTAAAAAAAAAAAATTCAAATTTATAAGTTATATGTTAAGTATAATTTGAAATTTAAAAGTTATATGTTTAGTATGATTTGAAATTTATAAATTTATTTGTTAGAAAATTTATTTAATTTCTTTCTTTATATCAATATTTATATAACTTTGAGTATAAATTAAAATCTAAATATTTATAAGTTGATTTATTTTTAAAAAAATTGAATAACTTATAAAAAATTATAAATCTATTTTTTTGAATTTAAATATAAATTTATAACTTGAAATTTAAAGAAGTTATTTACATAGACATAAAGAAGTTAAATGTAAACAACTAACAACATTAAGTAAGAAAAAGCTTAAATTTTTTATTAATGGCAATAAAATTATAAATGTATTATAACATTAAGTAAAAAAAAATAGAAACTTGTAAATGATATTTTATTTGTATAAAGCTTGTAAAAAAATGTACAAGTCTTATAAAAATAAATTGTCGCCCGTCATTCGTCTTTCGTTGAAGTTTATTGCTCAGCTCCTCCTTCAGTAGTGCCATCCATAGTTGTTCACCATTAAAATTGATTGCTTCAATAACAGAAGAAAGTACAAAGATGTCCTAGATAGACAATCTAAGTACAAATTTTTGATTCTGGGGTGTGGCGATGGACAAAGTGCGTTATGGCGGCTCCTTTACTCCGTTGACGATCCGACGCAGGGTGAAGAAGCTATCGTATGTTCTCTCTCCTCTCCTCTGTTGTTCTCTGTCTGTTTCTCTCTGTCTGTTTGTGTGTGTCCCTATGTGTGTGTGTCTTGGGCATGTCACCCTAGTATATATAGTCATCCTTGGGCACGTATATGTTAGGCCGTGTGGATGCTAGAGGATGCCACGTGTACCTTCCTAACAAGGTGCAGCTGTAAGCGTGAGCAAGCCAAGCTGCCACGTAGGCGCTTGTTGGGATTTTTTGTTGCTGAAGATCTGGGCGTTTCCCGTCCTTTGCGAGCGTGACATGGTCAATTTTGACACGTGGCCCGCACTTGGTTGGAGAGAGCTACTTCAGTTGTAAAGGCAAGACTTGGTCTCCATAGAGTCTGAGACGCATGTGGCCAGAGACGCATGAGGTGCATGGAGTCTGTGACGCACGAGGTCAGAGACGAATGGAACATATGGAGTCTAGGAAGCATTGGGCCAGAGACGCATGGAACGCATGGAACGCATGGAGTCCGGGACGCACGAGGTAAGAGATGCATGGAACGCATGGAGTCTGGGACGCTTGGGGCCAGAGACACATGGAACGCATGAAGTCTGGAACGCATGGGGCTAGAGACGCATGGGGTCTTTGTTGGGCTGTACACGTAGCGATGCACATCCGTCGAGAGTGAAGTTCTGTGATGACGTGAGACTTCTGTCGTTTAGTGTATTCAGCCTTTTGAGACATTCAAAAATTTCCCTACGTCAGGATTATATGTCAGAGACGATCCTCTTGACGGGATGCCGTGTCAGGTCCATCAGCGGCCAAGGCTGCTTCGGCTGATTGGGACGCATGGACGTTGCCTTGTTGGGCCGCAAGGTGCCTCTGCAGCCGGATTTCTGTTGAGCCTGCTTAGGGGCGCATGGTTTGTTTGTACGCCTGGACGCGTACTGCCGAGCTAGCACTTTTCAGACTTGGCTCAACCTTTGAGGAAGCCTATCCACTTTTTTGCATGCAGACTTCTTGAAAACTAAACTGTGAGTTGCATGCAGACTTCTCGGAAGCTAAACCGTCAGATTCATCTTTCTAGGTTTATCTATCCAATTATTGCAGTCATGCAAACCGTCGCTCTCTTCTGTAAGTACCACTGTCGTGGTTCATCGTGTTCCACTTTGTGAACATATGTCGTCCAAGGAAGGTTCTAGTTGGGAACCCTGGTCACCCGCTTTGCCCTGGTGCTCGAGTATAGGAGGGTCCAAAATTGAAGGGTCTCGTGAGGGACGAGCTATTGGTTCTCCGACGGCTGTCGCAGCGTCTCCTCTTGCAAAGAGAGCACAGGTCGGGGATGAGTTATCTGCCCCGCTGTGTACCAAGTATACCAAAAAGTGCGCACAGTATACCCGGACATTTGGGAATTCGCAAAAACTAATTTGGACGCGTGTGCGCGTCGGAATCAGCCGGTATCCGCAACAAATTCTCAATGTCGTGACTTTTACAAAAGCCGTGCGCATTTTGTGCACACTCGTCAGAATGCTACAAAACTTGCGCCACTGGACTAGTGGTATCCCGCCGGTCCTGTGACCCAATTTTCACGTAATTCTGAGATAGTTGACTAAGTCGCCAATTGGCGGGCCCTATAGTTGACTTTTTGAGCGAAATTGTGTTCGGCTCATCGAAATCCATATCTGGATATACCGTTGAGTTCGTACTGACATTTAGAGTTTGTTTGACCTATAATTTGTCCCTTTTAGAGACCTTTACCCTTGGCACGCTTTTCGGTACAAGGTGGCCCACATGTGGACCCCACTTTGGCCCAAAATTACCGTTTTGCCCTTGTGTCCAAATTGGACGAAAGGGTAGTGTTTTCTAGCTATTTTGCTTATTCTGGGAACGTTGGTGATGTTTATTTCAGCATCCGAAGACGTTCATTCTGAGGCCATAGTTTCTGACACTTGGTGTTTGACATCTGGACGTTATATTTTGCAGCTCTCTTGCCAGGCAAGTATACCTTGCCTTTTTGTACTATTTAAATTCAGTTATTTTTGGTTACATGTTTATTTATTTTAATATTATATAAATGTGCGCGTCCGAAAGAGACTCGGGTGCAGTCAACGAATGCGTTGACGTTAGGACTTGTATCTGACCTAGAGTCTAGTAGACCCACCTAAAGTTGTGGAGTTATTGGTATGACTCCCCAGGCCTTGACACGTATCATTATACGTCACAGAGTGAGTTCATGTAGGGACGCGTGCCTCATGCGCGACTGGCCATCAGTGTGAGCAACACGTGTAACGGTATTTAGCTAGTTGTTTATTTCTATAATGACTTGCATCATAGTACGAGATGTCCACGTTGTGTTCATGACTTGTATATCTATATTGGGCGGGGAGGACGACTAGTAGGCGTATGGGACACCCACTCCTTCTATACAGATACCGCACTCGACGGATGATACGGACGTATATATATATTATAGATACCACGTTCCTTAGAGTGTTGGGCGTCACTTGTTATTTTTGCAGATACCACACTCTAAAGAACGTTGGACGTTATACTATTTCAGATACCATTCTCCTCGGAGATGGACGATTGCAGAGTGCCCTCGAATGGGGGCATATGTGGCATATACTAGCCAGTCACGAGGATTGGTGAATTACGTCAGCATATGTCTAGCCTACACTTTCTCATACGTACTAAGTTGTCCTCAAATTGTATTCACTTAGATGGTTAGCACACCCCCTTTATTTATTCAGTATTTACTTTATAGCATGCTTCTATGTATCTTGTTATATCCCTTTGAGGACATGGTCCCTTGCCAGGTGTAGATATTCATGAGTATTCGCAGGAGCGCAGATCCGGACTGGTTACTTATATTCCGAGGAGGTCTTCTCTTCGAGCCTCTTGATGGTTAGATGTTGTATTTATGTGGGGTTTATCTTGTTCATTTTATATTCTATTTTGGCAGTGGATTTATTTCCATCCGACTGTCATTCTTTAGATACTTTATATTAAGATCTAGTTACATGGTTATTGGTTATTCATTTATATTTGATTTCTGTGGATGAGATTTAGATTATACCATGTGACTTGTGTAAGTTTTACCACTTGTGAATTATTGTTCATTATACAGCGTACGCATGTAATTATGGTTTCCATATATTGGAGTTGCCATATATACATACGGCTAGCATGCTTACGTGTCCTAGTCCTACGTATTTTGGGACTGGGGCGTGATCCACTCCAAATTTTTTCTTGCTGCCCATAACTCCAGAGGAGAGGGAGACGTTGGAATGGAGGGAAGTACTGCGCTTTTGTCGCTCGGACATATGTTCGCTCCAGGAGGTTGCGGTCGTGCTTCGTGAGGCTCGTGGATCTTCTGACTGATCACGTTCTCCTAGTTTTATTTTCATTTTTTATGGGCCTTGATGGCTCATGTTGTAACCTCCCCCTTTTGCAAAATAAACTTTTTGTTTTGTTTTGATCAATATCTCTTTTATGCGGCTCCCATGCGGCTTGATTTCTTGTTGGGGTGCATGAGCTCTTATGTGGCATGCATAATTTTCATGCTTCTACAAGACCCCCTTCAAAGTTTTCAAAATGACGATTTTGGATTACTTTGAATTGGAAGCATGGTTTAATTTTGGCCGCATATGAGCGACATGTCGTATAGCCGGCCCTGGCAGACTGTCGGATCATTAACTGAGTGGATTTACTCAATCTTTGACCGGATCTCCTCGGATTCTGAGCCATCCCTTGACACGGTCTCGGAGCGTCGGTTTCCAAGGAAATTGAGATAAATCACGGGTATCGAGGCATCATGTTCATCCTCATTAACCGTTGGGTTCATCACTTTAATCTCCTCACGGGGTCTAACGGCCTATAAATAGGCGGCCAGGAGAAAGAGAGAGAACTTTATCCCATCGCTTCTTTTTCTTTTCTCTGTGAGGGATGCCGAGGGCTGTGACTCTTCTCGCCGGAGAGTTTGTCAGGGGCAGTCTCGATACATAGCCCCCTGATCTTGATGTTTTTCTTGGAGGTAGGGCAGTATTTGAAGGTTCTGCATACATCCCTGCAGCAGGATTGTGTACCAGAGCCTTTGTGTCCTTCGCAGCCAATATAAGAAGTTTTGCCGTATAGATGGAGACTCGTCTTGGACGTTCGCAAACCTCTTCCCAGAGCTATGTCGTGTGGTCGAGCACTTCTCTGTAACGTGCGTGTCGAGCTTTGGCATGGCCGCATGGGTGAGGGATCATCTGCTTCATGTGCGCAGAGCTTATCTCTGGTTTGGCTGCATGGATGAGATCTCCTTTCGCTCATGCGCGCAGACTCGGTTGCACGTTACTGTGGCGGGGCAGCAGTATGCGACAGTTGTGCCTTTATACGATATTTGTTGAGACTGATGCGTGTCTTCTTTTTGCAGGTTTTGTCCTCGCTCGTGCTGCTCGTGATAGAGCATGGAACGATATCATAACATCCGTTATTCGAAGAGAATGTCACCCTCATACGGCATTTCCTCGTCAAGAACCAATACAGGGGACGAGGATGGTTCACCAAGAACTGATCCAGGAGACGAGGACGGTTCGGCAAGAACTGATCCAAGAGACGAGGACAGTTCGGCAAGGATTGATCCAGGAGGCGAGGATGAACATTATGCATCATGCGCTGAGTCGTCCTTGTTCATGCAGCTTGCTGGCTGCGTTTCTTCCCTTTATGCGGCTTGCTACCGGCTGGGGGCTTGCGGCGCTAACGACATGATTTGGATTAATTGTCATTCCTGTCGTTGGCCTTCCGATCTGGTCTTAGAGCGTCTGCTCCTGCTCCTCCCTTGCTATCCATCAGTATGGCTTCTTTTCCATATACAGAGGTTTACACTGTGGAGAGGTGATCCAGAAAGTATTGAGCTATGTTGTTTGGTCACTTGTGTCCATGGCAGAAAACAACACGGGGGCGCCTTTTAATGGAAGAGGTTCTTGTCGGCGAGAACTCATGGTACCCTTAAAAGAATTTTCCATCATATGTACTCAAGACCTTGAATATTAATAAAAATTCTTGAAATATAATGGATTCCTATTATACGTACTCATGATCTTGAATAAAGGTTTCTCTTTTTTCAGAACTTCTTCCTACATTTGTTGTATTGTATGTTACGAACATTTGGCCCTGTGCTAGAAGAAATATGGACGTAGCACAACACCGTAGTCCTTTAGGGACATCCCGCTGGGGGATATTTGGGGGACTTATTACTTCTTACGTACGAGAATGCAAGTAATAAGTTCTAAGCGAGTCTTGCCAGGGGTGATATGGACGTGGCAAGTTTGGTGGACTTAACACCGTTGGTGTAGTTAAATTTAAGCACGGATGATAAATTGAGATGACGACTGATGATAGTCATAGGGAGAGGTTTGCTCAGAGATAACATGGGCATGGCAAACTCTCGGGGGAGGACGTGAGGATGATAGCTCAGGAATGACATAGACGTGAGCTGGTCGGTAGTCATACCGAGAGGTTAGATACGATTCCGATATTTTTAAGAAAAAGAAAGTGAGCCAGAGGTAATTTGGACGTGGTTGTTTGCTTCCGTTGAGGACATCCCACTAGAACCTTTGGTGGACTTACTACTCCTTGCGCACTAGAGTACAAGTAATAAGTTCGAAAATAATCCATATTAGAGGTAATATGGACGAGATTGATTTTGTGGACCCATTACTTTTTACACATTTGAGTGCAAGTAATGGGTTTAAGATAAGCCATGCTATAGGTAATATGGACATGGCAGATTTTGTGGACTTAACACCGCTGGCATACCTTGGTAAGTACGGGTGATAAGTGGGGATGACAATCGATATCAGAGAATATGGACGTAATGATCGATAGCCAAGACCCGGAAGACTTGCTCGGAGGTAATATGGGTATGGCAAACTCATCCGGGGAGAAATTTTAGGACGATAGTTTAGAGGTAATATTAACGTGAACCGATGTTCGAGCAACTCGTTGAGGAGTAATTTGATGAGTGTACTCTATCCGGGAGTATGGATAGACTTGAGGATTGCTCCGCTTGGGAGATCGATGGGACGATAGCTTAGAGGTAATATGAATATGGCTAGTATCTAACGGGATTGATTTTTGAGTGGTCATTGCGGGAGTGTGCAAGTGGACCTGAGGACTGCTCCGTTGGGGAGCCTTTAAGGATCCATCATCCGTTGCATATCCAGGACCCATGGATACAGAAGACGGCTTTTACAGAATTTTGTAAAGAAGAAAAAAATGTTGTACATAGGCACTTGCTGGAGATGAAGAATCAAGAGTGTAGAGATTTACATCTTGATTGCCAGGCTGAAGATAAGGGGAGTACAAGTCAATTCATGTCCCAGTCCCAAAATACCAAGGGACTAGACACGTGACAATGGCCAGCAGCACACACCAATGGGCAAACCCAATTTAATGGACCAATTAGAGTGTACTTAAGCTGTAAAACAACAATAAAGGTCTATGATACTAATCTCATCCACAAAAGATAAATACAATCAATATCAGAATTATCAAGATGAAATAATAATCAACAAGTCTCAATAAATATCTCGGGGAACAACCCAATAATGAGTTTAATACATTATTCCACGAGACATGAAATAGAGTATCAAGAACAGAAATGACTGAGTATATAAAGCAAATATCCAGGAGAAATCTTTTGGCATCACCTCATCCTCTGGTACTAGTACTGCTCCAATGTCTGCTCATGTCCCGTATACCTCGAGGTAGATCTCCTCTGCTAAACCTGGGGACATAATCCGAATTCCAGGTCCTCAGGGAACATAGCAAGGTACAAGAATAACTCAAGCCAAATTGTCACGCCCCAGTCCCAAAATATCGAGGGACTGGACACGTGGCAATGGCCAGCAGCACGCACTGATGGATAACCCAATTTAATGGAGCCATCAGGGCGTACTTAAGCTGTAAATAAGGTCTACTACACAAGTCACGCTAATCTCATCCATAAAGAAAAGGAAATAAACTGCATAATCAAATGGAAATAAGTAGCAACATCATCACAGCAAATCAGTCGGAGAAACAATCCGACTTAAGTCTGAATAAACTGGCTCTATAGGCCAGGAACAAAAGATGTAAACATGAAATAAATAAATGAGTGCTGGAACAGGCACTCAGGAAAAGTCTTCGGCAGTCACCTCGTCTTCAGTGTTTGGTTCAGCTCCAGCAATAGGTTCAGCTCCGGTCCCGTATACCTCGGGATACTGCTCCTCAGCTAAACCTGGGGACATAATCCATTCCAGGTCCTCAGTGGACATAGCAAGGCACAAATAATACAAGCCAAAATGAATAAGCAGTGCAATAAATAATGAAACAGCAGGGTAAACTGAGTAACTAACCATCTATGTGATATGCAAATGAGAGCAACACTAGTACTCAGGCTGAGACCGCTACAAGCTCTGTGTCGGGGAGCCGGTAGCAGTAATAACACGTAAAGGGTCTAGCTCTGCTGGAGAGTCTACAACCTCACAATAATAGTAGATATATATATAACAGCCTGTAGCCTGTGTGTCTCTCCCTACCCAATGTAATCGCGCAAACCATGACCATAACGTCTCATGTCCATGTCAGCGGGATTATATCTAATGCAACAAGTCATACTATCTAATAATAATAACTCTGTCAAGTCCTGTATCCTATTCAGAACCCCCACGAATAACTCGGGAAGATTCTGTCCATGATAGTGTCAAGTGTCCTGGGTTATAGGGTACTTGATAGGTCAAGTACAAAGTAAGGGGGGTCGTAAATCCATCTCTAAATGACGAACCCAACACCGCGCACAGTGTCAGTACCCGACTATGATCGGGCACTAGGTACGTCATACGTTCCCTAGGTTAAGCAGTTTAAAACAATTTATATGAATTTGTACAAGAAATCCAGCAGAGTATTTTTACAGAAAATAAGAAAATAATGACTGCAAGTTTGGCAAGGTGCACTTGCCTGAAGTTTGAATTCCACTAAGGTCCTGGTTTCGGAAATTTCCAGAGATATCTCCGAAAGCTGAAATAAACAGTACCATCACGCTCAGAAGGTGTCAATCAGCTAGGATCGCCTGTCCTTGGGTCCAATTTGGAGACAAGGGCAAAAACGGCAATTTCGGGCCAAAACGGGGTCCACCGGTGGGCCCGCTTTGCACCGAAAAATGTGTCAGGGTCAATGGTCTCCAAATTCACCAAACTTAGTGTCAACAGGTCAGGAACGCTGATACGAACCCAACGGAACTTTCAGATTTGAATTCCGATGAGCCGATCACGAAATCGCCCGTCGAGCGGGGCCTGTGGGGCCCACGACACGCGATTTCGTCAACGTTCTCAGAATTGAACCAAACTTGACCCACAGGACCAGCGTATCGCTACGAGTCCGATGGCGTAAGTTTCGTCTCGATCCGACGTGTGTGCACAAAGTTAGGGTGAATTACAGAAAAGGCGGATACGGAACGATGTCCGCGGATACGCGTTGATTCCGGTGTGCACGCACATCCGAATCAGCTTCCGCGAAATCCCACACGTCCGTATCGACGAGGCGCACGTATCTGTGAAGACCGTGCGCGACCAAGTCGTCCCGTTTGGCGGGGCGTACTCAGTTCTGGGGTGAAACAGGGTCTGGTTTTTCCTGTTTTTGGATCGCGGTGTGCGATCACCACAGGACGCGATGCCCCGAGCGGTTTGTCCGGGCACCGAGAGGGTCATACAGGCTTCGCGTAGGAATTTACGGAATCGAAATCGGGGTTACGAGCAGGAAGTTGTGAGTACCTGAAGGGACCCGAAAAACCGGGATTTTGAACTGTGTCCGAATCGTGTCCTGGACACGTGTCCACTGCTAGGGCTAGGGTTTGGGGTCTGCCGGAGTTGGGCCTGCCGGTGGCGGGTTGGGCGGCGCTGGCGTCGGAAGGAGGTCGGGGACGGGGTCGCCGGGGCTCGGGACGCGGGCGGTGGCGGGCAGTGGGTCGCCGGAGACTCGGGGCGGCTCGGCTCCGCTGGAGAAGAGTGAGGAGGAAGAAGGGGAGCTGGAGAGGGGCGGCTCTCGGCGGGGCAGCTGTGGGAGGAGGTCGGCGAGGGCTCGGAGGAGAGCGGCGGGTCTCGGCGGCTCTATGCGGAGGTCACCGGAGGAGGGAACGAGTCGGCCGGAGTTCGGGGTGGTTGAGGAAAATGGAGGAGGAGAACGGGGAAGAAGAGGGGTTTATATAGGGGTTTTGCCGCGGAGGGCTGGCCGGGGACGTGGCGGATAAGGCGGAGGGGTCGTGGGGGTGAGGCCGGGCGGTTCTCCGGCCACGTCGCCGGAGAACGCGGCGGGTTCCCTGGCCCAGTCGTGGGGTTGGGGGTGATGAAGGACCGGGTCGGGTCGGGCGCGGATCCGGTCTGGCCGACCCGCCCGACCCGTTAACAGCTGGGCTGGGCTGGGATGCTAACGGGCTCGGCCCACTGGACCGGGCCGGGCCCTAAAACCAAATAAAACAAAATAATAATAACAGTAATTATAATAATAATAATAACAATAATAATTAATTAATTAAAAATAGTTTTTAGGCTTTTTAAAAATAGGTCCGAGGCCCAATAAAATCCCAGAAAATTACCCTAAGTCCGGTTTTCTATTTTACACCATAAAATCATATTTTTATTACATTTTAATGTTGCTTATTGGCAATTAAAAATTACAAACTCACTACAGGGCCTATGTAAATTCCTGAAAAATGCATTTTAAATCCCAAAATTGATTTAAAAAATCTGAAAAAATTTAGGGTGTTTACACAAATAAATGTAGTATAAAAATAAATGAATCAATCAGGTAAACTATGTAACCAGCTAAGTGATATGCAAATGAGAGCATTAATCATACTTAGGCTGAAACTACCATAGGCTCTGTGTCGGAGAAACCCATAGCAGCATTTATAACTCAAAGGGCCAGAACTTGTGCCAAAGCTCTGTTCAGAGTCTAAGGCACCTCCAGAAAACTAAATATATATAATATAATCATCCTTTGATATGGTAATACTCTCCCCACCCAATGTAACCTCACGTCTTATGTCCACGACGTCTCATGTCCATAATACGCAAGATCATGACCTCTAACTAATGCAGTGAGTCATAATGATAGATATGCATATGTAATATCTATGTCACGAATCCTGTAACCTATACAGAATCACCATAAATATCTCAAGAAGATTCTGTCTCATGAACAGTGTCAAGTTTCCTATGGTATGACGTACTTGATAATGCAAGCACGAAGATATATAGGGTCGCGATATCAATCTCTAGTGACGTTACACAACTCCACGTACGGCGTTGACACCCGAATCTTATTCGGACGCTAAGCAATGTCACATGGTCCTAGGTTGAACAGATACATCATATAAATAAATCAAGGGAATAATATAAAACAAGTACTGCAAGATTGGCAAGATACACTTGCTTGGGGTTTGAATTCCTCCAATTGCTTCGATAACAGCGGGATCTTCAGGTACTCCTCCGGATGCTGAAATAAACACTACCATCATTCTCAGAAAATATGAAATAGTTAGGATTGCCTACCCAAAAGTCCAATTTAGACACAGGGACAAAATTGACAGTTTCTGGTCAAAGCGGGATCCACATGTGGCCCACTTCGTACCGAAAAATATGCCAGAGATAAAGTTCTCCAAATTTGTTAAACTTAGTGTCTACAAGTCCAGAACGACGTTAAGAACCCAACGGAATGTCCAGAACTGGATTTTGATGAGCCGATCACAAAATCGCCCGTCAAGTATAGCCGTGGGCCCATGGTACGGGATTTTGTCAACGTTCTCAGAATCAAACCAAATTTGGGTCACAGGACCAACGTATCGCTACGAGTTCGATGGTACAAGTTTCGTTTCGAAATGACAAGTACACACAAAGTTACAACAAGTTTTAGAATATACCCTATACGGGCGATTTCGACGGATACATGTTGATTCCGGTGTGCACGCACATCCAAATCATCTTCCGTAAAATCCCATACGTCCGTATTGACGATGCGCACCTTTCAGTATAATTCACACACGACCAAGTCACCTCGTTTAGTGGGACACATCCAGTTCAAAAAAATTCAGGATTTTAAATAACCAAGTTTTTGGTCAATTTCACCCTCGAATAAATTATAATCTACAGCAGCATAAATTAAACTAAAATAGGGTTTTTAAAACTTGATTATATGGTCTAAATAGCTGTTCAAACAGAAATTAGAAATAGTTTAATAGGTTGCACGTAAGACGGTCGTGAACTTGTGAGTTCGGGACAGTTCTCAAAGTCCAAAACTAGGATATATTTTTCTGTTTTTGCGTCACAATTTGCGACCGACACAAGATACGATATGTCAGTCTAAGGGCACGGGGTTCGAGAGGGTTGCACAACGAACGTGTCGTAACAGACCGTTCAAAAAACGACGCGACGAGGAGAGAGAAATGCTCACCGGAACAGGACGACGGAAACGTCAGAAATTCGCGTACGCGTGGTGGCACGGCGGTGCTCGGCCGGTCGGCGATGGCGCTGCGGCTACTGTGCTTAGTGCTGGCAGCGGCGGAGGTCGTCGACGGGTCGCCGGAGTCGTCGTGGGAAGCTCGTCGGCCGGAGGAGGCGTTGTCGGAGGCTCACGGAGAGATGGCGGTGGTGAAGGGTTTGGGGACAGCGGGGTGGCCGAAGTTGCTGAGTGTCGGAGTCGGATGGTGGCGAAGGTCGGGTGGCCGGAGAGGCTCGAGGAAGTGGAGGCGGTGGTTGACGGTAGTGGTGCTGTCGGAGATCGCGGCGGGGGAGAAGCAGCGGAGGAGTGGTGGTGGCAACGGTAGGGGATTCGGCTCGAGGGGGTTTTATAGGGAGTCCGGGGAGATGGAACGGCGGGGCCGTTGGCGGAGAGGAGAAGAGGCGACGGCGGCGGTTAGGGACGGTGCCGGGGCTCAGGGTAAACGGTCGGAGGGGAAACGACGGGGAAAGGCGAAGCGGCAGCCGGTCGGGGTCGGGGAGAAATTGGGGGTTACTGTAGCAGGCGGGTCGGGTTAGCGGGTCGGGTCTAAATCCGACCCGATCCAATAGGGTGGGTTTAGGGGTTCATTTTATTTAGGCTCGGTTTGGTTCGGTTCATGATGGTTTAATCCGGTTTATTTAAAAATAATGTTTTTTGGTCTTTAAGAAATAGTTTTTTGGTCCAATAAATTCCAAGAAAATTACAGTATGTCTAATTATTTATTTTACACTCAAAAATATTATTTTCATAATATATTAATATTTAATAAAATCATAAAATTTATTTATTCCAGAAGAACATTTATTATAATTATTTACAAATCACAGAAAATTTTCGAAAATTCATATTTTTAATTTCTGAAAAAAAATTCGGGTGTTTACAAGTCAAGTTTAAACGTAGTACTTTTTCAGGAACTTGTCATTGATAACAATCATGAGAAAGTCGTCGTTGGGTTTCGCGAGCCGGTAGGAGCCGTTAGAGAATACAAATTCTACGAAGAACGGGCATTCCCATTTGGGTTGGAATTTACCGGTCGTTTTGTGGGTCATAACCATCGGTCTCCTTATGGTCAGGACGAGATCACCCACTTGGTAGGTCCTTTTCTTCACCCGTTTATTAAAGGCTCCCGAGAGACGTGCTTGGTATAGCTCAATGCGCTGTTGAGCTAAAAGACGTTTCTCGTCAAGTGCTTCTAACTCTTGTAGTCGTCGGCGGTGATTATCGTTGACGGTTAATTGGTTGGAGAGAGCCACTCAGAGTGAAGGAATTTTGATCTCGAGCGGGAGGACTGCTTCGCTTCCGTACACCAGAGAGAATGGCGTATTGCCAGTAGCTATCTGGACTATTATATGGTAGGCCCAGAGGCATTCACCTGGCTTCTCGTTCCGATCGCATTTATTAGAAGACACAAACTTCTCGTTCCGATCGCGTATTGCCAGTCGACGCCATGTTCTGAATCCAATTTTTGTGGCAAAACTTGTAGAATGCATGACTTACGAACTGTGGAGCTTTGTCATAGATGATCCTTCGTGGTAAGCCGAAGAAGTATATGACGTGATGCTTAACGAAGCTGATCACGTTAAACGTCTTGACTTTCGCTAGTGGTACTGCTTTTGCCCACTTGGAGAAGTAGTCGGTAATGACGAGGATGAACCGATGTTCCTTGGATGAAGGTGAACTAATTGGTCCAATGATATCCATACCCCAAGCTTCGAACGGCCAGGACGCAACGGCCGGGTGTAGGAACTCCGAGGGTTGGTGGATAAAGTCTGCATAAATTTGGCACGCTTGTTACTTCCTTGCGTAGTCGACGGCATCCGCTACCATTGTTGGCCAATAGTAACTCATTCTACGGAGGTAACCCTCTAGCTTGGGCCCTGGCTGATGGGCACCGCAAACCCCATTGTGAGCCTCGTAGAAAGCCTGCTTGACTTCTACGTTCGATAGGCATCGCAGTGGAAGGCCGTCATAGGAGCAGCGATACAACATTTTGGTAGCTGTATCGTAATAGAACCGGAGGAAACGTCTTCTAATGGAACTAGCTTCCTTTGGATTTTCGGGAAAAAAATTATAGACTGCGTAGATGAATGAAAGTTTCCAGTCTTGTGAGTCAGTGCTCGTCTCTACTAAGTAGCTTCGGCACAGAGAGAGGTTATTCTTCGGGAAGACCAGCTCCTGACCGATCACGGTGATCAGTTCATGGATATTGACTGGAACAACGAGAGAGGCTGCGAGTCCGGCTAGGGCGTCCACCTCGATATTTTGCTGCCGAGGACATGCTCTATGAAGAACCCCTCGAAGGTCGAGATAATGTAAAGTGCAGCTTGGTGGTAAGGAAACAGGTCTTCCTGCCAGACTTTGTACTCACCCCAGACCTGATTGACTATCAGCTTGGAATCGCCGTAGGCTTCCAGGTGGTCAACTCCCACTTGTTTAGCGAGTTGAAGTCCAATAATGAGAGCGTTGTACTCTATCATATTGTTGGAGCATGGCTCAGTGAGGGAGTAGGCACGGTTGATAACCAGATCATATAGAGAGATTAACATTATTCAGTCTCCAGCGACGATGCCGCCTTTGGGCCCTGTTCTCGAAGTACCGTCGAAGAACATTCACCAAACGACTTCTGCATTCGTCACGGTGTTGGAGTATGCGACTTCGTTGGGGATCTTCTCGTAGATTTTTGAAGTTTATGGAATCGGATAGGCTGTCAGGAAGTTGGTCAGTGCTTGACCCTTGACAACTTTTTGTGGAACAAACACCATGTCATATGGAGACAGTAGTACTGCCCAGGTAGCCAAGAGGGAACTGAGCGCTCCTGGTTTGGTCATAAGGACTCTGAGAGGATTGACTCATGATATTACATGAATGGTTTGCCCAGCCACATAATGCCGAGTCTTCTGGATAGCGAATACAAGAGCAAGGTATTCCTTCTCAACGGGGGTGTACCAATACTCTACGCCAACCATCATCCGGCTAAGATAATAGATGGCATGATCGTGGCCTGCATCACTATTCTGGGCTAATAGAGCACCGAGGGAGTGGTCCATCCCACGCACATAAAGTAGGAAAGGCTTCCCCATAACTGGGGCTACCAGTACTGGAGTGTTTGATAGGTATTCCTTGATGTCATCGAAGATGTGCTGGCATTCTTTATTCCAGAAAAAGGAGACTCATTTCTTCATGAGCTGGGTGAACGATCGATAATGCTCGGAGAGGTTTGATATGAACCTCCTAATGTATGCAAGTCTTCCTTGAAGGCCGCGGAGCTCCCGGAGGTTCTTTGGCGGGTTCATTTCAAGGATTATTTTAGTTTTGTCGGGGTCTATGTGGATACCCTTCGACGTTAGGATAAAATCTAGGAATTTGCCGCTGGAGACTCCTAAGAAAGATTTAGTAGGGTTCATCTTAAGCTGGTGCATACGGATGAGGTCGAACACAGTCTTCAACTCCTTGATGTGATCATCTTTGGAGCGACTCTTGACGACGATGTCATCAACGTAACACTCGAAGGAATAATGTATGCTTCTGATCATCAGGAGACATCTTGATTTGATTATAGTCAGGGAATCCGTCCATGAAGGACATGTGCTCGAAGCCACAGGTGTTGTCGATCATTATGTCTGTGGTCGAAAGGAAAAGTCGTCCTTAGGGCAGGCTGCGTTTAGATCACGGAAGTCAATGCATATCTGGATTTTCTTATTTTTTTTACGATCGACACGATGTTGGATACCCAATCTGGATGGTGTTCTTCGCATACGAAGCCACTAGCTATCAGTTTGTTGACTTCAGCTTCGATAGCGTTCATAATATCCGGCCGGAACCGCCGTTGCTGCTGCTTGACAGGCTTACCGTTCGACGAGATATTGAGCTTGTGGACTGCGATTTATGGGTTCAATCACGGCATGTCTTCATAGCTCCAGGAAAAGACATTAATGTATTTCCTAACGAGCTGTAGCATGGATTCTCGATCCTCATCAGTCAAACTCTTGCTGATGAAGATGGATTTCGGGAAGGATTTGTCGCCCAACTTGACTTGTACGATGTCATCCTCGGTAGGAGGTTCTCGTTGTTCGAACCGCATCTTCCATTGTGCGTCTAGGCGTTGGACCCACGGTTCCACTTCAAAGAGTTTCGGTGGATCTTCGTTGTCTTTCTCTGGGTCAGCTGACACCATGTTGGCAGACAATGTATGCTTGAGCATCTCTCCGATACTGACGTCGAAGTCCCAAGAGGAAGACTCTGAAGAGTGAGAGTATAAGTCATCCTCTTCATCTGATCCCTCAGGGGTAGTAGGAGGTGTAATGTAGCCTAAGCCAGGCTTGGTCTTCTGGTAGTAATCCTAGGATTTGTCTGCCGGAGCGATAAGGCACAAAAGTAGTCGCCGACCTTTGCCGTAATTCAGACCTCAGTTGCTTTTAAGATCATACCCCATCTTCTGGATGAGGTATTTGGCTTGACCACTGAAACGGTAGAGTTGTATTTTGCCGGTATCGGATTCTAACTCTTGTTCCTCCGGGAAGAAGGAGCGGGGGCATTCAACCCTGTCGAAGATAAAGGGTTTGTGTCCCCTCCTCTTTGCTGGAACCGTGAAGTAGGAACCTTGGCTAGGGAGGATCTGATTTGCAGCATCAGTGGTAGTCACCTGCGTTCGCAAGCGCGGGCTTAGACCGGACTCTATGGAGTATAGTGTACGTATGTGTGCAACTTTAGAGTAGCTCAAATATAGCCCTTTATTGATGAAATAAGGTATATCGTCATCCAAAATTACATCGTTGAGAGAAGAGACGTTAGCATGAGCAGCTACGTACTCCTCTAGCTCGTCTTTCCCGAGATATATCCCCAGTACGAGCAACGACTTTATAAGTTTTTTACGCAACTTTACTACCAGAGGTTCGGACGTTGTAGGAGGCCGTGGAGCATCCTTCGGAGGTTGACTGGCCTGCGAAGGCAAAAGACTAAAGGTTTGGATGTGGTAGATGGTTCTGGATCTCCCTTCGGTGGTTGATTCATCCTACAAAGGCGGACGACCAGAGGTTCGGGTGCCTTCCTATATAGTTTTACGACAAGATGAGGGGTTGTGTCAGGAGCGCGTGTCTTTAGACGGACTCTTAAGGGCTCTTCTGGTGTTGTCCCAGCCTCTGTCTCATCATCGGCGTTATGGCTATATTCATCTTGGTAGACCTGTTTATAAAGGATCGAGTCAGAGTAATAGACTTCGATCCCTTTGTAAGCACCCTAAATTTTTTCAGATTTTTAAAATCAATTTTGGGTTTTAAAATACATTT
The DNA here is from genome assembly GCA_036927795.1 of Iris macrosiphon. Lineage (NCBI taxonomy): Eukaryota > Viridiplantae > Streptophyta > Magnoliopsida > Asparagales > Iridaceae > Iris > Iris macrosiphon. Next base: position 128,142,967 of record JAYESA010000016.1, on the reverse strand, counting down.
TTCAGAAATTTACATAGGACCTGTGATGAGTTTGTAATTTTTAATTGCCAATAAATAATATTAAAATGAAATGAAAATATGATTTTATGGTGTAAAATAGAAAACCGGACTTAGGGTAATTTTCTGGGATTTTATTGGGCCTCGGACCTATTTTTTAAAAGCCAAAAAACTAAATTCCAAATTTAATTAATTAATTACTGTTTATGAATTATTATTATTTTTTTATTTTATTTTTGGTTTAGGGGCCCGGCCCGGCCCAGTGGGCCGAGCCCATTAGTGACCCAGCCCGCCCTTGGCTTAACGGGTCGGGCGGGTCCGCCCAACCCGGAACCCGCGTCCGACCCGGTCCCCTTCCCTCCCCCTCCACGATCGCCTGTGCGCCGGATCCCTCGGCCACCGCCCTGGTTTTGCGCCGCCTCCGCCGGAGCTGGCCACGTCCCCCCTCAGCCCGCCTCACCCGGCCAACCCCCGCCCCGAGCCTCCCTATAAAGCCCCCTACTCCTCTTCCCTCATCTTCCCCCACACCGTGCCCTAGCTCCGCCGCGCCGGAACCCTACTCCGGCCGTCCCCTTCCCCAGCGCCGGGTCCCTTCCCCCTAGCTCCGCCTCCCCGAGAGTCTCCCAGCCGCCGAGAGCCGCCCGATCCTCTTCTCCTTCCTCCCCTCTTCTTCTCAGACCCGCCGCCGGTCTCCCTTGCGAGCCGACTTCGCCGTAGCCGCCGTCCGACGACCCCGCCGGACCTCCCAGGGCCTAGCCGACCTCCGCCCGGTGCCGTGCAGCGTCGGCACCCTCTGCTCAGACCCGGACACGCCGCTGGACACGCTGACAAGTCCAGGACACAGAACCGCGTGTCGGACTCGAAACACCCCGGTTCCTCGGGTTCCCTTCAGGTACTCGTATCTTGCAACTCGGATCTCCGTTTTCGATTCCGTAAATTTCTACGCGAAGCCTGTATGACCCTCTCGGTGCCCGGACAAACCGCTCGGGGCATCGCGTCCTGTGGTGATCGCACACCGCGATCCAAAAACAGGGAAAATCAGACCCTGTTTCACCCCGAAACTGAGTGCGCCCCGCCAAACGGGACGACTTGGTCGCATGCGGTCTTCACAGATACGTGTACCTCGTTGATACGGACGTGTAGGATTTTGCGGAAGCTGATTCGGGTGTGCGTGCACACCGGAATCAACGCGTATCCGCGGACATCGCTCCGTATCCGCCTTTTCTGCATTTTACCCTAACTTCGTGCACACACGTCGGATCGAGACGAAACTTGCGCCATCGGACTCATAGCGATACGCTGGTCCTGTGGGTCAAGTTTGGTCCGATTCTGAGAACGTTGACGAAATCACGTGTCGTGGGCCCCACAGGCCCCGCTCGACGGGCGATTTTGTGATCGGCTCATCGGAATTCAAATCTGAAAGTTCCGTTGGGTTCGTATCAGTGTTCCTGACCTGTTGACACTAAGTTTGGTGAATTTGGAGACCATTGACCCTGACACGATTTTCGGTGCAAAGCGGGCCCACCGGTGGACCCCGTTTTGGGCCGAAATTGTCGTTTCTGCCCTTGTCTCCAAATTGGACCCAAGGACAAGCGTTCCTAGCTGTTTGACACCTTTTGAGCATGATGGTACTATTTATTTCAGCTTTCGGAGACATTTTTGAAAATTTCCGAAACCAGGACCTAAGTGGAATCCAAACCTCAGGCAAGTGCACCTTGCCAAACTTGCAGTCATTATTTTCTTATTTTCTGTAAAAATACTCTGCTGGATTTCTTGTGCAAATTCATATAAACTGTTTTAAACTGCTTAACCTAGGGAATGTATGACGTACCTAGTGTCCGATCATAGTCGGGTGCCGACACCGTACGCGGTGTTGGGTTCGTCATTTAGAGATGGATTTACGATTCCCTTACTTTGTACTTGACCTATCAAGTACCCTACAACCCAGGACACTTGACATTATCATGGACAGAATCCTCCTGAGATATTCGTGGTGATTCTGTATAGGATACAGGACTTGATAGAGACATTTATTATAGACAGTATGACTTGTTGCATTAGTTATAATCCCGCTGACATGGGCATGAGACGTTATGGTCATGGCTTGCATGATTACATTGGGTGGGGAGAGACACACAGGCTACAGGCTGTTCTATATATATATCTACTATTATTGTGAGGTTGTAGACTCTCCAGCAGAGCTAGACCCTTTACGTGTTATTACTGCTACCGGCTCCCCGACACAGAGCTTGTAGCGGTCTCAGCCTAAGCACTAGTGTTGCTCTCATTTGCATATCACATAGATGGTTACTTAGTTTACCCTGCTGTTCATTTATTTATTGCACTGCTTATTCAGTTGGCTTGTTTTTATCTTGTGCCTTGCTATGTCCACTGAGGACCTGGAATGGATTATGTCCCCAGGTTTAGCTGAGGAGCAGTATCCCGAGATATACGGGACAGGAGCTGAAGCTATTGCTGGAGCTGAACCGAACACTGAAGACGAGGTGACTGTCGAGGACTTCTCCTGAGTGCTTGTTCCAGTACTCAGTATTTATTTCATGTTTACATCTTTTGTTCTTGGCCTATAGAGCCAGTTTATTCAGACTTAAGTCGGATTGTTTCTCCGACTGACTTGCTGTGATGATGTTGCTACATTATTTCTATTTGATTATGCAGTTTATTTCTTTATCTTTATGGATGAGATTAGTGTGACTTGTGTAGTAGACCTTATTTACAGCTTAAGTACGCCCTGATGGCTCCATTAAATTGGGTTATTCATCGGTGCGTGCTGCTGGCCATTGCCACGCATCTCCAGTCCCTCGGTATTTTGGGACTGGGGCGTGACACCCTTTGAACGGATTGACATCAGCAAACTCTGTTTTGACCGTGTCATATTTGTTGACGTACTTCAGGCTCTGGTGTAGAGTCAACGGCACGATCATATGTTCATGTATCCTTGGACATTCGAGCAAGACATTGTAGGATACATCTATGTCAATGATATAGCAGGTAACCTCTATTTTTAAGTCGCCGATCTGGATTTTCAGGCGAATTTTGCCCAGAGGGTAGCTTCTTCCTGCATTGAAGCCAGTGATGGCAGTATTGGTGGCTGCAAGGCGATGCATCGGAATGCCCAGGGTCTGAAGCAGACTCTGTAGAATGATGCTGATTGATGAACCAGAGCCGATATGTATCTGGTCCATTTTAATGGCACCAAAGTACCCTGTGTAATACATGGGACGATAATGTCAGTTATTCTTTAGCAACATGTCCTGTTGCGAGAATGTGATGTTGGGCATTGCCTCCATGATATTATTGCAGTGGGGGCAAGCAGCTGGATCTTCCGCTGGCGGCTTGACCTGCGCCAGGTAGAAGTCAATATTTTTAATGCCTCGCTAAGAGTAGTTCGAGTGTCTTTGGAGAGTCAAAGAATCTCGAATAAAGACAACTTTGCTGGAGTGTTGGTGAGCTGGACTAAGATGTCGAAGTTGTAGGGATTTTCTAGCCCCATAGTTGAATCTTTGCGTAACGGCTTGTCAAAGTGAGTGTCTTTCCGCTTAGACTTGTCCGCTGTTGGAGGCTGGGATGAACCTGGATCTGATGTTGTAGGTGCAACTGTTGGAAGGGCACCATCATCAGGGATATCGTACTCTTATTAGTATGCTAGCCTGACCTTGTTGTTCCTGCTATAGCTTCCTCTGCTAGGAGGAAAACCGTATAGCAGGGTTTGGATTTCTTGCCCTTAGTCTTGGTGGCAGACGGTGTTGCTTGTTGCATCAATTCTGGAGCAAGATCGGGGTGAACCCAGATGACCTCCCCACGCGACATGGTGAGAGGTATCAACTCGGCCGTTTGGCCATGAGATGGCAGAAAGTTGATGACTTCCATCATTTCCCGGGGGATCGGGATTACTCCGTCTTGGGCCTCCGTCGCCAGAAAGTTGCCAAACTGGAGAGACACCATATTTGCGGCAATTGTCTTGTCCTCGATATCCAAGGTGAGGGCTTTGGTGTCAAGCAAACATTGAATATACCGCTTGAGGGATCCTTCGTCGCATGGTGGACGTAACAGTGGTAGTGGCAGTACTTCAGATTATTCATCTCGGCTGCCTCTACAGGACGCTTGACGTCAGGGAGCCGAAGCTTACCACCCTTCATCAGTACGTCGAAGATAGGCATGACGTCGTTATCTTCGAAGGAGTAAGTCTCCTGGGGCTTCGGAACCTCAGTCAATTTTTGCTCGGGTTTCGTGGTTAAGTTGGCCACCAGAGCCTGCTTTCATTTTCCCTTGCGGTCGTTGTTGCCGTTGTTGCTGTTGTTGGGACATTTTTTCCTTTCGTCAACGACGTGGATCTGCATTCTAAAGAGCCATGCATCTTTGACCTTCTTCTCAGTGCTGACAGCGCTTATGATGAACGTCATCCAGTTTTAGAACTGACAGTCGTCCATCCAGAGGCTGACTGTCGGAAGTAAGTTTTTGTGGCACATGTCCATCAATGTCGACTCAGGATTGCCTGGAGGCAACCTCAGTGTTGTTTGTCGAAAATGTTCGATATAATTTTGGGCGATTTCCCTTTTCCTTTAGGTCACATCCATTAGGGAGGACATCGTCATGTCGCATCCTCCGTCATAAAATCTTTTAAGGAAAAGACTCTTGAAGCCGTCAAACGATAAGATGTAGTTATCTTATAGGCTGCAAAATCAGTCGAATGCTACCCCGGACAATGCCCCCACGAAGAGCTTGGTGAGGAGTATGTCACTGCGAGGTAGGTGCCCTATTACAGTCTCAAAATAACTCATGTATTGACGGGAGATGTCTTCCCGTTGAATGGATTCAAGTTAAAGGGCTTGTACTTCGGCGGGTACGGAATATCCCTCCACTCGCGGGGATATGATTGTCGTATCCCTAGCTCGCACAGTGAATCCCGACTGCCCAAAGAATCTAGGCGAGCCCAGAGTTTCCAAACTTTTCTCATTGCTTCTTTGGCTTCGTCTCCTACGGAAGGGGAAGATGAGCCGAACAGAGGGTGATTTTTGCCTATGGATGGAGAGGTTGCATCGGAATCCGCGTTAGTCCCAGGGTCCAATCTTGCTTGTCCTGAAGCCCTTGCTAGTTAGGAAGCCATGCTTGCTTTAATTTTCAGCATCGCTTGAGTCAAGGTTTGCATCATGAACTCACCGTCTGCATCATGGCCTCAAGAGCCTCGAGGCATTTTTGGTCGCTGGGGCCTTCGTGATCGTCCCCTGCCATGTACACAACCCTCACATGGGGAAAGATGGATGGGGCAGTGGACGTCGCACTTTTCTTGTCCGATTCTTGTCGGGAGTAGTCATCAGGTAGTGTGGCCTCCTCCTCGGATTCGGAGAGAGTGCTACCCCCAGCGTAGGAGGTTACGTCATTTTGACGAGGGTGACCACCCCCAGGGATATCAGAGTCTGTCCCCTAGGAATCACCGCCTTCTTGGAAATGCCAGGTTGTCGTACAGGTCCAGGGGATTACTACCCCCAGCTCGTGTAACCCTCAGGGTCCTAAGGAAGAACTACCCCCAGCGGCTGATAGTTTTTTTCTTCGAGCGGGTTCCTTGGAAAATACCTTCCACAGGTCCCACTTCTAGTCCTCCTGGTAGTCATTTTCTCAATGCGATGGTTGAGAGTGACGAAATAGAGGTGCTGGACTTCTTTCCTCCCACGGTGGGAGGATCTTTTCGAGCAGAATAACATGAGGTGAATGGTAGCTCATCCTCCTCTGGTGTTTGCACCTGATCTCCTGGTTGTTGTCGGGTAGGTTCCTTTGGGTGTAGTCGTTGGAATATCGACTGCCTGTTTGTGGTACTGCCACTTTGTTGCAGCAGCAATTGATAATAATTTTGGTACAGTGGTGTCCTGGGGAGGACATTTCATGCGCCGTAGTTGTCTCCCTCGTCTTACGCTTGTTACTAATCATGTTGCGTAAGTCAAACGAGGATTGATCCACCTTTGCACCTTTTTTGTGAGCACGGGTAGGTCGAGTGCGTGGGTGCATGGGTGTTGATTTTGCTCCCTGATCTAGGGTTTGTATAAGAACTTTCTCCAGATCGTCAATGGAAGACTTTTGAGACGAACCCTACCCATTTGCCGCTACGGCCTGGACGCATGGGCCATTTTTTTATGATTTCCCGTCAGGGACATGCATAATAAGCGGTACCCGCTAGCGGTTAGCTAAATGAATAGTTGCTTGAGCCTGACGAGCTTATACTGCCCCAGACTTCTGTCACGACCGGCACCCGAAAAATTGGGCATGAGTCGTGGGTACGTCCAGCCTACGTCGCAGAATCGACGGTAGAACGCTGTCTAGGTCATAACTATCTATATCTCACGATAACCTGTCAAGATAACCTCTCCAAAAGGAGGATAACATTACAATATATACATAAACTCAATCACAATAATTAGGGGAAGAGTAAAAGCACGATAATATATCAACAAAAGAACCAAAGAACCAAAGAGAGCAAGTACAATATCCAAAATATGCAGTCCAAGAGTCTACAACATCTCACAGTAGTAGCAAAATAAATAATACAGTCATCCAAAACCAACTGGGAACAAACCCAGTGAAACCACCTAGCTATACTAGGGCGCTAGCGGCGTCTCCTCAGCTGGGACGGGCTCCTCCTCTATCTCAGGGTCACAACAATCGTCGACGCCTGGCCTGTAGTAAGTCGGGCAAAAGTTCTCAGGATCCTCTAAAAAATATATCCAGTCAGGATTGGAGCGAAGTACATAACTCTAAAATTAACTCCAAATACATGGTAAGGTGTATATGACTAGCAATAGAAAAGAATACAAGATGCACAGGAAAGTAAATACATGGTAAAACTGATAAAATAACTGTAATGTAAAACTGGGGAACAATACAAGTAGAAGAGAAGTAACTGCATGTGAGAAAATAGGAATACCAGCTAAGTGCCTTGAGCACAAGTTCGTTATGTAATCGGCTTGGGTTGCACATGATTTATTCTATGATAACTCCGTTATGCGTGAGTTGCATAACCGATATACACATGAATACTGTTTGGATTTGATCACATAACCAACTTCTACTCCCCTCCCCCACTAATACTCTTGGATCCAACCACGACACGCTACGTACATGATAAATAACTCGCGCACATGAAAGCGAGAGCACACGAAGCGTATGAAGCACATGGGAATCAATACCCTAAGTACATGATAAAATACACGTGATAGAGTACCCGCTGAACACGGTAAGGGGGATAACATCTCATGACGGGATCCAACTAGTACCAGCTCGTAAAACAATGTGTCAGAATTAAGTATTAACAGTTCTAGAACAGGTGATATATACGCTATCATGAAATGGAAACAATCAGAGGTAGGTACTCGCTTGACGTCCTGAACAACTAGTGAGGATCGAGATCCGGACTGGCATCGCAAAGACCTATTATGAAAAGCAAGGTTGAACGGGGTTCTAAAAAGTTAAACAGATATAAAATAACTAAAAATAAGCTTCTAGGGTTGTTCTAGGTCAAACAGGTCAAACCGGTAAAATCTGGGTCAAAAGTCAACTCGGGGTCCAAAAAATCAACTCTAGGCCGTAACTAGGTCAAAGGTTGACTTTGGCGGTCAACCGGGGCAATTACGGTTAACTTTAGGTCAAACTAGGGTGCCCCTAAAATTCTAAGTCAAAACTAGCTCATTAAGCTAGTAAACCCTCAAACTCGCCTCTTTGAGATACCGGGATACCCTCGGTATCCGATATATCAACCTACGCTATACACCCTGCCTATAGCCTCTAATATATACCCTAACACATGTGTATATATATATATATATATATATATATATATATATATATATATATATATATATATATATATATATAACCAACTCTAACCCCATTCCTAGGCAAAAGCCCAATACCTCGCCCCGATACCTATTACCTCAATACCTTGATATCTCAAGGTATTGAGATACCTTACCTTTTTCATCTCACTAACTATATATATATATATATATATATATATATATATATATATATATATATATATATATATACATATATTTTATATATATAATCTGCTGCTGCTACTACCTGTTGCTGCTGCTCCCTCTGTCTCAATCTGACTCCCTATCTCGATCCCCCTCTCAGTCCCTCTTCCTGTCCTCCAATCTCACTCACTCACTCTCCTTATCTCACTCACTCAAACACACACCTATCCTCAACACTCACACACACTACACACACACACCCACACCTATACACACTCAAACACACTCACCCCCAAACGCACCAATACACACATACTCACCCATATACATATAAATACATATATATATACACAAATTTAAACTCAAAAACCCTAATACATACTTTCCAAGGCTAAACCAATCCGCGCACAAGCACAAAACCTAGAAACCAAGTCGAAATGGCCATTTGGTCATTTCGACGAACACTTGGAGTGCGGCTTGCAATACCTCACAAAATGCACGCCAAACCTAATCGGAATCGACCCAAAATTTACCCACGTATTCTAAACAACGTCTAGAACCTCATAAAAATGCTAACTCTCCGATTCTAGGTCCGTGGCAAAATTCTACATGCATGTGGAACCCACGAAGAAGGAAACCTCCCAAATCGCTCGAAACGCCCAAAACTCTGCGATAAGACCTTGCGTGTCCGAACGGAGGCACAAACCTACCCTCAAGACACCCAAGCACGTCTATCTAGGTCCGTCTAACCTATATCAACCCCCAAAATGGGCCAATCTCGGATTTCATCCGAAATTGACACAAAATCCTAGGTCAAAGTCTCCAAACCTATCCAAACAAGTTCTAACTTCCTCCCATGGGTATCCCTAAGGTTTAGAAAGGTTCTAAACTACTAATTACACTATATTAAAATAATCACTAAGAGGAAAGTTAGGGTTTACCTCTTGGGAGTTGAAATCCCAAGGCCAAAGTCTCCAAAAACTCTAGAATTCACCACACCAAGCCTCCAAACCAAGCTTCTAAACCAAATCTAGGCTCTGCACACCTAGGTTAGAAAGAATAAAAGATTAGGGTTTGCATTAATGAGAGAAGTAAATAAAGGAAGAGAGGGAAGGTGAAAATATTTACTTGGAATTGGAGAGAAGTAAATGAAAGAAGTAAAGAAAGAGAATGGAGGGAGGAAAATAAAGTGGAAGGAAATGAAAAAGAAAGGGGGTCCATATAGGAGAAATAGGGTTAGGGTTAGAAGCATAACACAAAGACCACAATACCCTCAACTTAAGTCTTCCAAACTAGGGTTTTAGGTTTAGGGTTTCTTAAACCAATCTAACTAATCCAAAATAACCCAGCTAGATAATTAAAGATAAAATAACTATTCTACACCAAGGGTTGAGTCTGACAAGGTTCTAACAAGGTCCAATAGGGCCTGACACGGGTCCAAACTAGCCAAAACCCTAAAATAACCAATAAAAATAAATACATCCAACTAATTAAATATAAATACAAATATTTATGATCAATACACAATTTACCAAATTAAAAAAAAAATCCTATTTTTAGAATTGGGTAGTGACAACTTCTTCGACTTAGCACGCGTAGGCACATAATACGAAAAGATCAAGTTCTGATTTTCCTCAAAGCAGCACATGGAAGCACGGCCGGATGAGATTATGTCAAAGACAAAGCTTCTGGGAGAGTTAGAGAAGCATGCGGCTGAGTTGGAAGCTGCATAATACTTTCTTCTCTGCATCCTCCTTTGTAGCTGCATGGGTCGCGTGGATGCGTGAGCAAGCCAAGCTGTGTGGGCGCTTGTTAGAATTTTTTGTTGCTGAAGATCTGGGCAATTCTCGTCCTTTGCGGGCGTGACTTGGTCAATTTTGACATGTGGCCCACACTTGGTTGGAGAGAGGTACTTCTATTATAATGGAAAGACTTTGTCTTCATAGAGTCTGAGACGCATGTGGCCAGAGATATATGTTAGGCTGCATGGATGCTAGAGGAAGCCATGTGTACCTTCTTAACAGTGTACAGTTGTACCGTGAGCAGGCCAAGCTGCCACGTTGGCGCTTGTTAGGATTTTTTGTTGCTGAAGATCTGGACGGTTCTCGTCCTTTGCGGGCATGACTTTATCAATTTTGACACATGGCCCGCACTTTGTTGGACAGAGTTACTTCAGTTGTAATGACAAGATTTGGTTTTCATAGAGTAAGATGTATGTGGCCAGAGACGTATGAGGCGCATGGAGTCCGGAATGCACGAGGCCAGAGACGCATGGAATGCTTGGAGTCTGGGACGCATGAGGCCAGAGACTCATTGAACGCATGAATCATGGGACGCACGAGGCCAGAGACGCATAGAACGCATGGAGTCTGTGACGCTTGGGGCTAGAGATGCATGGAACGCATGGAGTCTATGATGCATGGGGCCAGAGACGCATAAGATCTTTGTTGGGTTATACACGTGGCACTACACACCCGTCGAGAGTGAAGTTTTGTGCTGACGTGAGACTTCTGTCATTTAGTGTGTTCACGTCTTTTGAGGCATTCAAAAAATCCTTTTTGTCAGGATTCTGTGTCAGAGATAATCATGTTGACAGGATGGCGTGTCAGGTCTATCTGCGGCCAAGGCTGCTTCGGCTGATTGGGACGCATGGATGTCGCCTTGTTGGACCGCAGGGTGCCTCTCCGGCCTGATTTCTGCTAAGCCTTCTTAGAGGGCGCATGGTTTGTTTGGACGCCTGGACCCGTACTACCGAGCTGGAACTTTTAAGACTTTGGTCAACCTTTAAGGAAGCCTATCCACTTTTTGCATGCAAACTTCTTGGAAACTAAATCGTCAGTTGCATGCAGACTTCTCGGAAGCTAAACCGTCGAATTCACCTTTCTAGGTTCATCTATCCAATTATTGCAGTCATGCAAACCGTTGCTCTCTTCTATAAATACCACTGTCGTGGTTCATCGTGTTCCACTTTGTGAAAATATCTCGTCCAATGGAGGTTCTAGTTGGGAACCCTGGCCACCCGCTTCGCCCCGGTGCTCGGGTGTATGAGGGTCCAGAATTTGAGGTTTTCATGAGGGGCGAGCTATTGGTTCTCCGCCGACTATCGCAGCGTCTCCGCTTGCAAAGAGAGCACGAGTCAGGGACGAGTTATTCGCCGCTGAGGATTTTCTGTCCTCGTTGGGGTTAACTTTGGAGGCGCTTTCTAGGCTTCTGGAGTCCACTCTGAATTTTTTCTTGCTGCCCATAACTCCAGAGGAGAGGGATATATTGGAATGGTAGGAAGGATTGTGCCGCCAGTTTCGTCGTGCAGACATACGTTCGCTCCAGGAGGTTGCGGTCATGCTTCGTGAGGCTCGTGGCTCATCTAACTGATCTCGTTCTCCTAGTTTTGTTTTTATTTTGTATGGGCCTTGATGGATGCATGTTCTAACCCCCTTTTTTTGCAAAATAAAATTTTTGTTTTGTTTTGTTTTGAACAATATCTCTTTTATGCGGCCCCCCGTACTCTGAGGATGTTCAGGTCGTATGCAGGCCATCTATGCGGTTTAGCTATTCTGGTCGCATAGGTCTCGTGCGCTTTCCATGTGGCTTGCTTTCTTGTTGGGGTGCATGAGCTCTTATGTGTCCTGCATGAATTTTATGCTTTTATAACAGTAAGAGATTGAAAGTCCAGCTCTGAGATATCGGCACATTCATCTCTTGAGTCTTGAATTCTTTTTTCAGCACGGGTCCAATCTTGAACGCAGACACAAGCTTTTAAAATATCTGGCAGCAACTGACTCCTCTTCTTGCTTATCATACTTGAACCTGCACTAAAATAAGATTCTGATGCTACGTGGACATCGGGACTATTAGAATATCGTGTGCTATAGAAGAAAGTACATGATACATTTTTTCGTGTCACTTTCACATTCTAAAATTGAATAATAAGATGAAGAGTCATATTCATCTTCTTCATAAGAATTTAGATATAAGTGCAATTCTTGTGTAGGTTGGGAAGATTGTTTTTGTTTCTTCCTTTGCAGTACACCTTTAACATATGATAATTTAGACATAAAACCAGAGCTACTACCTTGAACGGTTGTACCAGGTCGGGTGGATACAACTCATTCTTCATATAAAGCAATTAAACTATCTAAAATATCCATAATTTCTACTTTCAAACTACCTACGTCAACTCTTATATTATCTTGAAAATCGTCTAATAAAATATATACACCATCTAATTTAATCTTAGGATTAAAAACCGAAGCCAAACAATATAGAAGAGGTATATTACCCGAATATTTTTAAAATTTGGCTTCCATTTTGGCAACAACATAATCAAAATCAGGGACATTTCTATATTTACAAAATAAATGAGACATGTTAAGAATTTCTGTTAAAGCTAAAGAAGAAGTTGGATAATAAACTCTAGATAGAATATATGTAGCATTGTAAAATAATTCTAAAAATTCAAAAATAGAAGTAGCAATTAACCAATCATTTTTATTTACTTGATAATGAAAACTAGGATTAGCATTACAATAATGTGTAATAACATCTTTAAACTTAATGGAAGATTGCAACATTAAATAAGTAGAATTCCATCTATGTGGTGCATCCTTAACAAATTGCCTAAAAGTAACACCATATTATGTACATAAAATTTTAAACGCTTGTTGTCTACTTGCAGAAGAGTTCAAACTATGTAAACATGATCTAAGATTTTCTAAATTTAGTTGAAAGAATTCAAGACATTCTTGTACAATCAAATTAATAATATGACAAGCACATCTAACATGAAAAAATCTACCTTCTAACATAGGCGTAAATTGTGTTTTCAAAATATTAATAAAAATAGTGTTATTACTAGCATTATCAAAAAAATCAAAAAAAAATTATTGTGAATATCATATTCACGTACAAATTACATTATAGTGCCACCGATTACAGCGTCGGTATGTGAAAATTCTAAAGGCCTTAGACAAATGATGCATTTTTGAAACATCCATTTTGGATCGATATAATGTGCCTTGATACAAATATAAGCATAATTTTGCTTAGTAGTCCATATATCAGAAGCTAAAGCTAATTTACTAACATTCATAAAACTCTCTTTTAAAGCAGCCTTATCTTTTTGTAAAATTTTCAGAGCCTCCGCTCTAGTAGTAGCTCTAGAAACTTTAGTAAAACAAGGATTAAGGGTATTACTTGCATAATTATAATAGAAATTACTCTCACCAAATATAAATGGTTGTTCCTCACATATCATATATCTTACTAACTCAATCTTGTTACGAGCATCAGAATAAGTAAAGTTACTTAAAGAAGATCCTTGACCACCGGTACTTAGCTGTGTTTGTGTAGCCTGTAGTGTGTCTTTGCCATAGCAACTTTCGTAGTATTTTTTTAAAGTGCCCGTACCATCATTTTTTCTATTTATAAACCCGTTTACATTTCTTACATTCCACAGTTTTAGGTATTGGTTTTTGATCTTTTGGATCTAAAACCGGTGCGCCCTCACTATCAGTGACAAATATTTTTGTATAATATTTTTATAAAAAAGATTGTTTCCTATTGGCAATATTTATAGTCGTGGCCATACTCCTAACTTCAGGAGGTAACATTTATATCAGTGGCACAGAATCAAGAATATAATTATTTTCAAACATATTATTATAATAATCATAATTTTCAAAAGGTTGGTTTAAACCTTCTCATCCATATTTTTTAAAAATAATTTTAAAAAAAAATTTAGAGCTAAATTAATTACTTCTCTACAAAAAAATAGAGAGAGAGGAAAGAAAAATCTCAAATCAGAAAAAAACTATTCGGTAATATTAAAGTTACTTGTAACGTCTGCTAAAAGCCTCCAAAAGAAATCGCAAGAAAAACGTTGAGAGGGAAGAAGGTGGACTCTAGTAATTACTTTGCTTAGAAACTTTGTAATTGCCTTGCTTCTAAACTTTGTAAGAGAGGAAAAAAATTGTAGGAGGGAAAAATTTTGTTATGTTTATTTTTTATGAATTATAGACTATTTATAGTTTTTTTTTTGGGTCCAAATAATTCCAAATACCCTAAAAAGAGTTGTTATAATGGATATTTTGGCCATTTTGCTAAAAATGACCAAAATACCCCTAAAATAGGCAAAAAATTGTCACTAAAATAAGGGTATTTTGGTAAAAATATCCATAACGGCTATATTTAAAAAAACTAAAATCCAGCCGAACAGGGCCTGAACCGGGCCGGTTCGAGCCGGTCAAACTGGGTCGTCCGAATTTGGCTCGGCCCAAACGGAGCCGACAACGGTCCAAGCCGGGCCTGCGGTTCGGATCCTCCGGCCCTGCCCGGACCCGTGGGGGGGGGAGTGGGCCAGAGCGAGTCGGTCTATTGACCGGGTTCGGACAGGCCCGGATCGGGTTTGAGCGGGCCGGGCCGGGTTCTGGGTCGCCCGCCCTTTAACACACCTTGAGTCGCACTCCACAAAATTCCCCACTTTCGTCTCACACTTACGGTCAATCCATTTGACCAATTTTTTTGACAAAAATATCATTTTCCTGCTCCTCCTCCTTTTCTATAGCCTCCTCCTCCTCCTCCTCCACCCTCCGCATCTCCTCCATAGCCTCCTTTCCCTCCTCCTCTTCCTCACTACCAGAATAAGGCAAATTAGCAACGCAGGAAAGCATCGTCAAATGTCAAAAACACGTCGCTAATATCGAGTAGCGACGTATTTAGTGAAGTTTGGACTTAGTAATGAAAAAGCTAGTCGCTGATCAAAACAACGTCAAAAAATGTTGCTCTAGCGACATAATTTAGCGACGTTACAAAGTCACAAAAATGATGACTCTTAACGTCGAGTGTCACCAAATTTGTGACGTTAAAATTTGGTCGATAATTGTCGTTAAATTTAGCGACGACCTGCGACAGAATCAGCGATGAATAGCCAACATGGCCAAAATTGTCATGTCAGCAATATTTAGCGACGTATAGTGACGATCAGCGACGCCATGAGATAGTTTAGCGACGTTATTAGCGACGTGTAAGGATGTCACTAAATGTCGCTAAACATCGTTAATATTAAAAGAAAATAAAAAACTGAAATGAATGACTGCCTTCGATATCACAGTATAACATGCCTGCAGTATCATATTTCAAATAAATAGATAGACCCGGAGCAACCCTCCGTTGAATTCCTTGGGTTTGTCGACCCCTTCGGTGGAACACTCAACTCCGATACAATCACACAACAACAATGATAAAATAAATCAATAAAAAGATGACTCTAAGGCCCGAATGTAGTCACACAATATCCAGTCATAATAAAAATATGCAAATAAGTCACACAATAAAAGTGTACAAATAATAAGTACAAAATCCCATGAATGGGCTAATACACATATGTAAAAAAAACTACCACTGATCAGGAGGAGGAGTCACGTCGAATTTGAGATAATAGCGCGTCAAACTGCTCCTGTGTAAGCGTCACGGAACCCGATGCAGGAGTCGATGTAGATGACGATGCAGGCGGACCAAGACGACGTTGCTGCTCTAACTATATCGGTCGAGTGTCGCAAGTATCCATGACAGATAACAACCTCCTAGTACTATGCTCCACTCGCTCGCCCATCTCAAGATGTGACGCCTGCATCCTCGATAGTGTAGTGCCCATGGTCTCCGCTCGCTCGCTCATCTCAATATGTGATGCATGTATCCTCGATGGTGTAGCTCCCATAGTCAACTGTGACTCCTGCAGCAACGTCATGTTGTGCTCTGTCGACGTGGCCAGATCCCTCAGCTCCATGATGCTATGTTCCAGCAATTCAAAACATGCTATCAGCGTCGCATCGTCCGTCTGCGGCTGCGGCTGCACTGTAATCCTCTGCATCAACTCGTCACGCATAGATGCGATCTGAAAGTCAACTCTCTCCTGGGCTCATGCATATGTCACACATACGCATATGTCACATCCACTTCTGGATGATATTTTAAGTTACGATATTTTACACGCGGACACTTAATTTTTGTGCCGTCCATGTACTCAGGGAATGCCTTGACGAACTGTAGGAACTACTTTACTCCCTCTATGTATTCATCCTGCACATCGTACATGTCATCAGGATGACGGTTGTATATCTACGAACGATGACGCAGGTAGTAATTCGGATCCATTTTTAGATACTTGCAAAGAGGAATAGACATCGTTCAAGTATATTATCCAAATGTTCATCAAAGTGAGTATTTAGGTCATATCGTTAGTATTCGAGTTGTGATGCGTGAATATCCATATCGTGACTCATGAGTATCCGTAAAATAAGTAAATAGATAAGTTTGATATTGATTTTTAAAACCTAGTAGACATGTGGATAACTCTGATTTGAGGATATGGGTGTTATCACGTATTTCTTGTGAGTCATTCATGTGGATATCGCATACCATGGTACACAATATCACATATTGATACTCTCTTGGATCTTGACACTATGACACAGTTTCAAATACCCATGATACTAACTTGAATCTCGGTCTCTAGGTCAAAACTTGGTTATTTAAGTCAAACTCGAAAAGCCTCAAAAAGGCTTGCAGAAGTAAAAAAAAAATCAGAGATATGACTCACAAGGAACATGGAGACACTCGCATACTCAATATACTTACTTGTATCTTGACCTAGCTAGAAACCTAATAAAAAATAGATTAATGAACCAAGAAGCCAAGAGACCTTTGGCTCTACCTTACGCTCTGGTGCCGAAAGCCATGAGACTAAAATATGAAAGAGAAGAGAAGATTTATGTCTCATGGCTTCCGGTACTAGAGCGAAAAGTAGAGCCAAAGATTTCAAACTATAGTAAATGGACGTCAGAGGGAAGGAGTCGCACGAGGGGAGTAGCCATGTCGGAGGGGTTTATGAAGTCATTCTAGGTCAATACCTTGTTGTAGTAGATTTCTAAGTTATACTAGTTAATATAGACTTACTAGCTAATATAATATATTATGTATCATATACTTAATATAGATTATATATAATGAATACCTTACAATATCTTAGCCTAATACCCATTACCTAGCTATATACTAACACATCACAATAATACTTTAACCAAATATCCATATCTCCCTAAAACCTTAATACTTGACTACATATACTAAGATATCACTATATAATTAGTTTTCACATATGCTAATGGCCATCAAGATACCTCAACACCAAGTACTCAAGTATCCTATGTTAGCAACCTACCCCTATCACATTGCCTACAACCCTCAACCACACCCATGATATCTATACTAAGATACATCTTTCACCCCTTGATAACATCTATACTTAGGCACCAACACTTGATACTCAACGCTAGCACATAACTCTCTCAACACATAACTTTGCATACTAAAATGAGCACTTACACCAATGCACATATATGCACTCTCAAGTCACACCCACAAACACTATACTTAATACTAACCCCCGATCCAATTTCACACACAACACACTCACCGATATATAGGGTAAGGTTAGTATTTGTGTGTGTGTCTGTATGTCCGTGTCCGAGTTCCACCCACAACACCATCTCAGTGTGTATGTCCGTGTGTGTGTGTGTCCGTGTGTCCGTGTTCGAGTTCCACATACAACCCCCAATCCAATTTCACACACAACACCATCTTAGTGTGTGTGTGTGTGTGTGTCCGTGTCTGTATTAGGGTTAGTGCCCGCGTGTGTTAGTGTGTCCGTATGTATGTGTGTGTCCGAGTTAGGGTTAAGGTTAGTGTCCGTATGTGTGTGTATGTCAGAGTTAGGGTTTACCTAAGGAGGGTGTGGCTGGAGGGGAGGGGGTGTCCGGAGAGAATGAGGAGGAGCTCGGTGGAGGAGGAGTCCGGAGAGGAGGAGGAGGAAGAGGAGCCCGGAGAAGAGGAGGAGAAGCTCGGTGGAGGAGAAGGAGGAGGAGGGGGTGTCCGGGGTCGGAGGGGGAGCACGATCGGCGCCGGAGTTGTGGAGCCGAAGGGGGCGAGGGGGAGGTCGCGCGGGAATTTTTAGAAATTTTTGGAATATTTTTGGAGAGATAAAAAAAAATGAACGATGTTAACCTATATGAAAACGTTAGCGACGTCATAAAGTGACGTCGCTAAACGTCGTGGATTTTATAATATTTAGCGGCGTATGAAAAATAAAGTCGCTACACGTCGCTATAATAAAAATAACAGCGACGTCTGGCGATAAGTTGGCGACATCTTATTCCATAATATTATTTGCAGTCGCGAAACATCACAGACAGTCGCTAACAGCGACGTCCTGTGACGTTATAAAATGACGTCGCTAAATTCATAAAATATAGCGATGTCATAACTAAATGTCGCTAAAAATATCATAAATTTGACATATTTTGGTAGTGCCTCTCCTTGATAGCCTCCTCCTCCATAGCCTCCTCCTCTCCTCCATAGCCTCCTCCTCTTCCTCACCTCTGCAGTAGGGGAGGGAGACTGCTCGCGCGGGAGCTGGGGGGCTCGCGAGGGGGCTTCTCGTGTTGGGGCGGGGGGCTGCTCTCGAAACGGCGGAGGTAGCAGGGGGGCAGGGGGCTTCCCGTTCGGGGGTATTTTTGTCAGAAAAATATGGTCAAACGAGTTGACCGTCAGTCGGAGACGATTTTTGTCAAAAGTGGACGATTTTGTATATTATGGTAATCCGGGTGGGGTACACCTTGGATTATGATAAATAAAGTGGGGTGCAACTCAAATTTTCTCAAAAAATTGTATATATACTCGTGGGTAATGTATCTCTTCTCTACTCTTATGATGAGACTTAAAAATGACTCGATCAGTGTCATTTATAAATCATCTATCATCTATTAAAAAATTACAAAAAAAACTAACTTCCTTTCTTTTCTAACTCCCATACAAATATATATATATATATATATATATATATATATATATATATATATATATATATATATATATATATATATATATCGTCATATGAACGTGCGTTGCACGTAAAAAAAAATATAAAAATATAAAAATTTAAAATATAATTTAAATATAATTTAATTAACTTGTTATAGATATGTTTTATAATTTTAATATGTTTTAGTTAGATAATTCCATGTACTTGGATTAAATTTAAATATTGAATATAAATATTTAGACTTTGTGGGAATACGATAAGTAGTTAGAATGGTTTTTTTTTGTAGACTATCCTCTCGCCTTACGCCATTTTCACTGCAAGTTCCTAGATGACGATTCCTTGCCCATTGATATCGTTGCTGAGTTGAGCGTTCCATACAATAAGTCCATAGATATTCTCAAATATGCATGCAAAAAGTTTTCTTGGTTGTTTTCTTGATTGTTTGAGAGTTATGGCTTCTGATTTCTGTTTGCTTGAGTGATCATTTTTTATTGCTAGAGTTTGCGATTGAGGATGGTGAGAGATGAGGACTATCGCTGATCTGGATATCGAAATTTTCTCCTTGAAGTTTCGAGGACGAAACTTTTTCTTGGTGGGTAAGTATGTAGTGTCCTGCTCCGCGTTGGCACTATGTACACGAGATATCAGTTTGCTGACTCAAAAAGAAAACCTTATTGAAGAGCTCCTTATTGAACCAAAAAATGACTGATCTAGGTGAGTGGGCAGAACTTTATTCTCCGATTCTTGCACGCCTTAATAATGAATCTGAGTTTTTACAATGCTTGTTGCTTAATAAGATAATGTTCGCATTGAGAATGATAGAACGAGAACTGCATGCTTAACTAGAGAACTTATATGCTTGTCTAAAAGAGATAGAACCATTGCAATGCTAAGTTAAAGAATAGAATATTGCATGCTTAGTTACACGAACGCTGCTATCGAACAAACCGCTGCCATGATAATAAACAAGAGTAAAAGAACGTTTATATGTTTCCATCGTATGCTAAACAAGAGTAGAAATGCATACTTAGCTAAAAGGGATAGAAGAATCGTGTCACGTTTTGCTTGTCATTGATGCTTGAAAGATAGAACTATTTGAATAACTTGTATTGTATGCTATTGAACCTATCGATTGAATGAAAGAAAGAAGATTGAACCTATCGAAATGATCGAACCTATCAAATGGATTGAATAAAAGAGAATTAAGAGCTCTGGCTCTATCGCTTGATATTATGATTGCTTGTTCACGGACATGTGCATCATATAGTCTTTTTCTGATAGTATTGAATTCATCGCATCGGTCTTTGGATAACTTGTGCACAAGGTACTGTCTCTCAAGCGTTTCCTGGGGCACTGAAAAT
The DNA here is from genome assembly GCA_036927795.1 of Iris macrosiphon. NCBI lineage: Eukaryota > Viridiplantae > Streptophyta > Magnoliopsida > Asparagales > Iridaceae > Iris > Iris macrosiphon. Next base: position 128,122,745 of record JAYESA010000016.1, on the reverse strand, counting down.
CGTTCGGCCTGGAGGAGATAATCGAAGCACCCTGAGGCTTCTAGTCCTCGCGATTAGGGGGGTGTTATGTCTAATAGTTAGTCTGGGCTTATAGTTCCAGCGGCTATTCATGGGTTTTCCGTGGACCATCATATAGTTAGGGTGCAAGCTAGGCTAGTCTTCTTGCATACCTAACTATTTGATGTAGAGACGGACATGGAAAGAGAACCTTGTTTATATATGCATATGTTGCTAATTTGTATGTCTGCTGCAGGGATAACCGTTCGGCAAGGGGTAAGAATTACTATATAAGTGATATATTATTTTGCATATTGTCTTGCATCGCACCTAGACTTGAATGATTGCTTGAATATGATGATCGCATTGAATAGTATAAGAAGATAGTCCACTAGATGCATGCTAGAGTCTTTAAAGAAATGAATATGACTCACGAGATACGCTGCGCACCAAAGTTATTAAATGAACATGCATATCGTGTATGAACTGCTTGCTTTGCATGCTTTCTTGTATATCGAACATGAACTATGTTTTCAAAGATGTTTTCGAAAGAAGTAATATGACTCTGTTCCTGTACTGCATGTAACGAACCTAGGTAAAACTAGAAAATCACTAGTAATGTAATATTTTATAACATAATTACTTAGTGTTGGTTTTAGTGAATGTTGCTTCTGTTCGTTGATTTTATACTCACCAGTACTTTCTTCAAAGTGCTGACCCACAAACTGTCACTGTCACGCCCCAGTCCCAAATACGTAGGACTAGGAACACGTAAGCATGCCAGCCGCATGGATATGGCAACTCCAATATATGGAAACCATAACCCATACGTACGCTGTAATATGAATATAAACTCACATGTGGTATGTATAATGTCACAAGTCACAGATATGCTAATCTCATCCACACAACAAGTCATAGAAAAGAAATACTAAGCTAGAGTAAGGAGTCTGAAATATCTAAAATGATAGTCGGGTGGAGACAAATCCACTACCAATGACTATATCCAAAACTAAAATGAGAGAGGAGTGTAAAATCTCCAATATAAAATAATATGAAGACAGAAGTGTATCAGTTAAAAGAATACATCGCCAGATAATCAACGATGCTCAGAAGGTAAGACCTCCTCGACAGAAAAGAATGCGTCAGGTCCAGGCCCGTACTCCTGCAAATACTCAAGAGCAGATACACCTGGCAGGGGACCAGGTCCTCAGAGGGACGTAACAAGATACACAAAACACATGCCAATTTGAATACAGTGAACATGCATATAATTTGAAAATAAATAAGTACGCTGTACACGACCATCTATATGAATGCAAATGAGGACAACTTTTCGACGTATGGGCAAGGGTAGTCTACTCGATCTAAGCCTCACAACTCATGCACTCGTCCATGAACATCAGAAATCGACATACCTCTGGGGTAGCGACCAGCGCGACACACGCCCGTAGTGCGAGCTATATACTACGGTTTACCAGAGTGGTTAAAAGCCCATACGCCTAATGATTGTCCTCTATGATACTAGGTGCCATGTGTGTGTCAACATATCTAATACATAGTAATGACTGGAGAAAAACTACACATGCAAGAACTATACAGAAATAAAATAAATGAACAGAAATATAAATAGCATGCAAAGTACTGTAAATAATTTGGCAAGGTATCTTGCCTGGCAAGAAGCTGCAAAATGTAGTGTCCCAATGTCAACACCAAGAGTCAGAAGCTACGGCCTCAGAATGAACGTCTCCGGATGCTGAAATAAACATCACCAACATTCCCAGAATGAGCAAAATAGCTAAAAAACGCATCCCTTTCGTCCAATTTGGATACAGGGGCAAAACGGTAATTTCGGGCAAAAGTGGGGTCCACGTGTGGCCCACTTTGCACCGAAAAGCGTGCCAAGGGTAACAGTCTCTAAATGGGATAAACTATGGGTCAAACAACTCTAAGTGTCATTACGAACCCAACGGTATGTCCAAATGTGGATTCCGATGGACCGAACACAATTTGGTCCAAAAAGTCAACTGTAGGGCCCGCCAATTGGCGATCTGGTCAACCATCTCAGAAATGCGTGAAAATTGGGTCACAGGACCAGCGCGTTACCACGAGTCCAGTGGCGCAAGTTTCGTCGCAATCTGACAAGCGTGCACAAAATATTCGCGAGTTCCACAAAAGTGGCGACACGAAATGTGTCCGCGGATACGGTCTGATTCTGGCGTGCACACGCGTCCGAATCAGTCCCCACAAATTTTCACGTGTCCCGTTATGCTGCGTGCACCATTCGGTACACTTGGCACACGGCAGGACGGTCCCGTTTGGCGGGGCGCGCTCCGTTCTCCAACCTTTGGAAAACCGGAAAAAGTGGGTGCGCACAGTTTTGTGACGAACATAACTATGTCCACAGCAACTATTAGCCTAGGGTTATTATACAGAAAATAAACTAGATCATGTAATCTACAGGTATCAAAAAGAATCACCGAATTCGGATCTCTGTGGTGGGAGATACGAACTCGACAATACGGGTGGTCAATCCGGAATTCTGCGATTGCAGAATTCTGTCTGTCCGTCCATTTTGGACGCTGATTTACACCTAGGGGCGCACGTTTTCCGAGATTGACTATAAAACAAATACTGGAGAGGGTTGAGGGAAGATCATACCTATGAAAACGGAACAGCGTTTGGATGAGCGAGTCAACAGAAAAATACGCCGGAGCGAAAGTGCTTCGAGTGGGAAACTGTAGTTCGCGATGTCGGCGTCGACGGGATGGTTGGATGGCTTGGGGAGGCTTCTTCGAGTGGGAAACTGTAGTTCGCGATGTCGGCGTCGACGGGATGGTTGGATGGCTTGGGGAGGCTTCTCTGGCTGCGGTGACGGCTCTAGATGGGAAGAGGAGGTCTGAAAATTAGATTAGGGTTTTGGGAGCTAATATATATATATATATATATATATATATATATATATATATATATATATATATATATATATATATATATATATAATGATATGGAGAGGGAATAGAAGTAGGGGCGTCCGCGTGAAGTAAAGGGCTCGGGTCCCTGGACTAAAGTAATGCTAAAGGGATTTAAGGTCTTTGTGAGTTAGTTGCTGTTTGATTTAGGGGGGGGGGGGTTCCTGGAAGTATTAAGCGGCTGAAGAATGAATGGGAATAACATTTGCTAATAGTAGTATTATTATTATATTATTATTATTATTATTAACTTATTTAATAAATTTTTATACTTTCTTTTCTTTTCTTTCTTTAAATATATATATATATATACATATATATATATTTGTATATATATATATATATATATATTCACACATAAGAAAATTTATAGATTAGGATAATGCACATCGTTAGGCTAGCAACAGCTTAAGGGGTCTCCTACATGGAATAAATTCCGAAAAATTCCTGATGGTCCCACAAGTCTTCTAAGTGCCCGAACACCTAACATAAAAATTATTAAAAATCTATTTCTCCTATTTAGCACATAATTACCATAATTAAATTATTAATTAATAAAAATATAATAAATACAATTTTTTTTTAAAATAGGAGTTTTACATTCTACCCAACTTACAAAAATTTCGTCCTCGAAATTGACACTAACCCATATTCATAATGATAACTATAACTATTACACTACATTGGTATCTAGTAGGACTCTTAAAACTCATGGTCTTCCATTCTAACACTTCCTCATCTATTGTCCATACACTATTCTATCATCCTCTAACTTGTCTACACTACCCAACTTACAAAAATTCTACTAGTGGTCACCTTATTTGAAGCTATTGTCTTGATTGTAAGGCAAATATATTTATTGGGTCGAGAATCTTGGAATACCTGTCTAGAATCTCATAACTATGACTTTTCCCATAACCGTCAAGTATCATAGTCTAATACTGCCTCGCCACCTGGCCAGTATGGCTGCAAGTAATTCGACTACTCTAGCATAATCGTCTGGCGGCAACTGTCGCTACCTTGCCAGCGATTTGTCATAGTCATCAGTTCGTAACAAGTGCCTTCAACTCTTTCCTAGGCATAGTCTAAGTTTTAGGGAACACTTAAGGTCTTGACTAACTATTAGGGGTATGATCTAGCTCAAATGATCTAACAATTTCTACTAGGCTACATGGTGCTACTTAAGGGTTAAACTATTAAAGAATACAGATATTGCTATAGTGCATATATATATTAAGAACTCATCCTTAGTTATCAAGCATTACTAACACATTTATGTCTAACTAACAAAATAGGGATGAGGTTGACGTAAATCAACAATTCATAATGGCACGAAAGATATGACTATGATAGAAAGAGTTACGCACGAGATAAGGAATGAATATAAAAGGAGGAGATGAGTCACCCAAGAGGGCGAGATAAGGATAGGGGAAAAATACTACTACTGCTACTCACGTCATCCATTGGCATCGCGTGTATGCCACCTGGGTAAAATATACCTACATCCTCATAGCTGCTAAACTACCATATATAGTTCTACATCTATTTATACATCTAAGATCTTGTGTCACAATGGGGTCATGAGTATGCAAAGGCAATTATAACTAAAAGGTCGTACCTGTATCTACGGCTTCATGTGTCTGCTCTCCCATATTTGTCATAATGAGTGCTTGGCCTTGTCCTTGGTTGTTCAACTGGGGCCTAGTCCCCTCTATTTGTGCAGACTGTAGAAGCAGTGGTGGGTCACTTTGGTCTTCTATACTTGAGGGTGTATGCGGTGTTCCTGATTTTAATGCCATAGACCCCGGGTTCTGCTGTGGACATTCTCGAGCTTGATGGTGACTTGATCCACATACCATGCACAATCCCAATCGGCGACGACAATCTCTATGAATATGACCTGGTATACCACAAAAGTTACAAGTACGATGCCCCTTGGTTGGATATGGTGCAGCACTATCTGATTGCTGGCGTGTCAAAGGGTGTCGAATGGGTCCTCCTTGCTGTATCCTTACTGGTCCTTGGTGACTTCTCTGTTGAATTCCGTTTCCCTTGCTGATGGCCTCCTGGATCCTGGCCTCTGTCAATAGCTCGGCATAAGAGATCCGGGACTGGGAGCTAGTGTAGTGCTGGAGCTCCTGAGTCAGCCCGCGGTGAAACCTCTTAGCCTTCTCCAAGTCATTAGGTATTAGGACTGTGCCATACTTACTGAGACGGCTAAACTCTGCGTCATACTCATCAACCGTCTTGTCTCCTTGTTCTAGATGGAGGAACTGATCGTACAATGCGTCCCTTACTGTATCCGGGAAGTACTTTCTCTCAAAGCATTCCAAGAATTATTCCCAAGTCTGTCGCGTACCCAACTGGCGCTCCATTGATTCCCACCAGTGATGCGCGTTGCCTTCTAACTGAGTCCTCACGCCTATCATCCATAGGTCAGAAGGTAATTGTGATGCCTCTAACAACTTCTTGGTATTGGCAATCCAGTTTGTGGTCTCCTCTGGACTTTTATTGCCCTTATATGGCTTAGGGCCCATCTGCACAAAGTCTTTGACTGAACCAACCCGAGCTTGTGGTACTGAAACTAGTGCCTGGGTTGGTTTAGGGGCTAGTGCAGCCATTCTCTCAAGTGCTGCCAGAAATTCTAGCCTTTGCTCTGCTGTTTGCTGCCTCTGCTCGGCTGCCTGCTGCCTTTGTCCCTGTATTATCATCTGGAAGAATTGGAACAGCTGTGTCTGGCCATCCTGCGGTGCTAGTGGAGCTGGAAATGTCCCATTAGGTATCGTGGAAGGAGTTGATGGGATTTGATTGTTAGTCAGTCCATCCGGTCCGGGAAGAAGAGGTGTCGTTGAGGTCACTCCGGGTGATTGGTCGTCGTCCCCTGGAGGCGTGTTGTCCCCGGTGGCGGCATGCCCGTTATGCAAATTCATCTCTCTGCAAGAGATGGACGAAGGATTAAGAAGAGTACATGAATCAAGCAGGATGCAAGAACTTAAGTAGGACATGTTGGAAGGAAGGTAAGTTATAATCAAGTGTGGATGAGATCTATAATTCTAATCCTAGGTGCAGGCCCGCTCGGTACAGTTACGTAACCGAAACGGCTAACTTGACCTGCATGGGCCACCACAAAAATATGTCACGCCCCAGTCCCAAATACGTAGGACTAGGAACACGTAAGCATGCCAGCCGCATGGATATGGCAACTCCAATATATGGAAACCATAACCCATACGTACGCTGTAATATGAATATAAACTCACATGTGGTATGTATAATGTCACAAGTCACAGATATGCTAATCTCATCCACACAACAAGTCATAAAAAAGAAATACTAAGCTAGAGTAAGGAGTCTGAAATATCTAAAATGATAGTCGGGTGGAGACAAATCCACTACCAATGACTATATCCAAAACTAAAATGAGAGAGGAGTGTAAAATCTCCAATATAAAATAATATGAAGACAGAAGTGTATCAGCTAAAAGAATACTTCGCCAGATAATCAACGATGCTCAGAAGGTAAGACCTCCTCGACAGAAAAGAATGCGTCAGGTCCAGGCCCGTACTCCTGCAAATACTCAAGAGCAGATACACCTGGCAGGGGACCAGGTCCTCAGAGGGACGTAACAAGATACACAAAACACATGCCAATTTGAATACAGTGAACATGCATATAATTTAAAAATAAATAAGTACGCTGTACACGACCATCTATATGAATGCAAATGAGGACAACTTTTCGACGTATGGGCAAGGGTAGTCTACTCGATCTAAGCCTCACAACTCATGCACTCGTCCATGAACATCAGAAATCGACATACCTCTGGGGTAGCGACCAGCGCGACTCTACAGAAATCGACATACCTCTGGGGTAGCGACCAGCGCGACACACGTCCGTAGTGTGAGCTATATACTACGGTTTACCAGAGTGGTTAAAAGCCCATACGCCTAATGATTGTCCTCTATGATACTAGGTGCCATGTGTGTGTCAACATATCTAATACATAGTAATGACTGGAGAAAAACTACACATGCAAGAACTATACAGAAATGAAATAAATGAACAGAAATATAAATAGCATGCAAAGTACTGTAAATAATTTGGCAAGGTATCTTGCCTGGCAAGAAGCTGCAAAATGTAGTGTCCCAATGTCAACACCAAGAGTCAGAAGCTACGGCCTCAGAATGAACGTCTCCGGATGCTGAAATAAACATCACCAACGTTCCCAGAATGAGCAAAATAGCTAAAAAAAATACATCCCTTTCGTCCAATTTGGATACAGGGGCAAAACGGTAATTTCGAGCAAAAGTGGGGTCCACGTGTGGCCCACTTTGCACCGAAAAGCGTGCCAAGGGTAACAGTCTCTAAATAGGACAAACTATGGGTCAAACAACTCTAAGTGTCATTACGAACCCAACGGTATGTCCAAATGTGGATTCCGATGGGCCGAACACAATTTGGTCCAAAAAGTCAACTGTGGGGCCCGCCAATTGGCGATCTGGTCAACCGTCTCAGAAATGCGTGAAAATTGGGTCACAGGACCAGCGCGTTACCACGAGTCCAGTGGCGCAAGTTTCGTCGCAATCTGACAAACGTGCACAAAATACTCGCGAGTTCCACAAAAGTGGCGACACGAAATGTGTCCGCGGATACGGTCTGATTCCGGCGCGCACACGCGTCCGAATCAGTCCCCACAAATTTTCACGTGTCCCGTTATGCTGCGTGCACCATTCGGTACACTTGGCACACGGCGGGGCGGTCCCGTTTGGCGGGGCGCGCTCCGTTCTCCAACCTTTGGAAAACTGGAAAAAGTTGGTGCGCACAGTTTTGTGACGAACATAACTATGTCCACAGCAACTATTAGCCTAGGGTTATTATACAAAAAATAAACTAGATCATGTAATCTACAGGTATCAAAAAGAATTATCGAATTCGGATCTCTGTGGTGGGAGATACGAACTCGACAATACGGGTGGTCAATCCGGAATTCTGCGATTGCAGAATTCTGTCTGTCCGTCCATTTTGGACGCTGATTTACACCTAGGGGCGCACATTTTCCGAGATTGACTATAAAACAAATACTGGAGAGGGTTGAGGGAAGATCATACCTATGAAAACGGAACAGCGTTTGGATGAGCGAGTCAACGGAAAAACACGCCGGAGCGAAAGTGCTTCGAGTGGGAAACTGTAGTTCGCGATGTCGGCGTCGACGGGATGGTTGGATGGCTTGGGGAGGCTTCTCTGGCTGCGGTGACGGCTCTAGATGGGAAGAGGAGGTCTGAAAATTAGATTAGGGTTTTGGGAGCTAATATATATATATATATATATATATATATATATATATATATATATATAATGATATGGAGAGGGAATAGGAGTAGGGGCGTCCGCGTGAAGTAAAGGGCTCGGGTCCCTGGACTAAAGTAATGCTAAAGGGATTTAAGGTCTTTGTGAGTTAGTTGCTGTTTGATTTAGGGGGGGGGTTCCTGGAAGTATTAAGCGGCTGAAGAATGAATGGGAATAACATTTGCTAATAGTAGTATTATTATTATATTATTATTATTATTATTATTATTATTATTATTAACTTATTTAATAAATTTTTACACTTTCTTTTCTTTTCTTTCTTTAAATATATATATATATACATATATATATATATATTTGTATATATATATATATATATATATATATATATATATATATATATATATATATATATATTCACACATAAGAAAATTTATAGATTAGGGTAATGCACATCGTTAGGCTAGCAACAGCTTAAGGGGTCTCCTACATGGAATAAATTTCAAAAAATTCCTGATGGTCCCACAAGTCTTCTAAGTGCCCGAACACCTAACATAAAAATTATTAAAAATCTATTTCTCCTATTTAGCACATAATTACCATAATTAATTATTAATTAATAAAAATATAATAAATACAATTTTTTTTTAAATAGGGGTTTTACAGTCACGCCCCAGTCCTAAAATATCGAGGGACTAGACACATGACAATGGCCAGCAGCATACACCGATGGGCAAACCTAATTTAATGGACTCATCAGGGTGTACTTAAGCTGTAAAACAACAATACGACAATGGTACTAATCTCATCCACAAAAATAAAATACAATCAATATCAGAAATATAAATCAACAACAAGTCTCAATAAAATATATCTCGAGGAACAACCCGATGATAAGTCTGATACAATAGTTCAATAGACAGGAAATAGAAGTCCAACAATTATAAATTACTGAGTAAAATAAACCAGATACTCAGGAGAAATCCTCTGCGATCACCTCGTCCTCGGGTACTGGTACTACTCCAAAGACTGCTCATGTCCCGTACACCTCGGGGTAGATCTCCTCTGCTAAACCTGGGGACATAATCCGGATTCCAGGTCCTCTTATATAAATTGACCAACATTTATCCCAAATGAGTGACTAGGCTCAAAACCACCACAAACCTTAGTTCTCCATTCATAGTACACACTATTAATCATAATAAAACATCAACAAATAGAAAATCAATAATAAACAGAAAACATGAGGGGAAAAACACCAATATTGAACAAAAATATTACATACATACTAAGAATATATGTTAATGCCTCTTTTGGTTCTCGGAAGGAAACTCAATTCCCTTATCTTTTCCATGTGGATGAGATATTATAATTCTTGTCAGTATTTTTGTGTGTTTGGTAAACAAGAAAAGCATTCAAGAAAGGTAATTTGAGTTTTCTTACCGTGTTTGCTTGGCTGAGGAAATGAAAGAAAAAAAATATATCAATATTTCAATAATATTCTTGGATTTTAAAATAAAAATAATATCAAAAAAATCCAAAAGTATTGAATAAAATAGGTAATAACATATTTGAGTAGGACTATTGTGGTTCTAAATTTCTGTAACAAATGCTGGAAAAAGGAGAAGGTAAAATCAATTCGATTATGTGAGAAACCATCTTCTCCCTATTTTCTTCTCCATCAGAAAAGTACCCTTTAAGTTTGTGAATATCAAACAAAATAAATGAATAATTTTTCTTTTCAGTCCTTACATCCGTGGACCAAACTTGACCGATGAGTTTCTTTGTTTCTATCTTAACAATATGCTAAAGTAACAGTTACTATTTGCATTTAGCACATGTGACCGTTATTATTATATTTTTTTCCCCTTGAATAGTAAAATAAATAAATAACTTCTTAAATAATAACTAGTAAATTTATGTGCATTGCATGTAAAGTAAATACTTTTATGATATTGTTGAAAAAATAGTTCAAATTTTCAAATATATTTAAATTAAGATTTATGAAATAATTTAAATATTTTTGACATATTTTTCCTTTAAATTAATTTTTAAATATATTTTTAAATTAGTTTTAAATTTAATTTTTAAATATATATTTGTACGGGAGAAAAGAGATAATTTTTGTAATTTTTTTCATAATTGATGGAGAATTTATAAACGACATAGATGGCTAAATTTTAAACCGTTTTCAATCCACATTATAAGAGTAACTAGTAGCGTGCACGTGCATTGCACGTGCGTAAAAAAATTATTAAAATTTTTTAAATATAAAATTATTATAAATATTATCATCTCTAGGAATCAAACTCAAGTAACCAAGAAAAATACTTCCCACCTTAACAACTTGAGTTAGAATTGTTTACTAGTAAATAAATAATATTATGTAGTTAAATAATTAGTTATTATTTAAAAAAATAGTTAGTGAAGTATTTACAAACGATTTACACGGTTCAATTTTGAGCTGTTTTCAAACTTCGTTATAAGAGTATAGATATATTGAATTAGAATTGTTTAGTTGTAAATAGATAATATTATGTAGTTAAATAATTAATTATTGTTTAAAAAAATAGTTAGTGAAATATTTATAAACGATTTACACGGTTCAATTTTGAGCAATTTCCAAACTTAGTTATAAGAGTATAGATATATTATTTTTGCAGGTAAGCACAACTTCTCATTTGCGATTAGTCTCCTCCTTTTTCCAACTTAACCAATATATTCCACTCTTCCATTTTTTACTACTTTGGTCCGATCTTGCAATATTAAATGGCATATTCTTCATCTTTCATCATTCAATCTTAAGAAGTTACTTAAATAGTGTATGCAAATATCTCTATGTATCGGAATTTGTAACATAATAAACTGATTTTAATAGTCTTGTAATCTTCACGCAAAAGAAAAAAGAGAGAGTTAATAATTAAGATTCTATAATGGCACCAGTCGTTATCCCAAGGTAGCTGAAATGGAGGTTAGTTGACATGTTGGTAAACTCGGATGGCTATCAACTTAAGATTAAATTCTGACAGTACTAGATTTAGACCCAAACCTTAATTCATCTTCCATACATACATACATATATATACATACATACATACATACATATACATAATATGAAACGACTTTTAGATGACTCAAAAGTGAACCGTCTAATTCGTAAGTAAATACTCAACCAATTAATAATTAAAAGATTTTAAACAAAATTCTAACTACCCGTGTACATGTTTTCTTCCAGGGACGAATGCATCATTTTGGTGGCCCTAGACAAGTATCGAAAATGAGACCCTCATTTCTCTATATAATTTTTTTCGTAATTTCAAATTTCAGCGAACACAATTAATCCAAATTGCAATATAATTAGTCATTGAATACACATAAATTATCACAAAGATCAAATAAATTAAGCAACTTCAAGTTCTAAATTTTTTCTACGATTTTTTTTCAAGCAGGCCCTAGACAAGTCTACAAAATGAGGCCTTTATTTCTCTATATAATTTTTTTTGTAAATTCAAATTTCAGCAAATCCAATAAATCCAAAATGCAATATAATTAGTCCTTGAATACGCATAAAGTATCACAAAGGTCAAATAAATTAAGTAACTTCAAATTATAATTTTTTTTCAAAGTTTTATTTAATTCTTCTCTGGACAGACATGGACTTCCCCAGGCCCATATATATAAATTTTTTTGCCCTGGACTGCTGCTTCAAAAAAAAAAAAAAAAAAAAAAAAAATTAGAGGCCCTCTTGGGGGAGGAGGCCTTAGGCGGCTGCCTAGCCCGCCTCCTCCCGGAACCTGCCATGTTTCTTCACATAGAAACATCTTAAAATTTATTATAATTACCTAAACATATATTCAAATGTATATAAAGATATATATAACAAATCTCAATAAAAATATATTCAATATTCAAAATATTTAAACTAATTTTTTTATATCCACAATTTTACACACACACACACACACACACACACACACACATATATATATATATATATATATATATATATATATATATATATATATAATTATTATTTAAATATATTAAACTCAAATTTAATGTATTTTAATATAAAATATTTTGTTTTTAAAATTTTCAATAATATCAATGAATTTTATAAATCTAATTTTTTAATATATATATATATATATATATATATATATATATATATATATATATATAACAAATCTTAATTTACAAATATTTAAACTATTTTCAACAATATTAAAAAAAATTATGTGCAACGCACGTGCATTTACTAGTATTGATAACTTGTACGAAATTGGTCATCTTTATTATTTAGTTTTAGGATAGCGTATAATATTGAAAATTTTAGATTAAGTCTCCATATTGTTCAGAATATAATTTGGATCTCGTTATAACGGTGGAATTGGCTGACCGTCAAAACGTAGACCTAAAATCAAATTTTGAATATTATAGGAGACCCTTAAATTAAACGAAAATATTTTAGGGTTATTTAGTTTTGTATGCCAAGAGTTGTATGACTTGAGTTAGTTAGTTTTGTCACGATCAATCGAGAATGAGACTGCGATACCGTCGTTTGCTTTTATCCTGATCTCAACAACCACATAACCCTCATAGCGGTAATTTCGATGGAGACGACTTCATGGACGTCATGTATCGTCGGATGTATCATGTCTCTGTCGAATTGTTGAATGCTTACAATTAAAGAGTTTTCAAGAGTTTTGTAGCTGCTGAGATCAAGAAACAATAGTATCACAAGTCTCATTCTCGATTGATTATGACAAAACTAAATAGTCTGGACCAAGTAATCTCCACCATGCAAAACTAAATAACCCTCGTATATTTTGATTTAGTTTCAGAGGCTCATTAAATTTGAATTTGGATCTCCATATTTTTATGGTCATCCAAAATCAACTGTTAACACCAGACACAAATTCTTTTAAAAAAAATATAAAAATCTAAACACAAACTTCTAATATTATGCAACGCCCTACAACTAATAACTCTTTGTTTTTTTGTTGTTGTTGTTGTTTAGTCATCAAGCAATTGCCAAAGTTCCCATATTTTACTTTTCTGGCAAACCCTAACTATTCAATAGTAAGAAGAAAAGTGTGTGCATCTACAAAACCCAAAACCAAAAGTACAAGCCTAGTGCGTGCGGCAGGCCCCTAAATCGAATTGAACCCTTTGGTTGGGATTCCGTTTTCTTCGTCATCTCTCGGAGCAGAGAGGAAAAGGAGAATGAATTAATTCTCTCTGCTACTATTCTTCTTCTTCCTTCAGCCAGCCATGGTCATTTTCTTCATTTTCTTCTTCTTGATTTTTTTGCTGCTAACTGAAGCTGAGCCAATGCTGACAATTTTTCCTTCTTTTGTGGTCCCAGTTCTCGATCGCAGCGATCAACGACACGGACTCGCGCGCCCAGTGGGAGCCCCTCGCGCCCACCAAGGAAGCACAGGCACAACCTCTTCCCCTTCTCTCTTCTTCTTCTTCTTAATTTTTGTGATTTTTCTTTATTTGGTCAATCAGGAATATAGAAATTGAGATGGAATCTATGTTAGATTATGCATTCAATTCTAGGTTTCCTAGCTAAATTTAGGTTTGTTTATGTAGACGATTGGCATTTTTCTTTTCTTTTGTGAATTTGTTGTTATTCCCGGAGGTTACAATAAACCTACAAAGTAGGTGAAAAACCAAAATATTACAACGCTTGCAAAGACAGAAAGCGGAGATTACAAAACTGCCTGAATAAACCAACTAAGAATGCAACCAAGTTGCTAAAGGGAGAAGACAAAATATAAAAAGAGAAAGTTCGCTGGAGTGATAAAAACCAGCGTTGCTCAAAACAAGATTCGACCGATATTCCTTCAATTTGCTCCGAGGAACCAGCAATTCGAACTTATGGAACGCTCCTCTGTCATTCTTGCACGAACTCCTTGAAGAGCACTTGGACTCCCTGAGCGGGTAGCACTTTGTTGCTCCAACTCTCCAACTCTGCTCCAACAGCTCTCTCTCGCATCACATATATTCTCTCGTTCTCTCTCTCAAAAGCGAAGAACACACGAATATATATAGGGAGAGCCAGCCCCGCTGAGCAGTCCACTACCACATAGTTGCTAGTTAATTTGTAGTTAACTGCTCATTATGCGGACGGTTACAACAGTAACACCCCCACTAAATAGGCAGTTACTCCTCTGGAGTAATTGAACAACCACGCAAAGACAATCCTGCATAGATAGCCCCGTGCAGACAGCTCCGCGCGCAGACTCCACACAATAGCTCCTACGCAGCAGCCCTGCCCGCAGACCCCATGCAGCAGCTGCTATGCAGCAGCCTCGACAGAAGTTGCGTGCAGCATGCAGATCGCCTCGTGCAAGAGCTTGCGCGCAACCAAGCACTAAAGCGCCAACTCACATCCTATGCGTACGTGCAAAGTAGGGGTGAGTAACGGTTCGGTTCAGTTGTTTATCTTAAAACCGACCAAAATCGTAAAGTGCAATGTTCAAAACTGAAAATCGAACCGTTTACATTAAAACCGACAAAAATCGAACCGAATTAAAGCGGTTCGATTTTCGGTCGGTTCGGTTTTATGGACCAGTGGGCCGTGCCTGCTAAAAAAATGTAATGGCAGTTGAATAATTTTAATGGCCCAGAAACCTAATCATCACCACTTAAATAATTTTAATGGGCCTGACTATTCAAAATCAAAATCCAAAATCCAGACTAACTGTATACATGTCCAGAGTCACACAGAGAGAGAATCCAGGTTACACTTAAATAATGTTAATGGGCCAGACTATTCAAAACCAAAATTAAAAATCCAAATTCCAGACCAACTATTTACATGTCAAGGGTCTCCAGACTACACAGAGACACAAATTCCAGGCTACACAAATTCCAGGCTACACCAGATTCAAAATCAAAATCACAGAGTCAAAATCAGGTAACTGAACAAGCTATTTTTCATAGTCCAGACTATATACAAATTCCAGAGTCCATTTTTCATAGTTTCATGATCAGCTTGAGGGTTGGGGCATCATTCACCCCATCTCCAGTCATGCCACATATGTGCTTCTCTTGTAACTTCTTCACAATTTCATATGTGTGCTCTGTTTGGCAATAGTCCACCCACCAGGTTCATTACCTGAAATTCCAATAGACAAGGCGTATCAACTAACAATAGTTTACTTTCTAGCTATATTTATAATACCCACCTGACTTTCAAGCTCAGCGTCACAACATAGGGAGATTAGGAGATGGATTAGAAAAGTTAGCATTCATTGATAATCAAACTTCATCAGGAAATATATTGACTACCACCTATATTTGTGTTTGTCGTAAAACCAGTTCTCATTAAAATTGAAGTCATGGAAATAGAAGAGACAGTTTGTGGAGAAAGCTAACCTGGGAAAAATCCAGCAAACCCATCAGCCTTCTCAATCAACTCATCAACATGAAGAGCAGCTATTGATGCATCTTTATTCTGCCCGAGCAAGGATGAAGAAGGATACATGTTTGTTCCCATTCCAAGTCTACGACCAGTCTCTTTAGCAATAGCAAGTTGATCACCTGGATAAGATACAAATTTGTAAAAGTTTAAGATGAAAGGTCAAACCAGTGGCAGTCAAAAGAGATGATTCCAGACATCAATTTCAGGACATCATTATTGAGTTAAAACTCAATCTGGGTCTTAATAATACATTAATAATACATCATGGCACAACTGATGTAAAAATCAGAAACCCCCTCCCCCCCCCAAAAAAACTGAGTCTTAACATCAGAAAAAATCACCTAAAAACTGGGTCTTAACATCAGAAAAATCACCCAAAAACTCGAGAGGAAGGAAGGAGGAGATTTTACATCTTAATATTTCAATCTGTGAACGAACTATATAAAAATAAATTGCAAGAAATTTTACCTGTTCTTGAGTCTCGAACAGTTCGCGTCTTCGTGAGTCTCAGTCGACGAGAGAAGCCACAAGACTACAGGAGAGACTCATGAGAGAAAACTCGAGAGGAAGGAAGGAGGAGGAGATGAGTCGATCGTCGGGAAGAGAGTGGGAAGAGCAAGAGGCAAATTTTCTTCAAAGAAGTATGAGAGGAGGCCGACAGAGTGAAATCTGTGTGTGAGAGAGAGAGAGAGAGAGAGAGAGAGAGAGAGTTGGGTAGGGTTAGGATTTTTTTTCTTTCTTTTATATGGAGGAAGGGTAAATTCGTAAATACCCAACAGTGAATCGGTTTTCGGTTTGGGCCAGGTTCTGAAATCCAAACCCGTCACCCGACCCGATAACCGAATGTTTTGATTTTTAGAACCGAAATTCGAACTTGTTTATAAAAAATAGAACCGAATTTCAATTTCGGTTCGGTTCGGTCTACGGTTAAAAATCGAGAATTGCTCAACCCTAGTGCGAAGTGTATAGTGCGTCATCAAAGCGCCACTTTGCGCCCTTCGTCCGAGCCTGAGTACGAGTCCGAGTCGCTAAGCCCCTTTGGGACTTCGCTCATAAGGAAAATTCCAAAGAGAGTGAAAAAACATAAATATTTCATTTAAGGATTTTTAAACTTAGCTCCTCTAGAAAAATATTCCAGCATCGCTAGCATATGGGCCACCACACCACATGTGCATACCTCAGTACTAAGCATAGCTATATATTGAGATACTCACATGGAATTTTTTCTAATATGAGACTAAACTTTCTAGTAGGCAAGTAAAAACTCCAACATTCCCTCACATATATCAATATATGAGCTGAGTGTTCCCCACAGTGATTGTACATCATACATTAGGATAGATGTTGTTTACGACTTGAATCTTTCCGCATGGGTCAAATAACAGTATGATACATAATTGATTATGCCTTGAATTTAGTACCATAGCTGCTATTCTTCCTACTCACATAATGACATCAACTTTGTCTTGGTCGCAAATTAAAGGTCCTGTGTTGACCTGGTATCAGTGTATATATCTTGGGTGTCTACAAGTTTGTTCTCAAGAGACGGCCTACATTTTTATTCAAGCACTTAGGTGAGTTCTTTTCAGAGAGTTTATTATATTCCAACATGAAACCTTTCGCTTCCTTGTGGTGCTACGCCGTTATGACATGGCTCAAAGCCGAGATACACAACCTCTTGGTGGCGTCATACCGTTGTAGCATAAGGTCCCATCCTCTTTATAGTGTTGTACTACCACTCTTTACTTTTCAGCATTAGGCTACCTGCCTCTATGCGGTGCTACGATGCCATCACATAACCCGAATCCGAGGATCCATCTCATGTTGTGTCATGCCACTATAGCATGGGGTACTAGTCCCTCTGTAGTGCTGAGCTACCCATGCTTCCTGTAAAGCACGTCGGACATTCCAAATGTCCAAGAACTCATTAAGGTTTGACGTTAACCTCCCATATGACTTGCTCTATATCAAGAGCAACCAGTAGACCGCAGTGGTTCTGGGATAATATCCCTACAATGTTCCAAAGGACTAGCCATGCATCTGATATTTTTTCAGCCAATGATCATTCTTTGACCCAAAAGTAAGATATCTAGTAGATTTCTCTTTAAACTAGTAAAATAATACTTTATGGTAGAATTATAGAGACTGAATAACAGAATTTCTTCAAGCCCATTTTTCTTGTGTCCTCGACCGACTGGCGCTTGAGGCTTTTGGTGAACGAATTCGCCATTTTTTTTCTATCTTTGAACATCAACCGCTGCAATGACGACATACTTGATACGCTCATTCAGTATTGTGTGACGAAGTCGCACAATCCTCTTCTTTTCATTGAAGAGATCATTTGATGCCACCGCTTTAGTCGCCTGATTGTCGTAATATATCGGTATCGTCGGCATCTGCGCACTAACTAGAGGAAGATCATACATGAGTTCTTGAAATTATTCTGCTTCATCTGCTGCAGCTGCCAATGTATTGACCTCAAACTCTATCGATGAGTAAGAGAGCAAAATTTTCTTCTTCGACTTTCACAATATAGCAACCTCACCCATAGGAAAGATGTATCCTCCTGTGGACCTATCCCTCTTTTCTTCTGAGCACCAATTTGCATTACTGAAGCCTTCCACTACTGTCAGATAATCGATGTAGTGCAAAGCAAACTTCTAAGTTCTCTTGAGATATCTCATTACTCTTTTTACAGCTTTCTAATACTCTACATCTGGATTGCTCGTGAACCGACTCAACATCTCCACGACAAAAGCAATATCAGGTCTAGTTGCATTTGTAGTGTACATCAAGCTTTCGATGACACTAGAGTATTCCAATTGTCTGACGCTTTTTTCAGGATTTGGCTTAAGCTTCTTGTCACACATGTACGGAGTATCGATCCCCGAAAGATCTCGATATCCATATCGTGTGAGCATCTTCTCTACGTAGTGAGCTTGTAATAGAGCAAGCCCAGCTTTTGTTCGAATAATTTTTATCCCCAGGATCAAGGTTCTAAATGACGATAGGCGAGTGCGCGGCGGAAAGAGTCTGCCTAGGCCGCCTAGACACCACCTAGGTGGTTGATTCATTTTGGACATTTTTTTACTATTTTACAACTGTTTTTTTGCATTATATACATATTTTAAAGATGTTTCTTGCATAACTATGTTGTAGAACAAAGATTTATTAAGTTTTAGTCTTGTAAAACTGAACCATAGGCCCATAATGCTTGTAAAATCGTTTGGCCAAAACATCTTGTTAGGTATCGCTCCGCCTAGGCGTCCATCTACGGCGCCAAAGTTCCTTTGACTACCTACTCTACCACCTACCGAAAAGCGGTGCAGAGAGAGACCGTCTACCGCCTAGGCGGTCAAGACTGCCGCCATTTAGAACACTATCCAGGATAACATCAACATATCCCATGTCCTTCGTACTGAACTTTGATGAGATAAAGTTATTTGTCTCTTTGACACATACTAGATCCGTACATAGGATTAACATGTCGTCCACATAAAGACAAACTATCAATCCTCTGCTATCAACAAACTCAGTCTAAACCATAGTTTACAGTATCGGCCGATACCGATCCGATACGGCCGATACCGATACATTTTGGCATGTTCCGATCCGATACTGACCGATACCCGATACTGACCGATACTGACTTTAGAGATCTCTTTTCCAGTCAATTCGGCGAAAAAATGAATGAAAATGCCCAATTAGCAAGGGTGTAAAAATATAGTAAGGTTGTAAAAGCATATAAAAGAGAAATTTAATCTATTGCATGTAAATCAATCGACAAGGGTGACTACTATTTCATTCAATTTCAAAAATACATAGAAACAACACAGAAAATGCTTAAAATTATGCAAAAATGTATAAAATATATTTTCTAAAATGTTAATAATTTACTAATAATTATTTGTTTTCCGATACTAAAAAATCCGATACTCCGATCCGAAACCGCCGATACTACCGATATCGTCGATCCCAATATTGATAGGAATGGTCCGATACCGATTCCGATACCGATATTTTGAACCTTGGTCTAAACACACTTATCTGTCTCGCTAACCCTGTAGCCGTTTGATATGATAACCTTATCAAACTTTTCATGCCAGATCTTGAGAGCTTGCTTCAAATCATACAAAGATTTCACCAGCTTGCATACATTATCTTCAAGATTTTTGACGACAAAATCTTTCGGTTGCTGCATGTAAATCTCTTCGGTCAGATCTTCATTCAGAAATAATGTTTTGACATCCATCTGATGAATCACTAGCTTGTGAATATCATCAAGAGAAATCGGCATCCTCATAGTTATCATCCGCATAACTGAAGCGTAAGTGTCAAAGTAGTCAATCTCCTATTTATGAGAAAATTCTTTGGCTATTTGTCTAACCTTGAACTTATCAACAGTCCCATGTGCTTTCTTCTTTTTGAAGATCCATTTGCATTCGATGGGTTTTGCTCATCCAGGAAGATTAAATAAAACCGAAGTATTATTGGATGTTATGGAGTCAATCTCGTCATTAATCGCCTCCTTCTAGAAAGCAGCATCTCTGGTCTTTATCGCCTCATCATAGGTAAACGGATTTGCTTCCATATGATAGGTGACAAAATCTTTACCGAAGTCTTTCGGCCTCCTTACTCGCTTTGACGACGACTCTACTAGTTCTAGTTCATTTATTGCATCTTCAATTGCAACATCTTCCTGGACTATAGCTGTGCTAGCTTCCTCTGTATTTATTGTATTCTCTAGAAGATCAACTAGAACAATGTTCTTATGTCTAGCAAACTTATCTTCAAAGAATTCAGCGTCACGAGATTCAATGATTTGATTTGTTTCAAGATTAAGGAATCTGCGAGCATCACTGTTCTCAGCATAACCTTGAAATATTGTCTTCGTAGTCCTTGTTCTAAACTTCTGAATCTTGATGTCATGAAGCTTCACATAAGCCAGACACCCTCATACTCGAATAACATTCAAGTTGGGTCTGTCTTTGAAGCAGAATTCATGAGAAGTAATGTCTGATTTGGCAAACGACACCATGTTAAGAATGAACGTAGACGTCAGAGCACTTCTCCCCAAAAACAGTTTGGAAAACCATCAGTCCACAACATTGAATTCATCATCTCTGTCAACGTCTGATTCTTCCTTTCTGCAACTCCATTTGACCGAGGAGAATACGGAGCAGTTGTTTCATTGGCAATTACATGTTCTCTACAAAATGATGCGAATTCAATGGAACGATACTCTCTGAATCAATCACTTTTAAGTCTCTTTAGTTGTTGTCCCGTTTGACGTTAGCTTCAGCCTTGAAATCCTTGAACTTCTCGAATGCTTCATCCTTCGATTTGAGAAGATAGATGAACACATACTTTGAGAAGTTGTCTATGAAGGTAATAAAATACTTTATTCTGACCTTTGTGGAGAAGTGTTTGAAGTCACATATATCTTAGTGTACCAACTCCAGAAGATCTGTACTTCGATTTACCTGTCTGAACGACTTCCTTACAATTTTAGTCTGAGCACAGACTTTACATTTCTCCACCTCCTTTCCTCTACATTTGGAGATAAGGTTTAGACTAAACATCTTGTTGATTCTTTTACAATGTATATATCCTATTCTATTGTGCTATAACTCAAGAGAGTAGCCAGAAATACACTTCATTGGTACATTCAGCTAAAGTTACAATTTGGAGTTTGAACACCCCTTCAATGCAGAAAGCCTTCTCGAAGTATGTTCCTTTGTAAGATATCACCATCTGGCCTGCATTGATGTCCATCCTTAAGCCTGCGTTGACAGTAGACTCCCAGAGATCAGATTCTTGGCAATGACATGAACATGCTTTTCGTCCTTCAGAGTAAGAGTCTTCCCTCAAGTCAGTTTCAGCACCACAGTTCTGATCCCCCTAACTTCATCTTGGGACTTGTTCAGCATCGAAACCTTGTCAACTTGGTTCGTAAGTGGTGAACAATTCTTTCTTTGAACACGTGTCAAGATACACCAGTGTTCACCCACCACTGTGTCTATACTAGATGACTCAACCTGCGCAATCATTACAACAAAATTAAGCTCATATACTTTCCAGCTAACATTTGAGTTTTTTTGGCATTAATGTTTTTAATTTATTTTTGTTTATTTATTCCTTAGTTGTCAATTTGGATTAGCAGATAATGATTCTTTGTTTTGTTTTTTATTTTGATTTTTTTTCTTTATTTCTTCTGCTTATTTTCTTTTTTCCTTTTCTTTTTTTTGCCCATGCTTTTTTCTTTCTCACTCTTTGGCTTAATGTGTCATAGAAATGAATGCAATTCCTTATAGCAAATTAGCAAATTGTAGATATACCTACCTACCATCATAGAGGTTTGATGTTAGGTTGCTGACATAAGAACTTTGTCAAATTCTTTATGGAGCTTTATTATACTTCATACGAGACCCAATTTTGATGGTAGAAGGCCCAGATGATGACACCCATTGTTTGTTTCCTTTACCGAGTCAATAGGAACATATAAATTATACATTTTAGGTCCGAGGTGCTACTCATGTGCATTGAATTATAGTTTTCAGCTAAAATTGGGATTCATTAAATTACAAGAACCGTTATCATCATGTTTTTATTCTATGGTTTTCTTTCTTCTTTTTATCTATAAATGTAAGTGTCAGCTTATCATTAAAACTGCCAAAGAGTCAAGGAAGGAGAATGCTGAAAGACAGTCGTGAAAACTGACAGCTTGTGGTAATATTATATAATGTAACATGAAAAGAAGGAAAATAATGTCAAGATATGTCCATCTTTAGCTATAAAAACAAGCATCACTATAGAGTAGCCATTCATGTTTTTTTATTCTAGGAAACTGTTACAAACTCATTCATCATGTGGGGAATTTTCTTATAAGTACTTTTGTCCAACAATTCCTTTCAGGAGTTTCATCTTTCTCAAACTTACCATGACGCACTGTTAAAGTTGGAAGCTAAAGATTACACAAGAGCTCGTGAACTCTTTGATGCTGTTCTAAAAGATCCTATAATATCAAATTCTCAGGTAATTTTAGCTTAGAACTTAGAAGTATCAATTTATACTCATGCTATGCATCTGCTTGTTTTCTCTGATCACTTCCATTCTTTTGTAGGTTGGAAATAATACTAGTGATGGTCATTTATTACAGCTGAGGTTTGCTCCCAACAACCTCCAACTAATTAAAATTGATAACTCGTAACTTTGCTCCATAACCGACCCCATTATTATAGAAGAAGGCTTGTATGATGACAAGGAATTTTATGTTATTAGCATCACAATCATCATTTACTTCATTTTTCCTCAAATTTAATTTCTCAATTATTCAAGTCATATTTAATGCCTTGATGTTGGCTTATTACTCTGTTTGCATGTAAATATTAAGAATTCAACATTTCTATCTTCTAGAGAGATGCCATTTCCTTCACGAATCATGTATTGTTCAACTTTACATTTTATCGCCTAATTTCCTTTTTTTTTTACTTGAAATCACACCTTAATAATAGTTTCATATAGCTTTGTATTATAGCCTAGGTTGTCGTTATACTTGATAACCTGATAACCGATATGGTTAAATTGATATTTTTTATTTATTTTGTGGTTTGAGTTGTGTACTTTTTAGTAGGTATGATATATTTTTCTTGGAGATGTCTGGGTTGCTTAGAGCTTGATCTGCGGATTTGGTTACCTTGTTATTCTGCAGGAAGACCCTAGTGTGACTTTGGAACAACGTGTGGATCAAATTTTCTTTTACCGGAGAAGCAACTATTTGCTAAATAAATTAGCATCAAATGAAAAGTTAAAAGCCACAATTAGCTTGTTACAGTTTGCATAGCTATGATATTATTAAATGTTATCAATTGGAAATTTCTGGTTGCTCTGAGCTTGGGAGAGGAATTGGTAGAAGTCATGGTTTAGGCCTGTGCTAGTCTTAACCTGCACTACTGCTGAAGACCATGGTTCAACTGGTGTTTTAGAAAGAAAAAAGAGAGTAGGACATAAGTATCCTATATCGTGTGTTGTATCATAAGATTCAATATTCCATAGGGTTTTTGATTGAAAACTAATGTAACACTTCATATGTGGTGTCATGGATAAATTTAACCCATTCATCAATAACAATAAACTTGTCAAGTAGTAATAAGTGACAAGCCCATTATAAATTGACAATTAAGAGCAAAAAATATAACATCACTATTACATGACTGTATTAATTCACGAGTAACGTCATGGCATCAATACGAACTGTACACTTTAACAAGTATCAGTGAATTCATGCTCATATAATGCTTTGATGTACATTCTAGTTTCTATACAATGTATAATTTGTATAACCTTAGAAAATCAAGATGGTGAAAACCTCTAAGAAAATCAAACATAACATAGAGAAAGTTCAAGAAAAGTTAAGAAATCGATAGAAATATTAAAAAAACTGATTTTTTTTAAGACAATTAAATTGCCTGAGATCTTGAAAGTCTTTAGAGATATGCTAGATGTCATTCCCAGACATTTTTGATGTTGTTGGAGATATTGAAATTTGGAAGTCGATAAAGGATGCCAAAAAGGAGTTGCTCATCCAAAGAATTTTCTCAATGAAAAGTTGGGTTGGGTTTTAAAGTGTCATATGGGTTTTCCGGTCGAGTTTTAGATTGTGGTGTCGGATTATAAAATTTTAGTTTCTAAACCACTTAAAAGTCGGCTTAAATCTGTTTAAAGTTATGTTTACTTTTAACTTTGTCTCAAAATGATACATCGCATATGGTGATAGGTTTCATATTGTACAATACAGAAAATGTATGGTAAGGAACATTGTCCCTCTACTCTCGACTCAACAAATCAATCATTTATCAGTTGTATCGTTATGTATCATAAGGTTTGTGTCGTGATTGTAATATACCAACAGAGAGATGCTTGGTAAATTGTAACTCACCATAGTTACGTGAGACAAGTAGTCACAGCCACACTTCCAATTACATTTGAAGAAAGGAAACAGTTAAAAGACAGTTAGTCCAAAAGTTTCTCATTTAATGTGCCTGATCATCCTCTATTTTTTATCCCATGTGACATGATCATATTGTTCACAGATTTTTGTCCTTGAAGAATCTTGCCACTGTTTTCCTTCAACAAGGCCCTATACACTATGATAGTGCCCTTCAATGCTACATTCAAGCTGTAGAGATTGATGCTAATGACACAGTTGTTTGGAATCAATTGGGAACACTGTCATGCACCATGGGCTTATTCAGTACCTCTCGCTGGGCATTTGAGAACGGGCTACAATGTAGTCCGAACAACTGTAAGGCTTTGCATGAATCCTTGATTTTATGCCCTTTTATGACATTATTATTTATTATCTCCAACTGCCCTACATAAAGTATCTTTTTCTAGTTTGTGATGTACTCATACTTGTCCTAGAGATAACTTAGCAAATAATGTAATGAATTCAGGGAACTGCATGGAAAAGCTCTTGGAGATACTTATTGCTATTGGAGATGAGGTCACATGCCTTTCGGTAGCAGATCTAATACTGAGGCATTGGCCATCCCATTCTCGTGCTTTGCATGTCAAAAGAACCATTGAAAATGCAGAACCGGTACCATTTGCACCTCGCGGCATAGATAAGCTGGAGCCAAAGCACATCAGACTTAAATTTCCTGCAAAGAGAAAATCAGAAGACGGCGAACTTGATGAGAAAGCCTTGTTGAAAAGGCATAAGCAGGGTCTAGAACTGCAAGTGGCTGGAGCAACATGGGCAGCTCTTACAGATACAATTCTAAGCATTTTGCTTCCAACAATTAGGCAGGATCCTGAGCCAGAAATCATGCATGACAATGCATTTAATGGAAAAATGGTTGGTACACGAGGAAATGCCATCGCTTTTGATGAAAATAAGGAAAGGTTGAAAAATGTTAAGATAAACATATGCTTACCTGTGGACTCTGCAGAAGGAAAAGTTCGAAAGGTCTGCCCAGTTCGTGAAAGCGCATCCCTCATTTCTTCCGATTATGATGAAACAAGCACGAAAGAAAGTTATGTTGACAAAGAACATACTCAGGAAAGGCGAAGCACACGTCTGGAAAGGCTTAGAAGTCGCAAATCACGAAAAGAAGAGTTGGAATTCAGCAGTAGTAAGGATCAGGGGAAAGTAGTCTTCAAATTTTTAGAACCTTTTATTCTCAATAAATCAGGACAAAAAGTTGGCGACAATTTTGTTAATTCTTATGGCCCTAGTGCTAACATACCCACATATTCCACAGATCTCGAGTACAATGATGTCACACGATTTATTTCAAGCGCCTCAAAAAATTTTGGTGCATACCACTTAGGTCATTTGTTGCTAGAAGAAGTTGCACATATTGACATTCCCTTCCAGGACAGCTTTGTTAAATTTCTGGAATTAGAGAAACTGACAAGATACTGTGGCCAGGATAGGACTCCATTGTGTAGTCTGTTCCTTGCCGAGGTATACTATGACCAAGGATCATCATCTGCTAATGAATCCAATAGGTCAGATTTATTTTCTGAGGCATCTTATAATCTTTGTAGAGTTATTGAGTTGTTAGCTCTTGATTCCTCGTATGACATGGCTGATATATCTGGTCCTATTGGTACATCAAGACTCAGTGCAGAAGTGAGCGATCCTATTAAAAAAAACCTTCCAAGTTACATGGCTGAGAATGAAAATATGCCACTGACCAGTAAGTCTGACAATTTAAGTACAGAAATAGTAGAAGACTCTTTAGACAACTCTCTTCACCAGGAATCTGCTGGAAAAAACCCAATTACAATCAATAGTACTACTTTTTGGGTTCGTTTCTTCTGGCTAAGTGGTCGATTATCCCTTTATTCTGGTGGCAAGAAAAAAGCTTTCAACGAGTTCTGCAATTGCTTATCCCTGTTGACAAACAGCAAAACAGTTGAAGGGAGTCCAGATTCTGTCTTTCTACCTCATTGTAATTTTGTGAGATTGCTGACTGTTGATAGAATTCTTCATGAGATTAACCTACTAAATCTTGATGCATTAGATGTAAAGACCATGGAGGAAATGATTGAGAAAGGATTGTACACAAAGTGTGTTGAATTGATTTCTCCACTTGTTCTTTCGAGTAGAGATAGTCACCCGGAGACAGTAGCCAGTGCCTCAAACGAAAGTAAAAGGGTTCTATTACTCGAGTTATCAGCACTAGATATTCTCATGTCTGCGTGTGAGAAGGCAGAGCCAAAGAATCTTGAGGTATATTTGAATTGTCATCGGCAGAAATTGCAAGTTCTTACTGCTGCAGCTGGTATGGTATGTTCTCTAACGGTACAGAAAGACGGAAGCTCATTGGTCAAACCAAGTGTTGTGCCTGATATGGATAGCGCAGAAGCTGACAAGAACTGGGTACATATGGTTGCTGAAGAAGTAAAGGATATATCACGAAGTGTATCCAGAATGAAGAAGTCAATTGATCAGAGCGATACTCATGTAAGTCGTTCTTGTTTTGCATTGTTCTCTCCTTTGTCATTCTATACTCTTAATGCAAATACAACCTAAAAGAAAAGGGCGTCCTAGTGCCACGAGGCTCCCGCTTATGCAGGGTCTGAGGAGGATCAAGATGTATGCAACCTTACCCCTCCACACCCCCACACACATGGAGAGGTTGTTTATGTGACCCGAACCTGCATCCTCCAAGGATGCAAGCAGCAAGTCCTATCGTCGCGCCAAACGACGTCCTCTTAATGGAAACATAGCCTAAGTATGTATTTATTGTATATCTTACCTCATGAGGTGGTACTGTAGAAGTCGACTGTGTAGGGTGCCTAGACCCATCCGAGCAGAAAGAAGTATAGCTAGGGACTTAGGCTATTTATCTTGGGTGACTATACATGTCAAGGCTCGACTACTATCTTGCTTTCTTTTCCTTCCTTTCACTCATTTTCTTCAAAACTCACATGTATACACATGAGTGATGGACCCATGAAAGTCATGCATTAGGATATTACACAAACCGTGCACTCCGGTGTGGTCATAGTTGTGGGAAGCTCGCTAGGCTTGAGGCTCATTGTCACGTCCCGATTCCCGCAATGGCCGATCGTCCTCGCATGACGTTTTGTAGAACCGATCGTCCTCGCATGGGCGTGATATCATGCAAGCCTAAGTTGCGCTTGCACAAGGCCAATGCTTTAACAATAACAACATAAACTATTCAGAGATAGAAGCAGCGACACAATATTGCAGAAAAGTAAATGAACACAATGATATAAGAAAAAATAATAGTATAAGAAAACAATCTCTTTATTGATAACTAAAATGATTACAAGGCTTGCCAATTGGCTTACATCTTATATACAGAATACAATGACACCGTTCCATATATTACATCCCTTTATACATAAAACAACTCTAAAACAGCTCTAAACATCCCTTTATACATAAAACAGCTCTAAACATCTCAATGCATCTCAAGGCATCTTCAGATCTCCGGCTCCTGAGGATGAGGATCTGCTATCGCTTCTTCGGACGATCCAGTACCTGCGAACAAGACTGCTAGGGGTCAGTACTTTGGGGAAAGCACTGGTGAGTATAAAAGCAACGAACATAAGCAACACTCTCTAAAACCAACACTAAGTAAGCATGTGATAAAACATTACATTATTAGTGATCTTGCTACTTTTACTTAGGTTCATTTCATGCGGCACGGGATCATGTCAGATTACTTCTTTTGAAAACATCTTTGAAACCAGAGTTTATGTTCAATTCATTAAAGCATAGACTAAGGACAGTGTTCTATCGTGCAGTGCACATCATGTATTATGAGCCATATTCGTTAACTCTTAGAAACATAAGCTATCTCTAGTGGACTATTCATCTCAGTTCAAGGCAGTAGTGCATCT
This sequence comes from Iris macrosiphon, assembly GCA_036927795.1. Lineage (NCBI taxonomy): Eukaryota > Viridiplantae > Streptophyta > Magnoliopsida > Asparagales > Iridaceae > Iris > Iris macrosiphon. The sequence continues at coordinate 128,094,149 of JAYESA010000016.1, read as the reverse complement.
AGTGGACTATTCATCTCATATTAAAGGAACACACCATATGATAGTAAACATAATCAATAACGAATACATCACTTATTCAGTGATTTTTTATCCACGGTCGAACGGTTATTCCTACAACAAACATACAAGTTACAACAATTTGCATATACATATAGGTACTATTCCCTGTTCGTCTCTGTATCAAACAGTTAGGTGTGTAAGAAGGCTGAATCCTAGCATGCGACCTAACTATATGATGGTCCATGGAAACCCATGATTAGCAGTTGGGACGTTTAAGCCCATCTCACTAATAGACTGACACCCTTCCTTGTTCACGAGGTCTTCTAGCCTCAGGGTGTCATGTCCTCTCCTAGGCCGAACGATTCCTAGTACCCCAGGAACCGATCGAGAGGTTACGTCCTTGTGCACAAGTTTGTCCAGACCAATGCATGAATGCACTTCTATCAGATTAACATTTCGATGCAAGCAGACAATGAACAAACAACTCTTCTATATTATCTCTATTCTATCAGTCTATATTGATATACGGGACACGTAACCATCAATGTACGGGGTCGTAACCATCAATTCTCTATCTTCTTATTAGATGCACGGGGCACATAACCATCTATCATCTTCTTGTTTCCGCAGTATTCAGTGCGGACAAGCCGTCATCTCTATGTTATAGTTCAAGCATATAATGCAGTTCTATTTATATAGAAAAGATAAGAAAACATGCAAGCAATCTCTAATCAAACAAGCATGAAATCAATACTTCTAATTCTTTTAACTAACATGCAGTTCTACTCTTGATTAGCATACGATATAGAGACATGTCCAAGCAATCTTTTACTCTTCTTATTAGCATGACAAGGTTCTTTTCAATGACAAGCATACGAGTTCTCTAGTTAAGCATGCATGTTCATATCATTCACGTAAAGGAAACATTAATCTTCTTAGCAACAAGCATTACAAAAACTCAGATTCATTATTAAAGCGTAAAAGAATCAGAGAATGAAGTTCTGCCCACTCACCCAGATCAATCGTCTTCTGTTTCAACAAGGAGCTTTTCAGGAAGGCTTTTTTTCGAGCCAGCAAACAGATCTCTTTTGTACATAGTGCAAACGCGGAGCGGGGCACTACACTCATCCCCTAATGTAAGTGGACCGAGGCTCCCTTCACGAGGCTTACATCTCATAACACATCTCGTCAAGATTCAAGCCCATTTGAGGCGCAACTCATACATATTCTACTTTACATGTTACTTTTTACTCTAATTTTTACCTAGCATTGAAAGGAAGTACTTTAATTTTGCTTTCCATTTAATTTGGATTCTAGATATTATTATTAGAGTATTAGTAATTTAGTATCTCATTGCCTATTGTTCACTGTGAACCAAAAATAAAAATGAGTCATTTTATTATTGTGTAAAAAAAGGCAAACAACAAATCATCAATAATTTAGTGCTCATTTGCGTACAAGTAATATTCATTACGCATGAACTATAAATATATTTTATATAATCTTTATAGTGTTCACTATCTTCACGAGGCTCACGCTTTTGTCTCGCTTTCAGTCAAACATTCTTTGTGCTGCTATGCGGAACTTGTATGAACACTGAACCTCATCCATTCAAGCTCTTGTCCATTCACCATTCTTCCGACGGTCTCATGATAGTGGCTCGCTAGATCCAGGAAGCACACAAATACTTTTTGCTCGTGCTGTCAAGCTTTCGAGGTGCCTGACTTTGCACCATGAGGTAACAACAATAACACATGCCATCTTGGCAAGTTCATAATCCCAGAGCTAGTTTAACCAATACTATATATATAATATATATTGGCGAAGCCAACTTCTTCTGTGATTTTGAACTTGCCAAGATGACAAGTGTTATTGTTGCTATCTCGTGGTGCAAAGTCCCGCACCTCGCAAGCTTGACAGCACGACTATATATATACCTTGAAGAAGAAGATGGTTTTGGAGGGTGGTGGGAGCTTGGTCTACCCCGTTGGGAGGGGGTTGGTTAGTTGTTAGGCTATTATGGAGAGAATAGAAGAAAAAAAGACAGTGGTTAGGGTTTAGGTATGAGGAAAAATATGTTGGTGGATGGTTAGGGTTTAGGATGAGGAATTAAGAAATGGTGAGTTAGAACATAGGGAGGAGGAAGAAGTTGGTACTGGTGAGGTAGGGTTTAGAGAGGAGAAAGCGGGTTAGGGTTTAGAGATAAAAGAGGAAGAAGAAACACTGGTGGTAGGTTAGGCTCTAGGGATATAATTTCTTGATCTTAGGGGTACTATTGTCATAAATTTGTTAATTATATGGTGGGTTGCATTGTTGCAATGTGATAATGACTAAAAAGTTCATGGTAATCATGTGACAAACATATTAGCAAAGTGAACATAGGCCAAATTTGAGGTATTTAAGTGCAAAAAAAGCCATATACATACATAAATGAGTGTAAGGAGTTCCATTGAGCACAGTCCATCTCAGCTCAAAGAATAATTAGGGTTTCACACCAAAGTATGTTGCCTCCCTCAAGTCTCTCATTTTTTTTTATAGCTTCATTGCATAATGGAAATTTACAATGTTAATACTTACTACCTATACAAAGGTTTAGGCTCCCATGCAAGAAGTCCTCAGATAAGACAATAATGCCTAATACATATAGGATTCGGAATACAACTCAAATGAAAACTACCGATCCTAGTTCAAGTAGGATTATAAATATTACCAACTTCTGAAACAGATAAATCTCCTACTAAATTTGATGCAGTTTAATACACTAAATTATCTCAATTTGGTTCAATTATTTAATAAACTCTTTATCTCTTGCTTAGCATGACTCCCCTTCTGGTAAATAAAGACGACGATATGCATCACCGTTTCATTATGTACTTTTGCAATCAAAGGAAAAAAGCAGCAAACTAACCTTGCACCAAAGTGTTAGCCACATGTCCAATAGCAATTCTCACAACAAGATAACATAGGCACTACACAATTCTTGAAATCAATTCTTGCAGTGGGCGTAGTTATTAACAGGGTTATTTTTGTCACAATCTTGTATAATATGATCAAGGTGCACAATTTTCTTCCATGAGTGCATTTTTGTATTTGGTAAAGTTCTATCTGATGTTTCTCTTATTTGCAGCGGTCCCCCAGTTCTCTGAATTGCATTATTAGTGATATTCAGTCTCTCCTCCTGACAGTTATGAGCAATGCGGTGAGAACAATCCTCATCCAAAAGTGTTCGGGTACAAGTTCTTCAGTTTCTATGGATCAATTCAATGGCTCGTGCCTTGTGGATGCCGCCATTGCATTCTGCAAACTTCAACACCTGGACCCTTCTATTTCTATAAAAACTCAAGTAAACTTTATACTGTATCAGCAAAATTGATCTTTGTACTTGAATATTCTTTTAGAGACCTTTTCTGACTCCAGTTTGATTAAATTTGCATGACAGGTTGATTTAATTGTGGCGATCCATGATTTGCTTGCAGAGTATGGGCTTTGCTGTGCTGGTAGAGACAGCAAAGGGGAGGAAGGGATATTTCTGAAACTTGCAATTAAGCACCTTTTGGCCCTAGATATGAAGCTGAAAGCGTTATCAGGTTGACTTAAATTGGATAAAAGCAAAGTTCTCGAATTGTTATGTTTAAGTTTCTTAGTTTCTCAAGGTTGTTTTCTTTACTTAGAAGCAGGTCCAAACGGAAAAGTGGAAGTTTCATCTCCAAACAAGGATGTCTCAGAAGTCTCGACTCCTGAACACAACATTGCTTGTGAAGAGCCAGATAAAGATGAGGAAGAATCTAAGAAAAGTACAGGCGATTTGACCAGAGTCCCAAGTCAAAAAACAGTTGCTTCTGATACTGGTAACATTGACACAGATTTGGAGGAGTTGGAGCTGGGTATTGATAATGCCTTGGATCAGAGTTTTTTCTGTTTATATGGTCTTAATATAAATCCAGACTCGTCCAGCGAAGATGACCTGGCCATACATAAAAATACTAGTCATGGAGATTATCAGACCAAGGAGCAATGCGCTGATGTATTTCAATATATTTTACCGTATGCAAGAGCTCTATCGGTGAGTTATTCTTTCCTCCTTCCCTCTTCATAGTTATTTACAATATTATGTACTAACGATAAAATGTCAAATTATTATTATTGCCGCTGTTGTTGTTTAGCTGCTGCTACTGTTATTATTATTATTATCTTCATAGTCATTATTATTATTATTATTTGCAGAGAGCTGGTTTGATTAAACTACGGCGAGTTTTTAGGGCTATACGCAAGCACTTCCCTCAACCACCTGATGACATACTAGCTGAAAGTGCAATTGATAAGTTTTTAGATAGTCCAGATCTGCTTGAGGATAAACTCTCTGAAGTATCTAGATCCGAGGGAAATTGGGAATCTATCATGAATCTATTGTTCACTGATGGAAGAGAGCCTGCGACTTTCAAGAAATTGTCAGCTGTCGGGTATGCATGGTTTCCATTTCCTTTATCCTTTTAACTACTTTATTGCGTTTACTATTATATTGAATTCTATTAATGATAAGATATTCTCTTTTTTTTATATATCTTTTGTCTTTGCAGATCTGCGCCATACTTTGAGGTTTATAGCAACTTGTATTATCTAATAGCCCAAGCAGAAGATACGAGTGCTACTGACAAGTACGCAGGCTTTGTGCTTAGGAAAGAAGGGGAAGAATTTGTTGAACAAAGTGCTAATCTTTTCAAATATGATCTTCTGTACAATCCTCTACGTTTTGAGAGTTGGCAGAAGCTTGCAAATATATATGATGAGGTAGAACATGTATCACTTTCACATGATTTTTGAGTATTGTAAAGGTTCCACTAATTATAGAAGTACGGTATGTCTGTCCAAAACATCATATCTTGGTACTCATGTTTTAGGTTTTCTCTCTTACATCATAGGAAGTGGACTTGTTGCTGAATGACGGCAGTAAACACATAAACATTATGGACTGGAGAAAGAACAGTAGTCTTCCTCAAAGAGTTGAGATTGGTCGGAGGCGGAGTCGTCGTTGTCTATTAATGAGCTTATCCTTGGCTAAGACTCCGATTCAACAGGTTCATTTGTATACTGTATATTGTTTATTTGTTTTACTTATTGGTTTACTAGGAAAAGCTATTAACCAAAATTAAACTATTCTAGAGCCAAATACATGAATTATTGGCTCTAGTTTACTATGACAGCCTACAGAATGTCGTACCATTTTATGACCAAAGATCTACTGTACCAACAAAGGATGCAACGTGGACGGTGTTTTCTCGGAATTCAATGAAACACTTCGAGAAGGCATTTGCTCTTAAGTACATAACTACTTCTTGTGAAACATTTCTTGCCCACTCCAATTCATTTGAAGATATAACTGACGCATTATGGTTTTCAATATTATAGGCCGGAGTGGCTGCATGCATTTTACCTGGGAAAACTCTGTGAAAAATTGGGAAAATCACCTGATAAAGCATTTTCGTACTATAGCAAAGCTGGTTCTTTGAATCCTTCTGCTGTTGATCCTGTTTATAGAATGCATGCATCACGCTTAAAGTTACTTTATACTCGAGGAAAACAGAACATGAATATCCTTCAGGTCTGTTCAACAAATTATTTTCTCATCTCGAATCTGTTATTCTTCTTAGTTATGCCTATCTACATGCACACACACACATCTCTATAATTATCTTTCATTCTTAGTTATATATCTTTCTTGCTAAATACCAAGATACTTAGTTATTTGTCTTTCTTCTTAGTTACTTTATAGTAAAGAAGAATGACAAGAAAGGAGTTAGTGAAACTAAATCTAAGGTTTATCATGATTTATATTGAAAGTTAAACATTATGAGGAAATATAGTTTTAAGTTTTTCTAAAAGTAGGGAATGAGTAGTCATAGATGTTATTAAATGTATTAAGAGGGGAGACCAAAGGGTACCAGTAAACAGAAGAAGAGTTATTTTTAATTTTGACAAATTGTTATACGAGAACAAACTAGAGGACTGTATAGACACAAATGAGTTAACTTGAGGTAGTAACTATTCTCGTAAAATTATGGGTTTTGAAAGTTAAAGCTACTTAAAAGAAATTTTTTTTGTAGAATTTGATGATATCCCTACAAAGGGTTGGAAACTTTGTGAGGTAGATTTGACGCGGTTATCTAATTTATTCAACCAAACTCCAAAAGTTAGAAAAAAATGTCAGATGAAATTTGTATTATTGTGCTACCTTTTTACATAAGAGGAATATACAACGGTGTACAAAATATTACGGATTCAAGCTTCTGTATGAGTCATGCTGACTCTTTTTGCAGAGAGATTGAGAAAAGAAACTAGTAATGCCGTGAGTCAATTCGGTGATATACCGGAAGTTCTACCATTAGAATGGGGTTGACCGTGGAGTATACAAGAGCTATTTACTTATTAGATTAATGGAAATAAAGACATTAATATCGATTTGCATATTGTTTTCATTGAAAAGGAAATTGGGTTTGAGATAATTTGGTGGATTTAGGTGAAGACACAAGTCTCATGTAGCTATATTGAAATCATTAAAGATATCTATGATGAAGTTCTGAATAGTTCGATGATGATTAGAGGAGGTATGTCAACATTTCCCTTCACCATAAACTTACTTCAATGTTTGGCATTTAACTCCTTACCTCTGTGCACTAGTTACGGTTGAACTTACTTGAGTGACGAGGTTCCATGGTATATTTTATTTAGCTAATAGTATCGTGGTAGTTGATAAGAGCACAGAAGTGTTAGCTTTTAGAATACAAACATACCAAACTTTTGAAATTTAAAGGAACTTAAATAATAGGACACAAGCAGATTGTGTAAATGTAGTTTGAGCAAAAGTTAAGAGGAAAAGAGGAAATAGTTAATAATGATATCTCGGAAGATACCTAAGAGCGATAGTGCTTGCTAGTTTGATCAATCATGATGAAGAGATTGACATGAAGGGGATGGGTACTTCTAGAATGCTTTATGCTTGTAGGATCTCCTTCCAATTGGAGAGAATTGTAGAAGATAATTATAAAACCAGGCATATTGTACGGGTTGGAATGTTGGGTAACTATGAAACAACTGTAAAAGCAGGCAAATTGTGTGGATTGGAATATTGGGTAACTAAGAAACACAGCATGCAGAATGAGCATAGCTGAAATGAAACAGCTAAGTATATAAATTAAAACCGAGTGCGCTTGAAGTTGGAGGTGATGTTAATTGAGAATAAGATGATAGGAGATTGTCTGTGATGATATGAACATGTGCAAAGGAGACCAACGGAGGGACCATTTAGGAGTAGGATCTTAGTTAAAGGAGTCAATAGAACTAGGTGGGTTAATACCTAAATGATCTTGGTTTGGGGCTAAAAACAGTGGTTTGGCATTTGCTAATGTAAAATGGGATTCATTTAGCCCAGTCCAAACATTGGAGTAGAGGTTTTGTTGTTGTTAGAAGAAGTAGATGACAATGGTCTTTAAGTGTATTAAATTCCCTAAGTTTGTAATCTCGATTATTGCTACATGCCAGAATACATATCCTGCTTTATGCAACAAGAACATATCCTGTTTTATACTTTTTCATTTGATGTTTGTTCAAGTGCCAAATTTTGATGGCAAGTGAAGTTCCTATTTATAAATCTTATTGAGGAACCTACATGTCTTACCTTAGTGTGGTCTCCGATCATCTTTATTGCATCAAACACTTGTTTTTCCCCTGGTTCTGTTTCTCGTAAGTGTCCTAGTATGCACCTTCTCCTAATTGTTATTATTCTTAAATTGCATTAGATTCGTTCTAGAACTGGCTTGATCATTATCTTGAATTTGACCCCTTTTATCCAATGCATACTAATTGCTATCATATTTTTCTTTCTATCCTGTGGCCATCATTCACCTTATTATTAGCTAGTATATATGCACGTGTGTTGCACGTATTTCATAAATTATTATAGGATTTTTTTATAGATTATTATTAGGAATACTAAAAGACAGCTACTGTAATTATTTTAATCTTTATTAAGACTACTTTAAAAGACTAAAAGTCAACTGCCGTAATTATTCTAAATTTATTAGTATATTAGTATTATCATATTATTATATATATTATTTCAAGACTATTTAGGAAGACCAAAGGACAATTCCCGTAATTTCCTTGTTGCCCTATTAACTTAATAAATAATTTTAATTAGTACACATATGCAAGGGTATATTTGAAAAGAAAAGTTTCTCTATCAAGCTGAACTTTTCCAATTATGTAGTAGTATAGATAATGTCCATCTTAATTAGTCATCTGCACAGTACTTGATGTTCACGGGATCTCTAACCTTTCAATTGTGATGGCACTCTTTGAGTGTTACTTTTGTTGATCAATGGAAATTAAGAGTCAATTTCAGGAAGGAATTATTGACTGGCAGAAGAAATGAGTCTTGACTCTCCTGACTAGGAAATGCAGTTCAACATAACCATACAAAGCAGGATAAACTAGAAAACAGGTCCTATTCATAATTTTGCATGGTCTATCTATTGTTCAGTCATGCAAACTGTTCTGGCAGAATTGTCGTCAAGTTTTTAAACTGCAGAACTCACATAGTTGAGCCCTGACATTACATTTGTACCATGTCTCGAAAATCCACATAATTGGAAACTTGCCGACGGTTGTGCTGTTGACCACTTTTGCTTTGATTGTATTCATGTTATCTACAAGAACTTAGTTGTTGCTAAAAGAGTATTCTCTGACCATCTTACTAAACAATTTAGCATTGTAGATTAGGAAATAGGAAAAAATTTGATAGGGCACTGGAAGTAACTGAGAAAAAGTGCTAAATATGAGATGCTTCAAGTGTTATTTCCCTTGTTTCCTGCTACGATTCTAATTTTGTGCATTCTTGTTATACTTTGCTTTCCTTACATAGTTTATCCCATATTTATGTCAACTTACACATTGATTGCATCACGAGTCACCAGGCGGTATATTTCTGTGAATTGGAGAACTATGCGGGTTTTTTGCATTTTTGTATGCTTCTGCCGTACATATTCATTTATACTTGTAATTTGCGGCATTTTTAATATATGCATATTTATGATGTGCTCATTTCGTAACAAGTTATTCCAATTTTCTTATCTTATGACTTGGCATCAAATTTGTTTCTTACTAAACAGTGCCACCATCATTTGTGTCTTTCAGATTATTGGTGCATATTCTTTTAATCAATCGACGAAAGACGTGATTCAGATTAAGTTAGGTTGTACTAGTCATGATGTTAATGATGCTTGTCCCTCAGATAATATGGATGTTAAAAGGAATATTGAAACCCATTTATTGGATGAGGCATGGCACCTACTCTTTGATGATTGTATTTCAGCTCTTGAAATTTGTGTGGAAGGAGAGCTGAAGCATTATCACAAGGCGAGGTACATGCTTGCACAAGGACTGTATAAGAAAGGTGAACTTGGGGACATGGAGAGGGCAAAAGAGGAACTTTCCTTTTGTTTCAAGTCATCTCGATCCTCTTTTACAATAAATATGTGGGAGATTGATGGGACGACAAAGAAGGGAAGGTATTAGCTGCCTACCCAGAGATGGAATTTGCTTCATTTTAGTAGTATCAGGTTTACTAATTTATCTGTGACAATGTGCTTATATAAACTTTTCTGGTGCAATCATGTTTCATTCTTGTTTACCAGGCGAAAATATCCAGGTCATGGTGGAAACAAAAGGAACCTGGAAGTCAGCTTGTCTGAGAGTTCTCGGAAATTTATTACTTGTATTCGGAAGTATATTTTGATGTACTTGAACCTGTTGGAGAAGACTGGGGACTTGTCGACTCTTGAGAGGGCTTATATATATCTCCGAACTGATAAAAGGGTACTTATACTATAGAACTGTCACCCTACCTTCCCCTTTCTTCCCCTACTCCTTACTTGTATTAAGTGATTTATGATTGGAAACTTAGTGTGAGTATTTTGTTCTAACCAATATGAAAGTTCTGCAGTTCTCCTTGTGCTTGGGCGATATTGTCCCTGTTGCTCTCGGGAAATATATTCAAGTTCTAACATCATCAATAAACAATGCTGAGAATCTTGGATCTACTGATAGTAATTCTCTCGAGCAGATGCTGGAGAGGATGTTTAACATATTCATCGACCATGTGAATTTGTGGGCAGATATAAGCAGTTTACCAGAGGTCAATAACCCAGATTTGTCCGAAAGTTTCCTTTATGGGTAAGTATAGCTAATAAATAATTTATTATCTACCACTATACATCACTTTCATGTGCTTATACTGAAAAATTGTTTCTTAATTTTTGTTATTACATGTCTGGAATTCCCATGGCAGATATATACATCGATACATTCAGTTATTGGAAAGCGATATGCGCTTAGAAGCACTTGAAGGAATTAATGAGAAGATCCGGAAGCGATTCAAAAACCCCAAGTTGTCAAGTAGCAACTTTTCAAAAATATGCCGGCATGCTTCTTTGGCATGGTGCCGTTGTATTCTCTTTAAATTAGCTTCAATTACACCAGTGTCTGATTCGGTTAACCTAGGTGAACAGGCTGGCACTTCAGAGACTGGTCTCCAACCTTATGTTGATCTACAACCTGATGAATTCTTGAGTTCATCAGCAGAAGGTTCTCATTCCAAAGGGTTAGATTTGAATTTGTACCAAGCATTGTCTAGAATAAAAAATGTCCATATCCAGCAGGCGTCAGAAGGAAATTTGGAGGCTGCGTCCAATTTGATGAGATGCACCTACAACTTCTATCGTGACAGTTCTTGTGCACTTCCATCTGGTATCAACCTATACACAGTATACCACCATTCACCGCCGTCTGCTGAAGGACTGCAGCAACTGGACAAGGACAGAGTTGAGGTCCTTGACCTAAGTATCCCAAGGAAGCTTCTCTTGTGGGCATACATACTTGTCCATGGCCGTTATTCAAATATCTCAACTGTTGTAAAGTATTGTGAAGAGAATGCAAAGGTATATGATCTTACTACACAACTAATCAGTTACAAGGTATATTTTCCTGTTAACTCTCTAAATGGCTTGAATGCAGTTGAGGTTGAGAAGAGGGGTAGCAACATCATCTGCACCTTCACAAGCAAATACATCTGTATGCGTTGCTCATGCAGGTCCTCTACATTATTCCTACAGTTTCTTTTGCCCAGTCCTTTAGCAATTCATTTTGTTTCTTCTTACAATGAGTTTGACTGATAATAGCAGCTATTAATAAAGAGAAAAGTGACCGCGGTGAGCTAGGTGAAGCTGAAGATAATCCTCATATGGCTTCCGCTTCCGTGCATCAAGAGGACGTTGCACCTAGTGTAAACTCGGTAGTCGCTCCTGATGACACTCAGAAAACTTCTGTTGCAACTTCACAACTTCAACGCTGCAGTTCAAGCAAGGGGGAATAATTGGCATCCAAGATGGCAATGTCATGTATTAATAATCTTGTATTCTGTTTGTTGGCTTTATCCTATTCAAGGTTAAAACTCATGTAAATAGAGGAGCGGTGATGGTGATATGACTGCTGTAACGTCCAAGATCACAACTACAAAATTGGAGATTTACTTAGAGAATTTTTGTAAATCCAGTAGACAGGACATGTACAATATAGTATATTTCAAATCCAGGGGACTGAGGAAAGCTTATGTTTATGTAAATCTGATTCCTCTCATATATCTTGAAAACAAAGCTCAAACTGTATGGTGAGATGTACTACAGTAATGTTACTTAATTTACACCTATGAACAATTCTTTAAACTTTATGAAATCTCAGTAGTACACATCATTCTAGTGGATGTCAAGTTATGCTCATTTGGACATGTAGCTGTACATTTCCCTTGATTTACTATAAGTTCATATTGCGAAGAGATTGCAGCAAAGCATACTAAATCACTACTGCATTTGGGGACCAAGTAAGTAATCCAAAAACTGCATTTCAGTTTTGCTTTCTGGTTGTTTAATTAAGAAAGTCAAGATTACGTTGTATTTTCAAGTTTTGCTTTCTCGTTGTTTAATTAAGAATGCCAACATTACATTGTATTTTCAACTGTTACCATGTAAGTGATAGCTACAACTTTTCGAGATCCCCTTGGTCTCTACTATAATAATGTCATGATTTTGGCTTAGATTGGCAGCGATGGCTATGGTCTGTTGGTGCATGTGATACATGATTCAGTCGATATGTCAACAATGATATTGGCCCTCCTCGGAAGAACTGGGTTGTGTGTGGGGGAAACTGAGACGTCTGCAGCCAGTTGTGGCTCCTACATGCCTGATAGTAACTGGTAGGGGTTGATATGGTCTGGTCCAGATAGTGCAAGTCATGGATCCGTAACTCCCAGGGATCTGAGATGGGAGCCCTACTCGTATAAGCTATGGTTCCAGTATGGTCAGGGTCCTCTAGATAAAGACCTAACCCTAACCTCCACCATGAAATCTGACTCTTTTTTTTTTGGATATTTTAGTACAATCTATACAAATTTAACAATTCATATATTTTATCCCTAATTTTTCACTTTGGACCGGATTCAGATTTAAGACGAGAAGGATTTACGTTGACATCAACTTATCAATTTTTTTTATTTATTTACTTTGTCGCATCTACTTTTAGGGGTCCGGACCCCTTTGCCTTTGCCTTTGCCTTCCCAAAGTCAGGGATCGGGTCTCGGTGGTGTAAAATTTTGTTAAGTCCGATTTAGATTGACCTTTTATAAAGGTATCCCAAAAATTGTTAGGGGCAACACAATTATGTTGTTGTTGCTGCAGTGTAAACATGTTCTTTGGGAACTCTTATGGAAGAAGAAAAGAGAAAAGGGGAGAGAGAGATCTTGTGTTTATTCAATATATCAAGTAATCCCCATAATGGATAGGTAGTCAGGTTTATATACATAACCAATGTGTTTACAATGGATAAGAACCACATCTTTAAGAGAGATGTATATCCCTAGTTGGTTTGCACAATCATATAAGTTAGTTAGTTAATTATAAATAACTAACTACAATTGTCACGTTCCAGTATCGAAATACGGAGAACGGGGTATGATTCGGCCAGCTACGCACTACGGTATACGTCAGTATCCTGTAATACGGTCATGCCTGTACCTGGAGAATGGGATATATACTACAATACAACTCTCCTATGGTCTCCAGAGCATGTTATGTCCCAATCATTCAAACAAGAAATATGAATATAAAACATATAAGATAAAATAGTAAGCCGTTTACGACACTCTATCAAAATGATTATGAAACTAGCTATAAAAAATTGAAAGCAAGCACAATGTCCAATAATGTATGATCACATTGTTCGTTGCAGTCTGAATAACATACAATCATGTTGTTGGAAATAGTCTCTCAGAATATACATGCTAAACATGTACCTGACGGCTAAACGTCTCAAAAGAATCAAAATGAAACCACGAGTGATGGAAAAAATTCACTCAGGATCCACAACGGACATCCTCCTGGTGAGCGTCATTAGACTGAAAGTAAGATGGATCCTCCGGCTCTGCTATTAGATCTAGCCAAACAAAATCAGAGGGGTCAACCCCTAATAGCAAGTATCACAAGAAAGCATAACTGAATGAAGAAGAAGACTCAATCATTAATCAATATATAGTAACATCTGCCATAGCATGAGCATGTATTATATCGTCGAAGCAGTAATTCACCCCTACACCAAACAAGGACACGGACTGTAGTACTATGACAAGACATAGTATATTTCCAAACTATAGTCAGGTAATAAAGTACATAATTAATGGTTTAACAGATTGGCTAAACAGTTCATACGACTTACTATATTAATATTTGGGTTCTCCCAGGAATGTAAGTATTAGATTTGTCAATTGTGCGATGTCGAAACGAGACTGAGCAAACATGTAACAATGTAAAAACAGTAACAGTCCACGATATCCCTCTCAGGTGGCCACCCGGTCGGTAACAATCTTAGTAAGAATCCCAACATGTAAATATTGGGTCGGTAACAATAATAATGTCAGATACTACACTCCACCTAGGTAGATAATATACCACCTTATGGATGACTAACAGGATACACAATATCGAGATCATTTTCCTCCTAATGAATCTACGTATTTTAAGTTATTTACTTAACCTTATTGATTATGTGGAACCCGTGTCGTGGAAATACGGTCATCATTCCTAGATGTTGTACCATAGTACGAGTACGCTTGATGTGAATACGTGTTGGTTTTGGAGGGTTCCAACCTAGATTTATCCTTAGCGTAGATGAAACAATCAATCCATAAATCCTATTCCTAATCCATGCTACAACCACTAACCAACTACGGGGGTATCTGCACAAAAAATATAATATAATATAACTAGAACATAATATAGCACCTCAATGCACATGTACTATGAAGTAGCACCTCATGCACAAGTAAACAGGAGCACCTCAGTGCGATAACATGGCCAATACCTCAAAGGCTATACTGGTAATATAGAAAGGATACAATGCAACTAGGTCAAGAACATAGATAATCGTGCAATCAGACAATCACAATTTTAATCATCAATAATTCCTCGATCCACTGAGTATCATGTATATCAAGTCAGGGATAAGACCGCTAGATATTATGCTACCCAATAATAGGATATTAGGGCCTACCAGCTCACTCAAAGTCCATCAGTTAGTTTCACGAATTCAACAATCAATAATTCCTTACCACTCCATAATAGGATGATAGTGTCACATATCCAAATCTAAAACAAATTTTGGTTACAGGGACTAAGAGATATTAGAAAGTCACTAGGGAAGGTTTTAGAAAAGGCTAAGTACTCGTACTGCGAAATGACATACGAAACTAGGAGCTATCCCGAAGAAATGTAAGCCAGCGGTATACCAACGGTATACCGTTCTGTGTCACAGAACGATTCTAAATTTGCTGGAACATAATATTGTTTTATTGGTATACCGGTAGCAGTATACCGACGATATAATATTTGCACTTATATTGTGCAGATACAGCTCGAGATTAGGGTTTTTTGTGTCAGAAATATACTCAAATATCACCAAATTGTATCTAACAAGTTTGTGATAGTTAGTACATGATTCTTATAGTAATTAGGAACTAGGAAAAGGGATCATAGTCCAAATTCCTCATTGAAAACCAAGTATCCTAAGGTTTTAACCTAACACTTGATACCTAGGTCAAACCAATGCTAAGCTACCACAACCATATTATTTTCATTCATAAAAATCAAGAACAAATTGATAGAAATTATATAAAGCTAAGCAACAACAGAATTAAAGAAATTAAAACAATAAAGCCAAGTTCTTATTCACCCAATGCAAGATGTAGTTGCCTTAGGTCAAACTCCAAGTCCTAGTCTTCTACTCCTCCTCCAAGGGGGCTTTGAAAACCACACTATAACCTCAAAATTGCTCCTAGGTTCAGCCCTTAGCTCCTAGGTTCAATAAGAGAAGATGGATAAATGAAGAAGAAAGAGAGAAAAAAGAGAAGGAGAGAGAGAGAGAGAGAGAGAGAGAGAAAGAGAGAGATGGGTAGCCAATGGATAAAGGCCACATTAGCAATCCATGCCCCTATACCAATCAAGGTCGTCCCCAACTAAACAAGTGTCCAATATATAAAGGAATAGCTCAGTCAGCATCTGCTGATTGTATTAGGTGCAACCTAAGCGGTATATCGCGGTCTACCGGCGGTATACTTCAAAGATAGGAACATTTTCTATTTTCGTAATTTTTGGGCACGTCAATCTATATATGGGATCTAGTACGGATATATGGCAATGCCAATAATCTTTTTAGGGGTCCAGCATAGTCTAACATACAATAATCCTGTTAAAAATAGAAATCCAAATCAAGTTACATACCTCAGTTAATCAATTTTAAACTCGTCGATTACCTTACGGGCGATCTGTCAGTATGACTCTCGAGGCTGTCACGGGAGATCAAACATCATAGTAAATAGGTTCACTATCAAATACATATACTAACAATACAAGTACAAGCTATCGTATCGATACTTATTACAGGAAAATATAAAATACAAGATACGAAAATCTATACTCGTATAAATACGGACACCGGGAATGGGGAGTGGCCCCCTTTGAGTGTGCATAAATTGACTACAAATTGAATTAGTCCTCAGGAATGATTATCGTCTATCTTCATGGATGATTAACAATAATTTTGGTGGATGATTAATATCAGTCTTCAGGAATAATTAATATTAGTCTTCATGGATGATTAGCATCAGTCTTCAGGTAGCAGATTAGCGCAAGTTTATGGGAATATACTTATGTAGGTAGACTTCACCAAAATATTGATTCAAAAAATCCAGTGAAACAACTGCAATCTAAGAAGAAAAGTGAGTCGATGTCGATACGTCTTCAGGACGTAAAAATATCTTGGGGTATGACTAACCCGACGTAGGTTTGTTCTTATAAGTTTCGAGGAAGATTTTTTTTTTTTGAGTAGTATATTATGTAATGCCCTCTCCGTATAATTCATTGAGATAATTTGTTGGCTTAAAGGACCGTTTGGACTTGGGTTCATCTAGAGAATTTATTTAGTGATATGCTTGGTCGTGGTAGATATGCGTTTCTTCAAGGTGGATGATTTTGATCATTTCTCTCATTTACCTTCAGAATAATGAATTGATATTGCATGCTTAGTTTTATGATAGAAGTTTTGTTGCATGCTAATAAAAGAAAAGAACCAAGACAGATGAAAAAGTATAATCTTATTTATGTAATTTACTGCTATAGAACATAAAATTATAGCTGATGGTATAGATTTGTGTAAAGTACTATTGTTATCTTATCACATCGAGTATAGTTTATTACTATATTTTAGATATGGAATATAGTGTTGTGGTGATTATCTTGTGTAGTATAGTATTGTTATTTCAGAGATGGAAATATGAAAAGGTTTGGGATCGCTGGATTACTAAGGAAGTATTCCTAGAATAAAAATTGCATAGATATAGAAATCCATAGAGTGGGAGGAATGATGCGAGCGATGGCTCAAAGAATGTGGTAATGAAAAAGAGTTATGTGTATAGTTACTTTTAGTTTTTGTACCATGCATAGAGTCTAACTGTTCACGTATTTGCATGGTCATGAACAACTTGTGCACAAAAATTTTATGTCTCTCGAATGATGGTCGGGGAACCAAAATCGTGTCGGTCTAGGAGGACCAATGGTAGCATGCTAACGTACTAGCACAGGTGATTCAGAAACTTTCGAATAGGACTCACTACCAGCACTAAAAGGCTCGTCGTCTAACCAAACTATGATTCAGGATGGCTTGTGGTGCCAGTGGCCATCATATTGTTAGGCTGCATGATAATGTCAATCTTCTTGCAGGCCTACCAAAATATTTGTAAGGACGAGTGCACGTCACACTTATATCTTATGAAGGCTAATGATTGACTTCTTCAGGGGCACCCTTGTGACACATTGTTTTAATTTATTATGAATGATATCATTATAAGTAGGGAATGATGGTAAGTATTAGATAAAATCAACTTTGTTCCGTGACATTTTATGTTTGTGGACTCAAATACGGTCATAAATATGTAACCGAACCTAAGATAATATTAGAAAGACCACATAAGTTTGTTTGTACCCACTTAATCATCATGTTGATTTTGTTTGAGTTGGCTATATGTCACTCACCAGTGCATTCTCCAATGTACTAATCCCTCACCAGATCTTCTCAGATGCAGAGTTTTCTTGGACGTGCTAAGGCGTTAGAGCTCAATTGACACTTGAAGTTGTGAAACCGAGCATGTTGTTATCTTTTGTTTATAAAGAACATAATGTATAAAAATATCTTTGTTTGTATAGTTCTTGAGTTGTAAGCTGTCATTTTTTGTTCCCAATATACGTATTAGGGGCGTATTATTCTCGCTGGCATGTTATTTATTTGGTTGCATGAGACTAGATCCATTATTTGGTTTGTCTTGGTTTGGTTTGGGTTGATTCGATCATGAGTTGAACCCATGGTCTAAACCTCAAACCCTAGCTATATAACCCAACTTCTTTCTCTATCCCTCTTCATTCTTTCTTTTCCTTCTCTCTCTTAGGTTTTTTCTCCCTCCATAGGTAAGTACATATTGCATGAGAAATAGAAAAATACTCCATATTATTTGGTCTATTATGTTTATTGTGTGATTTTAAGCATGTTTAGAACTTGATATTTTCGGATTTGGTGGATTAATGGTGTAGATCTAGATTTTTATGAGTGTGGGTGTTCTTAAGTTTTTTTTGGTTTTGATCTTCAAAAGCTTGTTGTTTTCGAAACTTATTATTCTATGTGATGGAGCACTTTATTTTGAGCAGTTTGGCTTTTGAACCACTTGATTTAGAGTTGGGATGAAAATTTTATGGCAAATCTAGTCTTTTTGGATTCTTGGAGTTTTTTCATGGCCGAACTTACTATTCTGGGACGATGGAGTACCATGCGGCCCAGCAACATGCTCTCCCTCCAGCATGCGCCCATCTTGTTGGATGCATGTCTGCTTTGTGCGTGCTTTCAAAAGTCAGACGCATAGTACCTTAAACGCATGGAAATTCACTAAGGCCTGACTCCATGCGCCCAGAGTCCATGCATCCAGAAGATTATGCGGCCACGAGTCATGCGTCTCTTATTTTGGGTGCATGCCTCTACACGACTTTTGTGTCTCTGCATGACCTTGTGCTTTTGTCTTTTCTCTCTGACACTTATGCCTTGTCACATCAATCACCTTTATGTCACTTTCCTGACACTTTATTTATTGCCCATCATTTTGGCACTTGTCCCAAGTAGTAAACTTTTGCCCGAGCGTGCGGCATGAAGGACATGCGGTTTGAAGGAGCATTCGATCGGTTGGTTCATGCCGCCTGACCTTCTTGTGCACGACTTAGACATGCATTATCCTTAGTGACTACCTGACGGAACCAATTGATTTGTGTATTGGATTACAAATCAAGAGAGATCACGGATATCGTATAAACCCCACAAATAACTCTCAAGATGGAAGTTATCCTATAGATGGTGCACCATGTGTACGCGTAGTACTTTCTTGTTGGGATCATTTATTATATTTGGAATATTTTTTATCATCCTCTATTGTGGTTGATCCTGGTTATTGCTTGTGTTATGATTCTAGGGGAGAATGAACTCAGTAACCCGACCTTGTACTAGAAGTCATGCTTATGATCTTGGTAATTGGACTCGAATATCGTATCCGTGCTGATACAATCATTGCCTGATATTGTTCATGATCTGTGCACTGAGGTGCGATATACCATGTTACATATTAAGTGATTTATATTTGGGTTATGCATCGAGAATGCCTCCAAATTCCTGAACGCGTGATACTATAAATATACTTTTCCTATAGCACGGGCATGATATGTGAATCAAGTACCAAAGCGTGACTAGAATATTAATTTATTGAATATTGCATACACGTCCGGGTGAATCCAGATTGAACTTTCATGGATTCATATCTAGCGTGCCCGTACTTTATACTATATTTTAAGAAAAATTCTCATGTAGCCACTCCTTGAGATTTCAAAACAATATAGGGTTAATTAAGCAACTAAAAGTGGTAGTAACATTAGGATAAAACGGTATCCTGAGATCATGACAACGAATCTTCCTACGAAGATTCATTCTAAGTGAGCTGTGGGCTGGCCACCATCGATACTGTATATCATCCGCTTTAGTGGAGTGCAGTATATGATCTATTATAAATAATACCGAGCTACTGTTTCACTATTGGAATATTGAATCGCTAATACCGTTATCTAGTGCAGTGGCCCTGCGGAGAACTAGTATAATTCGTGAAGTGCCTCTATAATCATTTTATTTGGCTCGGTTAGCTGATGTTCGACAATGGCGTGATCTGATAATACCTATTATGCATTATTCTGAGATAACCTCAGACTCTATAATTAGCAAGTCGTACAAGTGATTGGCCGATCTTATTAATTGGACTTGATTATGATTGTATTATTCTGTTAGTAGCCTAGGAAAATGGACTATCATAGTGTGATGGATTCAACTCTTATCCTTGTTTGGTTGTAGGGTTGGGCCTTTGTGCTACATATGCCATGGACCTAAGTTATGATACAGAACCTATATTAATATATATTTCTTGGGTTTTTGTTTCTCCATTTTGTGCTTCCTTTATGGTACTTGCTATTTAGGGTCTAACCCCACTGGTTTTGCATGGCTAGGTTTCGAGCCAGCACCTAAGGATCCAGCATATTTTCCCTCATGGCACATACCAGGAACATGGTTGCAGAGGATAACGAGTGAGTTTTCTTCTTCCCTACTAGCCATTGTACATTTTATCTTTTGGACGTTAAGCCACCGGCACCTGTTAGTCGGCACATCCGGACATTTAGTTTTTCTTACATGATTGTATTAAATCAGGCTGCAGCTGATCACTATCATGTACTTTTGATATTCCACCAGCTCTTATTTTGTACAGCTGGTCTCTAGGACATATTGAGAAAGCGTTGGGATACCTTATTGCTTTATCATATATGCTCCATGATTACTGTTTCTTGTTTGATTGATTGAGAATTAGATGTTCGTGTGAACCTAAGTGACCTGATTGTAGCATGCACTCCCTTGTCTAGTTATAGTCATGATCGTCGAACGACGTATATTATCTTGTACGAGATAGCTGGCCGTGTCCGTCTCCGCATTCTGGTACTAGGCGTGACAAGGTTTAAGTGGTGGCCCATTCAGGTCTCAAACCTACGAACTTGTGTGGTGTCATGGTCATAGGAGTCTCAATCAAACATGAACCTTATTGAAATTCTGGATTTGTCCTCTTCGATACTCAGCTTGAAATTTGCCAGACTGGTTGCTTCCTTATTCCTTCTTGTCCTGTACTTGATGTTTCTTGTGCTTTTCTTTATGGTTTCCCCTCCTCCAGATATTGCAGCAGCAAGAGAGGCAGAGTTGCTAGTGGAACGGGGTCCTGTAGAACCCCAGCCAGGGATCCAAGTTGAGCCTACGATAAATGCGGCAGAGCAAGGCTCCAAATGTTTTTATACCTCCCGCAGTACCGGCAGCACTAGATACCCCAGCCTTGCTAGAGATTATTCGGAGAATATTGGCTGCCCAACAATATCATATGGTGGTTCAGCAGTAACAACATCCGGAATAACAACTTCAACATCAAGAACAAAATATCATGTTGAACCAAGGGTTGCGGACGACCTTGGAACGAGACGGAAGAGTAGATTCTGTGGCATCTGTTAGGTTTTGTAGACTGAATCCCAGATATTTTGATGGCACTGAGGACGCCATTATGGCAGATGATTGGATCCAGGATATTGAGACTATTCTGGCAGGAGCTAAAGTTTTGGTTAAGGAACAGGTTGACCTGGTTCGCTTGCAGCTTCAGAATCTTGCAAGAGATTAGTGGGCCACGATAGAGGTGGGATTGATGCATCCTATTTCGTTGGACAATTTTAGGACCCGGTTCAGGATGCAGTACTTTGGGATTGTGGATCAGTGCGAGCTACAACAGAGATTCACCAACCTCAAAAAGGCTGGAAGAACAGTAAATGGTTACGCGACAGAGTTTTGCCGACTGAGCAGGTTTGCTCCAACCATGGTGGCAACAGTATTGGAGAGAGAGATGAGGTTCCAGCAGGGACTTCACTTGGAGATGTTACACATGGTAGAGGTGCATGACTACCAGACCTTCGAGGCAGTATTGATAGCGACCAAGAGGGTTGAGCTTACCTCTTAGAGGATGGCATCAAGAAGAGTAGACCGAAAGAGGCCTCGTTGGCAGAGCAGCAAGGGAGGACCATATCGTGAACGTCAACACCATCTTCTGGCATTCGCATCCATGATATGACACAGAGGAGGCCAATGACCTCGATAGTGATAGCATCTACTCGGCAGCAGTAGTCGAGGCAGCAACAACAACAACGACGGGGAGCGCCGATAGGTTGTACGTATTGTGGCAAGGGAGGTCATACCCGGGATGTTTGTCGGGCAGCAAATGGACTATGCTTGAGATGTGGAAGCCTCGATCATAGGGTTGCCACTTGTCCAATGATACAGAGGCCAGGAGGGCCAGTACAACAATTTTCTGCATTGCCAGCTCCAAGGGCAGTACAATAAGAAGGACCAGCAGTAGCGGTACGACCTATAGCTCAGCGTTTATTGCTGACGCAGGCTCAATTGTACCGACAACAGCAGCAACACGAACAACAGAGACCGCAACAATGACACCAGGAACAGCAACAGCAGGGAGCTGGACAAGGCCAAGGGCATGCGTTCACCTTATCCCTGGAAGAAGCTATGACATCAGGCGACGTAGTGGCAGGTAACATTTTTGTTACAACCTTTTCTGCCATAGCCTTATTTGATTCTGGAGCTTCGCATTCATTTATATCTACACAATATGTGACACGTATTGGATTGAACGTTTAAGGCATTGCCAGAGAGGTTGAATATACTCACTGGCAATAGAATTGTAGGAGTTAGTAGGGTGTGCCTAGCGTGTACGGTCATAGTATGCAGGTATTTATTACCTGCGAAGTTGATCGAGTTCCCTATGGGTAACTTTGATGTTATCTTAGGCATGGACTGGTTGAGAGATAGTCATGCAACGATAGATTTTTATGAGGGTAGAGTTTTATTTAGAGTCCCTGGTCTAGAAGAGTTTGTTCTTAGCAGAATAACATAAGACCATCATAAGGAGGAAATTACAACTGTAGCAATGGAAGAGGACCCAATACCCAAAATAGTTGAAGAATTTATGAACGTCTTTTTCGACGAGCTTCCCGAATTACCCCCAGTTAGATAAGTTGAGTTCTGTATAGAGTTGGTGCCAGGAGTAGAAATAATATCCCAGAAGGTATACCAAATCTTACCATCGGAGCTTAATCAGTTATATTGACACGTGGAAGAACTTAAGGCAAATAAATTCATTTGGACCAGTGGATCACCGTGGGGAGCACCAGCAATATTGGTGAAGAAGAAAGATGGATTGACGCGGTTGTGCATGGATTACAGGCGATTGAATGTGGTGACAGAAAAGAACAAGTGTCCATTGCCTAGGATCGATGACTTGTTTGACCAATTAAGCGGAGCAATAGTCTTCTCCAGGATAGATCTGTAATCAGGATATCATCAGGTGCGAGTTCGGGAGAAGGATATACCGAAGATAATATTTAGATTACGATATGGGCATTACGAATTCTTAGTTATGTCATTCGGACTGACTAATGCTCGAGCGGTATTCATGGATTTGATGAACCTTATTTTTATTCCATACTTAGACTAATTTGTAGTAGTATTTATCGATGATATTCTTGTGTATTCTCGTAATGAGAAACATGAAGGGCATCTCAGGATAGTACTGCAGACTTTGAGCGAGCACCAGTTATATGCGAAGCTTAGTAAGTGTGAGTTTTGGTTGGATCATATATACTTTTTTGGGCACATTATTTCTGGAGCAGGAGTGTCAGTTGATCCCAAGAAGGTAGATGTAGTAGAGAACTGGCCAATTCCGAAGATAGTGGCAGAGGTGGTAGTTTTCTGGGCTTGGCAGGATACTACAGAAGATTTGTGTCAGACTTTGCTAAGATCTCGACACCTTTGACTCGGTTGACGCACATAAAAGTTAAATTTGTGTTGTCAACAAAATGCCAGATAGCCTTTGAAGAGTTGAAGAGAAAGTTAATCTCTTCACCAATCCTTACTCTTCCAGCAGGCTCCGGAGGATTCATAATGTATTGTGATGCTTTTGGCAAGGGGCTTGGATGTGTTTTAATATAGGTTGAGAGAGTGATAGGGTATGCTTCTCGATAGCTCAGAGATCATGAGAAAAACTATTCAACTCACGATTTGGAGTTAGCAGCAGTAGTGTTTGTACTTAAGCTATAAAGGCACTACTTATACGGCGATGGGTAGAGATATTCATAGATCATAAGAGTTTGAAGTATGTGTTCACACAGAAGGACTTAAACATGAGACAGACAAGGTGGCTAGGGCTGTTGAAAGAATATGACGTAGAACTTCAATACCATCCAAGCAAGGCCAATGTAGTAGCTGATGTACTTAGTAGAAGATGTGGAAAATTTATGTTGACCGCTCAAAAGCACATTCTAGAAGACTTATGAGAGATGGGAATTGAGATAGTGCTTCCACAAGATACATGAGTTCTGGCTAGCCTACAGATTCAGTCAACTTTGGTGGATAGATTCATGATAGCTCAGGCAGAGGACCCAAAGATTCAGAAGCTTCAGACAGAATGTGAGTTTGGTCTTCGAAAAAATTGACGATTCATGCGGATGGAACGCTTATGTTTAGAAACCTTCTATGTGTACCAAGCGAAGATATTCGGTAAGAAGTTATGACTGAAGCACATAGTTTCCAGTACTCCATTCATCCGGGAGGCACGAAGATGTACCAAGTTATCAAGCAACACTTTTGGTAGAACAGAATAAAGAGGAAAATAGCACTCTTCGTATCACGATGTGTGATATATCAACAAGTGAAGGTAGAACAATAGAGACCGACAGGGTTATTGCAACCACTTCCTATTCCAGAGTGAAAGTGGGAACACATCACCATGGACTTTGTGATCGGTTTACCCAGATCCCCGACTGGTCGAGATGCAGTTTGGGTGATAGTGGATCGACTCACAAAAGTAGCATATTTTCTTTCCTTCAGAGTGGGATAGTCGACAGAGCAGTTGACATATTTTTATATATGACAGATTATGAGGCAACATGATATGCCAGAAAGCATAGTATCCAACCTAGATACTAGGTTCACTTCTCATTTTTGGAGAAGCTTGCACAAAAGATTGGGTACCAGGTTAAGATTCAGTATTGCGTACCACCCCAGACAAACGGACAATCAGAGAGGACTATCAAAATCTGGGAAGATATGTTACGAGCCTGTACCCTAGACTTTGGTGGATCTTGGGAGAATCTCCTTCACTTAGTGGAATTCTCGTATAACCACTGTTATCAGACCAGTATTCAGATGACACCTTTTGGGGCACTATATAACAGGTGTAGATTACCGTCGGTTTGGGACGACATTGGTGAGCGGAAGATGTTAGGCCCTAAAATAATCACGCAGACAGTAAAAGTTGTCAGGCAGATCAGAGAGCGACTTCGGATTGTGTAGGATCGGTATCGTCACTGGGCAGACCATCATCGCAGGCCTTTAGAGTTTTGAGTCGGCGACCACGTGTTCTTGCGTATTTTGCCAACCTGTAGAGTTATTAGATTCGGGGTCCACGGAAAGCTTAGTTCGCGATATTTTGGGCCGTTTGACATTCTCGATCGGGTAGGCAATGTGGCTTATCGTCTTGCCCTTCCACCTTTGCTACGTGAGGTAGAGGATGTATTTTATGAATCTCAGTTGCGTAGAATATCTCAGATCTGAGTCATATCATCTATCACTCTGAATTAGTCGTTGAAAACAACTTATCTTACGTGGAGCAACCTGTATCCATTATGGATCAAAGGAAGAAGGTACTCAAGAACTGGACTATTTATCTTGTTTGAGTTGCCTGGAGCCATCACACTCTTGGAGAATTAATGTGGGAGCGCGAGGACGATATACGGCCTCGGTACCCGCACATGTTCGATTCGGAAGGTATATTCTACCTTATGCCTTCGTATATTAGATTTTGTGACCAGGCGATCACCTATGTAATGTGATGTTATTGCTTGCTGTTTGCCTTTTAAATCAAAGGGAAGAACTAAGAGAACTTGACTTTATTAACAAACTAGAGAGTACAGAGAAGAGTCCTAAAAGTTAATATAAGTACAAATTTATTTTGATCTGGGGGTGACGATGGAGGGTTAAGAGTGTAACAACTCTTTACTCAGTGGACGATCCAGACTCGGAAGCTTCTCTCTTTGGTTTTAGTATAAATCCACAGATAACCAGCCAGCCTTTTGGTTCGATCTCTCTCTAAAGCAGAAAAAGCTGATCTTTAGAATATTCCAGTTGCTCCTATTTATAGACATCGTGCTGATAGGATATGGGTACCGTATATGCCTCTGTTTGGTGGCCGCATAAGGCCCTTTCAACAGAATGCGGTTGTAACTGTTGTCGCATGATGTGGGCAAGCCGCCACGTGGGTTTGGTTAGGGTTTTCTGTTTGAAGAGATCTCGGGACTGTTGTGTGCATAACTCGATCAATTGGACACTTGGTCAACACTAACTATGCGAGAAATCATCTTCGGTTGTAACAAAAAAACTTGTGAGTCGAGAGCCGCATACTGTTATAGTCGCATAGAAGCTCTCATTTGGCCTTGGTCGGAATGACCCTCTGACCGTATGTGGACGAGGCCGCATGGGTCTTAAAGACGCATGCGTACTCTTGTTTGGCCTTGGTCAGGTGGATGATCTGGCTGCATGATGTTGAGGCCGTATGGGTCTTGAAGCCTCATGCGTACTCTTGTTTGGCCTTGGTCAGGTGGACGCTCTGGCCGCATGATGTCGAGACCGCATGGGTCTTGAAGCCGTATACGTAGGACACGTGGCATTGCTTTCTGTCAAGGCATTTAATGCACTGATGTGACTTGTTATCTTTTCCTGAGTTGTCGTCTGCACGGATTCTGAAGCATCTCAGGGTGATGAGTGAGGTGTCAGAGCTTCTGACAGACATTGAGATCTGTGTCAGGAGATTTTATGCGACTGCCCTGTTCTGTGGTCGTTCAGGCCGTATATAGTATACTATGCGACTTCTCTGCGACTTGGTTGATCAGGCCGCATGTGGCTTCTTTATGACTTGATTGTTCAGGCCGCATGAAGGCTATTATGCGGCTTCGGTCTGGTCTTATCTGTCATATTTGATGCGGTATGAGCTCTATGCGGCCTGTAGTATTTTTATGCTTCTACATGACCCCCCTCAAAGTTTTTAAAATGACAAGTTTGAAATACTTTGAATAAGAAGCATGGTCGAGCACTTTTGGTCGCATCAGAGCGACATGCCGCATAACCATATTTGTCCCATGACTGTGTTATCACATAGCACATTCTTCCAGGCTGTCAAGTCATTAATTGAGGGGATTTGGTTTAATCTCCGAGGAGATCTCTTGGGGTTCTGCATCATCAGGAGATAAAGTGGCATAATAACCGAGGAGTCGCTATCATTCATGACTGTTACGGGGATAAAGATGACTCGGGATCTGAATAGCCGCCGTCTCTTCTTCAGCCGCATGTTGCTGTCTATATATATGGGGTCAGATAGGAGAGATAAAATCCTTTCCTGTTCTCATCCTCTTCTTTTTACTATTTTTCTGTCATGGCTCCCAAAGTTGTTCCCTCAGCCGCCGCCGCTGCCCAGGGCAAGGGCAAGGCCAAGGCTAGCAAGGGGGGTCGCGCCACTGCGACGGACCCTCCGTCGTTCCCCGTCGACTTTCAGCGGCCTGTCAAGGGTAGGTTGTCGAAGAAGACGAAGTAAAGTCTTGGACACAAAGACAATTTTGCACCGTTGGACGCATGGATTCGCTTATGCGCCAGCCTCTCACTGCCGCATGGGTAGCTCGGCCGCATGGGAACTCGGCCGCATGACTACCTCTGCCGCATAACCGACCAAGCCGCATGACCCATCATGCCTGTCACTACCCCATTTCCAGAGCAGGGTATTTTTTTATTTTAATTTGGTTAATTGTATATTTATCATAAATATTTGTATTAATATTTAATTATTGCTTGTATTATTTTTTATTAGTTATTTTAGGATTTTGGCTAGCCTGGACCCATGTCAGACCCTAGTGGACCTATGTCAGACCCAACCAACACCCTTGTTAGACTTATTTATTGGCTTAGAATAGTTATTTATATTTTAATTAGTTAGATGGAGTGATTAGGGATTTATTTGAGTGCATTTGAAAACCTCAAACCCGAACCCTATTTTAGCATGACTTAATTAGGGGCATTTTAGTCATTTTGCCCAACCCTAACCCATTTCCTATGCTTGGCCGATCAAGACCAGCAGCTCCCCATCCCATTTCATTTTATTTCTTCTTCTTCTTCTTCTTCTTCATCTTCTTCTTCTTCTTCTTCCAAATTTCTTATCCAAGTAAGTTTTCTTCACTTTCTTCTCTTACTTCTTCTATTTTCTTCCATCAATGCAACCCTAACCCTTTGATTTCCCCTAACCTAGGTGTGTAGAACTTAGATTTGGTGTTGGAGCTTGAGTTGGAAGCTTGGAGGCTTGGTGTGGTGAATTTGGAGCTTTTTGGAGACTTTGGCTTGGGATTCTAACTCCCAAGAGGTAAACTCTGATTTTCCCCTTGTGATTACTCTAATATAGTGTAATTAGTAGTTTAGAACCTTCCTAGACCTTAGGGCTACCCGTGGGAGAAAGTTGGAGCTTGTTTGGATATGTTTGGAGACTTTGGCATTAGATTTTGTGTCAATTTTGGGTGAAATCTGAGATTGGCCCAATTTTTGATGTTGTCCTAGGTTAAACGGACCTAGGTAGACGTGCTTGGGTGTCTTGAGGATAAGTACGTGTCCCCGTTCGGATACGTGAGGTCGTGTCGCGGAGATTTGAGTGTTTCGGGCGATTTGGGGGTTTTTTGTCGTCGTAGATTCTACTTGCGTGCGTGTTTTTGTCACGGACCTAGAATCAGAGAGTTAGCATTTTTTCTAGGTTCTAGACATCGATTAAAACCCGTGGGTAAATTTTGGGCCGATTCCGAGTAGGTTTGGTGTGCGTTTCACGAGTTTTCGTGAACCGCACTCCACGTGTTCGTTGAAATGACCGAATGGCCATTTCGACTTGGTTTCTAGGTTTTGGGCTTGTGCGCACGTTGGTTTAGCTTCGGGGAGTGTGTGTTAGAGTTTTTGAGTATATATATATGTGTGTGGGGGGGGGGGGTGAGTGTGGTTGAGTGTGTGTGTTGGTGTTTGTGTATGTGTAGGTGTGAGTGTGTTTGTATATATTTATATATGTATGAGTGTGTGTATATATATATATATATATATATATATATATATATATATATATGTGTGTGTGTGTGTGTGTGTGTGTGTGTGTGTGTGTGTGTGTGTGTGTTTGTGTATATATATACGTGTGCGTGTGTATATATATATATATATATATATATATATATATATATATATATATATATGGTTGTGTGTGTTTATATATATGTATATATGTTTGTGTGTTTATATATATATGTAAGTGTGTGTGCGTGTATAGGTTTCTGTGTGTGTATATAGATGTGTCTGTGTATGTGTGTTAGTGTGTGTCGAGGTGTGAGTGGGAGAGAGATTGATGAGAGTGAGCGAGATGGCGAGCTGCAGCAGCAGCTAGCGCAACTGCAATACCGCGCAGCGCCGCGGCAGCAGCAGCAGCTACATGTGTAGCGGCAGCAGTTGCAGGCGCAGCGGCAGCGGCTGCAGCGCCGCACAGCATCGCGCCACGGCAGCAGCGGCTGTAGCAGCAGCTGCGTGTAGCAGCAGCTGCGTGCAGCAGCAGCTGCGTGCAGCAGCAGCAATCGCAGCGTTGGCAGCAGCAGCGCGAGCGCGTTTCAGCAACGCTTCGCAGCTAGTTCCCCTCCCCCTTCTTTTATATATATGTATGTATATATATAGATGTATATATATATACTTATATAGATAGATAGATACATAGATTAGTATAGATAGATGTGTAGGTATTAGTACATATATATATATATATATAGTTAGAGATATATATATGTATAGATATGAATATATGTATATATATATATATATATATATATATATATATATATATATGCATATGTGTTTGTATATATATATTTGCTTAGATATATAGCTAGGTGTATATATTTATATAGATAGTTATCTAGTTAGTTAGTGTTAGAGTAGGTAAGGTATCTCAATACCTTGAGATACCAAAGTATTGAGGGTAGTGAGGTAAGGTGAGGTAAGGTATTAAGTTAGCCTAATACTAAGATATATATATATATATATATATATATATATATATATATATATATATATATATATATATATATATAAGTATATATTATAGATAGATAGCTATTTAGTTAGAGCTAGAGGGTAAGGTATCTCAATACCTTGAGATACCAAGGTATTGAGATAAGTTGGGTATCAGAGGTAAGGTATTGAGGTGTTTACCTATACACTAGGTTATATATATATATATATATATATATATATATATATATATATATATATATATATATATATATATATATATATATATATATATATATATATATATATATATATAGTTAGATATATGTTATATATATTAGTATATGGTAATATATATATGGATAGTTAGTTAGTTAGCTAGTGTTAGTGAGGGGTAAGGCTTGAGTATCTCAATACCTTGAGATACTCATGGTATTGGGCATCGGGGCGAGGTATTGAGTTTTAGCCTAGGATTGAGGTTAGAGATGCTTTTATATATATAGTTATATATATATACGTGCTAGTATATATTTTAGAGGGTATAGGCGGGTCGTATCGCGTAGGTTGAGATATCGGATACCGAGGGTATCCCGGTATCTCAAGGAGGCGAGTTTGAGGGTTTATTAGCTTAATGACCTAGTTTTGACCTAGAATTTCAGGGGCACCCTAGTTTGACCTAGAGTTGACCGTAGTTGACCCGGTTGACCGTCAAAGTCAACTTTTGACCTAGATTTGATCCAGAGTTGAATTTTTGGACCCAGAGTTAACTTTTTGACCCAGATTTTACCGGTTTGACCCGTTTGACCTAGAACGACCCTAGAAGCTTGTTTTTAGTTATTTTATATCTGTTTAACTCTTTAGAACCCTGTTTAACCTTGCTTTTTACAATAGGTCCTTGCGATACCAGTTCGGATCGCTAGTTGCTCAGGACGTTAGGCGAGTACATTCTCTGATAGTTTCCATTATCTGATAGTTTCCATTATCTGATAATTATTATGATTCATCTTCTAGTATAGTATCATCTAATTTTCTGGCACGATACAAACTAGTATTTCTGGATTCATTTACTTGCGACACGTATATTTTATGTTTCTGGTCTCTATTCTGGAATCACCTACTGGCATCACTACAGGCATCACTCATGTTTCTGGCTGGACTCATACTTGATTTACATGTCGGATCTTGGATTCACTTGTACTAGTCGGGACGGAGAAATACTTGAGTAGACATGTAAACATTCCCAACTGGAATCACTGGAATTACCCCCTCTAGTCTAATCTGGAATGATAGCAGCCGCACACCCAGTGTGCGGTGAGCCGTACTTACCCCTAACCGTTTACATGTCGAAACAGGTATTTTAAAGACACGAGTTCATTCTTTCTAGTCTGGACTCTCTTGCATTTCTTGCTGGTCTCACTTATAGTTTTTGGACTTGACTCATTATATGTACTCTTGCTGGACTCACTTCACGTCATTGTGCACGTACTTACTCTTAGTTTAGATTTCTTGTATCCTGCAGTTATTACTATCTTGCTTCTGATTTTCATGCATCTTTACCTTTATGCACCAGTGATATGTATATATTTCCTTGTTCATACTCTATTTTATTCTCCTTGCTACTTGCTCCAACTGTTTTATAGTTTTTATCATTTAACTGGAACTGCTATTAGAGGTGGACTTGCTCCAGTCCTGACTGGACATATTTTTTTCAGAGGATCCGGAAGATTGGTGTCCGACGTTTTATGGACCTCAGCTTGTCGATGGTGCAGACAGGAACCCCCCTAGTTTAGTAGTAATTTTCGGGTTGGTAGCCGGGATCACTAGGACCTTAGTTGTGTATTTATTAGCTTTTGGTACCGGATTTGTTCCCGGTTTTGGATTGAGACCTTGTATTATATTTGATTCTGGATATTGTTATATTATTATTATTGATGTTGTGGTCGTTTTAGTAGCAGTTGTTTAGACTTTGTAGCTATTAGTCTTCTTTGTTATCTTATCGTGCTTAGATTCGTGATTGAGTACTTGTGATTATCTTATGATATTGCTCCTCCATTTGGAGTTGAGATCTTGACAGATATATATATATTGATTACGTGCGATTGTTAGCTAGATAGTAGACCTAGACAGCGTTCTACCGCCGATGCTGTGGCGTAGGCTGAACGTACCCACGACTCATGCTCGATTTTTCGGGTGCGGGTCGTGACAATGCCACATGGTTTATTTGTCCGTATGGGTGAATATGTCGTATGTATACTGCAACTGCATGGTCTGCTCGGTAGCATATGTACCTAGGCCCCATATGATGATTTTGATAATATGACTGTGCTCCTTTGTTTGATTTACAGTGGCATTGCCTACTACACCCTCTGGCGAGATGGTCCTTGGGCAGTACATGCTACCTTTAAACATGAATCTGAGGGACTTGGCTGCGATTATTTATAATCAGATTGATAATAATCTTTCGCTTGCGCGATAGCAGAAGATTGGCGAGCAAAGTCCTTCCTTCCTGTTGAGCCAGATAAATGCAAGGGAGTGTAGAAGCATAAAAAATACGCTGGGGAATCATACGCGTAAAACTCTCAATATGTAGGAAGCCCGCGTAAAACAGAGCTCCAATACTGTGTAGCATAAAACATGACTTCAGAGCCATCGGCGTACAGCAGAGCTTCAACACTATTCGGCGTAAAATATAGCTCCATAACAACCCGCGTAAAGCAGTCCTTCCACACTATTTTGGCGTAAAAAAGTTGCTACATCGCCACTTCGGCGTAAAACCTGTCTGCTTTTAATGCAGCGAGAAGTTGTACGAGGAACGCTTCGTATTCCTCGAATGAACCTGTCAGACGAAGCAGTGAACCTGACTCCTGACAAAGAGTACTGCACGGCGATCGAGAGGACGGCTGTTATGATGATTCTGCATAGAGCCCCAGACTGTCGTTTAGTGACATAATCTTTGATATAAGACGTCGTTTACGCATTCAAGGAATACGCTGCCTATTTTACACAGGCAGAGATGAGCTTTTACGCTCAGGAAGAGATGAAACCAACCGCCACGTCAAAAGCTATTCTTCGTACAGAACTCGAGGCACGTCTCTGCAGTTAATGCGCAAGATGGGGGCAGATCTCTGCATTTAATGCACGAGATTTGGTTCTACTTTTAAAGACTGAGAGAGCTATAATTAGGGCTAATACGCTCACATCACCTTCCCTGCATGTTACGCCAACCAGGCTATTTTCAACTATAGGAGTACACCGTATGCTATCTCCTCAAAATACGTCGACCTGGCTATTTTCAACTATAGGAGTACGCCGTATGATATCCCTCGAAATACGCTAACTCAGGCTATATTTGCAAAGGCGCGTGATAAGGCTGTTTGGCCCAGAATACGCTCGATACCTCAGTCAAGGAAGGATAATTGGCTATCTCTACGCTGGTTACCTGTTATGCAGCTACTTGACTTTTACGCCAACAGGGCAGCTATTTGGTTTTTACGCCAACATGACAGCTATTTGGTTTTTACGCCAACAGGACAGCTACTTGGCTTTTACGCCAACAGGGCAGCTATTTGGCTTCTACGCCAACAAGATAACTATTTGGCTTTTACGCCAATATGACAGTTATTTGGCTTTCATGCCAACCTTCTTTATGCGAGGGGCAGTTACCTACGTGGCTTGTATATCGTGATCTTCGATGAGCGATTATATGCGTTACCTCATAATGGGATACGCATCACACACAGATTCAGAAGATCATTCATACGTGGGTAGCAGTTATTATAACCGCCACGTAAAAGGTGCAGCTTCCTCCGCTGTTCGGTTTCTACGCCAACTGTAACTGAACTCTATAAATAGAGACCTCCGGCCACGGAGGTCCAGAGTCAAATCCAAAGTCGAATCCAGGGTAGAATCCAGGGCAGAGAAAAGGTGGAGAGAATTGAGGAGTCACAGACAGAGATCAAGGTCAAGAAAATACCTATAGAGAGCTTTGGCAACGAGAGTTCAACTTTTCCTGCAGTCTTTGAAGCTTCTTTTTCGTCTTCTACAGCACTTCTTCGTCATCGTGTGGTCCAAGAGACAAAGTGATCGACCGCAGATCAGACTCCTATAGCAATATTTCTCCGGAATCAAATTTTTGTACTTAACATCCTCGTATAGGATTAATTGTACTTCTTTTTCTTGTTTGTAAACAAAGAAAGGGTTTCGTATAAACCTAGTTTCAATTTCTTTCATTTATTATCAAACATAAGATGACGACTCTGCTGGGGATTACTTTCTCATCTGACAAGAAAGTCATTGCTCAATACGATGATGTATCCGTCGGATCAACAAAGAAGACTCTGGTCGTCCAGTTCGACCAATCTGCTTATGAAGACATGCTTAGCGCAGGGGTGGCTCTCGTTCCCTCTCTGTCCAAAACAACAGGAAATTGCATAAAGTATGGATGCCCCGGACATCCTCTACCCTTCCTGCGGGTTCTCTCTCTCCGACCAACAAGGTTGTAACTTCGCAACCTGTGCGCCCCGCACGTAAAATTTTGTCTCCCGTCTGTGACGTGGCAGACAAAGCTTCTGGCAATGCCTTAGTGCCAATCCAGATGTCTACTCCACGTCCTGTGCGTAAAATTTTTTCTCCCGTCTGTGACGTGGCAGACAAAGCTTCTGGCAGTGCCTTAGTGCCAATCTAGAAGTCTACTACGCGCCCTGCGCGTAAAATTTTGTCTCCCGTCTGTGATGTGGCAGACAAAGCTTCTGGCAGTGCCTTAGTGCCAATCCAGAAGTCTACTCCGTTTCCTGCGCGTAAAATTTTGTCTCCCGTCTGTGACGTGGCAGACAGAGCTTCTGGCAATGCCTTAGTGCCAATCCAGAAGTCTACTCCGTGCCCTGCGCATAAAATTTTGTCTCCCGTCTATGACGTGGCAGACAGAGCTTCTGGCAGTGTCTTAGCGCCAATCCAGAAGTCTACACCGCACCTTGCGCATAAAAATACATCTCCCGCCTATAAGGAGGCAGATGGTCCCTGCAATCACCGCAAGAGAAAACAAGTGGCGACCTCTCGGCTTTTACGCCACCAAAAGAAGAATTTGCCTGCTCTTCAGATTACGCGGAATGCTGACGGCCGATTGAGGACTTCCTCAGTTTTATGCCAACCTGTGCAAAGCTCCAGATTATGCCAGGACAAGCCCCTCAGCGTAAAGAAGACCCGGTTCACGGGAACATACGCTCCTCAGACGGATGATGTATCGTACGCTACTCACATGGCCGAACTACTGTATTCTTATGGCAGGAAGAGAGTTATGATTCCCAATCTCCATATCCCAACTGATGTAAAAAGGTAGAATAAGCCTTCTCCTCCTTCTTCTGTCAATCCCCCTGATCTGCGTAATTTTTTGATCCAGAAGCGCAAAGACAGGGGTCAAAATCAAGGCTTAGTGCCTCTAACTACCAAGCATGGGGAGATCATGTGGAAAGTAGTGTCAACATCTAATGTCGTCATGACATATGGGCCACATGAAGATTCTATCTTTATTGTTCCACCCGCTCGCGACGATCAGCATCAAATAATCTTCGGTCAAATACGGAATAGACCGATTGTACAAGAAGATTCCCGCGGGACTGATGTTGGAAAAATCAAAATCCATAGATATAGCCCACAGGCTTTAAAGATTATATAAAACATGGGTTATAATTTGAAGTTGAAGCAAGGCCTCAATTATGGAAAAGGCAGAAGAATACCGTTGCGTGGTGATCCTTACTGTCAACGAACTTGTTTTAGGTTAGGGTATACCGCATCTCTTGCAAAATCCAAACCTCCCGAGTCTGATTCTGTAATACCAGAGGCAGGTCCTTCTAAATCAACTTTTGTGGACAAAGGCAAAGAAGAAGAACCAAACAACGACATGTCTGGGGGTAGTCTTCCTCGACAAAACAGAGCAGCATCCAAAGCTGGGGGTAGAATTCCCTCTGTGTCCGAAGATGATGCAACTACGTCCATCTTCTAGGCATCGGGAGCCCGAAAGCCAAAGGGGACTTTCTCCTTCAATGATGATGACATCATTAAAATCTTCACTATATTGATGAAGAAAAACAAGCTTCGGCTACCCAACATCAGATACCCTAAAAGGGCTGGCAAGGTCGATGACCCAGAATATTGTCTCTTTCATCGGTACATTCATCACCCACAAAGGCATGCTATGTACTAAAAAGAAGAATCCAGGAGTTGATCGACGCCAAAGTTATCACTTTGCATTTATAAATGAAGAGACGGTCACTGCAAATTGATCTCACTCCAACGTGGCAATTTGCTCTTTCAAAAAGTACCGGATAAGGAGTCCCTAAAAACCACTCTCCAGTAAATTTTTCGGACATCGGTTCACGTCCATATTACCTCTGAACTGTTGTCCAAACATTTCTTCCCCCAGGTGAGTTTTTGCCATGTCTAAGTGACCTCTGAGCAAACCTCCCAGGTTGTTGCTATCGATTAGTTCATGTCCATATTACCTCTGAACTACATCTCTTCTCCTTCCCCGGCAGAGTAAATCCATCACCACAAAAATTGTCACCTCCATATTATCTCTGTCCTATGTTTCTTCACCCCCTCAAAGTCATATCTTACCACATCCACATTGCCTCTGAGTAAGATATTTTCAGAACTTTTCCATGTCCACATTACCACTAAGTGAAGTTCTTCTCTTCGGCTTCCTACTATCACGTTCGCATAACCCCTGGTAGTGCTAGTCATTCCAGCTTATTATCTATACTTAAGGTACGCCATGGGTAATAAGTCCACAACCTAAGAGTTTTGTCATGTCCATCTTACCTCTGAGCAAATATTCTGGCCCATCGACTCCCTACGGCCATTGATGGTGTCAGTCGTTTCAACTTGTCATCCATACTTAGCTTTAAAGTATGTCCATGATGATAAGTCCACTAAAATTCTTTCGCAGAGTTCTAAGCAGGTTATATTCTGCCTCTGGGCAGATATATACCACCATCCCCAGTAGGGTCACAACTCAAGAGTTTGTCTTGTCCATCTCACCTATGAACAAGCATTATTGCCCATCAAAACGGCAAGTTCCTAAAAAGAAGTACTATGTCTAAACTAGACTTGTACTCCCCTCATCCCCAGCGGGACAACCCAGATGTACAAATCAACTCTTGATTCTTCATCCCCAACAAGCGCCTATGTATAACATTTTCTTCTTCAAATTCTTGTAAAAGGCCATTATCCGTATCCAAGAGTCTCGGATACGCAATGGATGGTGGATCTTCAAAATCTCCCCAGCAGGAGCAATCCTCAGGTCTACTTGCACACTCCCACAGTGACTCTTCAAACCAATCTCGTTAGACGCTAGCCATGCTCATATTTGCTTTTGAGCTATCGTCCCATCAATCTCCCTAGCGGAGCGATCCTTTGGTCTATCTTCATGTTTGAATAGACCACACTCAACGAATCACTCCTCAAATGAGTTGTTCGGATATTAGTTCACGTCCATATTACCTCTGAACTGCTGTCATAATATTTCTCTCAGGATGAGTTTGCCATGTCTGTAGAAGCATAAAAAATACGTTGGGGAATTATACGCGTAAACCCTCAACATACAGAAAGCTTGCGTAAAACAGAGCCCCAGCACTGGGTGGCGTGAAACATGATTCCAGAGCCATCGGCGTACAGCAGAGCTTCAACGCTATTCAGCGTAAAACATAGCCCCAGAACAGCCCGCATAATATAGTATTTCCAGACTGCTTCGGCGTAAAAAGGTTACTACATCGCCACTTCGACGTAAAACCCATCTGCTTTTAATGCAGCGGGAAGTTGTACGAGGAACTCTTCGTATTCCTTAAATAAACCTGTCAGTGGAAGCAGTAAACCTGACTCCTGACAAAGAGTACAGCACGACGATCGAGAGGACGGCTGTAATGATGATTCTGCACAGAGCCCCAGACTGTCGTCTAGTGACATAACCCTTGATATAAGACGTTGTTTACGCATTCAAGGAATACGCTGCCTATTTTACACAGGCAAAGATGAGCTTTTACGCTCAGGAAGAGACAAAACCAATCTCCACGTCAAAAACTGTTCTTCGTACAGAACTCAAGGCACGTCTCTGCAGTTAATGAGCGAGATGGGGACAGATCTCTGTATTTAATGCACGAGATTTGGTTCTACTTTTAATGATTGGATGAGCTATAATTTGGGCTAATACTTCCACATCACCATCCCCGCATATTACGCCAACCAGGCTATTTTCAGCCATAGGAGCACGCCGTACGCTATCTCCTTGAAATATGCCAACTCAGGCTATATTTGCAAAGCATCAAGCTTTACGCAGAACTTGGCTTCTACGCCAACACGACAGCTACTTGGCTTCTACGCCAACATGACAGCTACTTGGATTCTACGCCAATATGACAGCTACTTGGCTTCTACGCCAACATGATAGCTACTTGGCTTCTACGCCAATATGACAGCTACTCGGCTTTTACGCCATCAGAACAGCTATTTGGCTTTTACGCCTACGAGACAGTTATTTGGCTTTTATGCCAACCATCTCTACGCAAGGGGCAGTTATCTACGTGGCTTGCATGCCGTGATCTTCGATAAGCGATTATACGCATTACCTCATAATAGGACACGCGTCACATGCCAGTTCAGGAGATCATTCATACGTGGGTAGCAGTTATTATAACCGCCGCGTAAAAGGTGCAGCTCTCTCTGCTGTTCGGTTTCTACGCCGACTGTAGCTGAACTCTATAAATGGAGACCTCCGGCCACGGAGGTCTAGGGTCAAAGATTTTTCAAGGTCAAGAGAGCACATATAGAGAGCTTTGGAAACGAGAGTTCAACCCCTCCTGCAGTCTTTGAAGCTTCTTTTTCATCTTCTACAGCACTTCTTCGTCATCGTGTGGTCCAAGGGACAAAGTGATCGACCGCAGATCAGACTCCTATAGCAATATTTCCCCAGAATTAAATTTTTGTACTTAACATCCTCGTATAGGATTAATTGTACTTCTTTTTCTTGTTTGTAAACCAAAGAAAGGGTTTTGTATAAACATAGTTTCAATTTCTTTCGTTTATTATCAAACACAAGATGACGCCTCTACGGGGACTACTTTCTCATCTGACGAGAAAACTATTGCTCAACACGATGCTGTATCCATGGGATCAACGAAGAAGACCTTGGTCGTCCAATTCGACCAATCAGCTTACGAAGATATGCTTCGAGCAGGGGGTAGCTCTCATTCCCTCTATGTCCAAGACAACAGGAAATTACATAAAGTATGGATGCCTCGGACATCCTCTACCCTTCCTGCGGACTCTCTCTCTCTCCGACCAACAAGGTTGTAGCATCGCAACCTGCATGCCTTGCGCGTAAAACTTTGTCTCCCGTCTGTGACGTGGCAGACGAAACTTCTGGCAATGCCTTAGTGCCAATCCAGAAGTCTACTCCGCGCCTTGTGCGTAAAACTCTGTCTCTCATCTGTGACATGGCAGACGAAACTTCTGGCAATGCCTTAGTACCAATCCAGAAGTCTACTCCGCGCCTTACGCGTAAAACTCTGTCTTCCGTCTGTGACATGGCAGACAAAACTTCTGGCACTGCCTTAGTGCCAATCCAGAAGTCTACTCCGCGCCTTGCGCGTAAAACTTTGTCTCCCGTCTGTGACGTGGCAGACGAAGCTTCTGGCAATGCCTCAGAACCAATCCTGAAGTCTACACCGCGCCCCGCACATAAAATTTAGTCTCCCGTCTGTGACATGGTAGACAAAATTTCTGATAAGGCCTCAGTGCCAATTCAAAAATTCCAAAAGTGCCCCGCTCGTAAAAATATATCTCTCCTCTACAATGAGGCAGATGGTCCCTGCAACCACCGCAAAGGAAAATAAGTGGGGGATTTCCCGACCTCTCGGCTTTTATGCCATAAAAAGAAGAATCTGCCCGCTCTTTAGATTACGCGGAATGCTGATGGCCGATTGAGGACTTCCTCAGTTTTACGCCAACCTGTGCAAAGTTCCAGATTACACCAGGACAAGCCTTTCAACATAAAGAAGGCCCGGTTTGTGGATAGATGTGCTCCTCATAGATCATGTGCTACTCACATGGCTGAACTGCTCTACTCATATGGCAGAGAAAGTGTTCTGGTTCCTAATCTCCACAGGCCCAATGATGTAAAAAGGCAGAATAAGTTTTCTTCTTATTCTTCTGCTAATATCGCTGATTTGCATGATTTTTTGATCCAGAAATGCAAAGACAGGGATCAAAATCAAGATTTAGCGCCCCTAACTTCCAAGCATAGAGAGATCATGTGGGAAGATGCGTCAAGATCTAATATTGTCATGATATATGGGCCGCATGAAGAATCTGTCTTTATTATTCCACCGACTCACAATGATCAGCATCGAATAATATTCGGTCGAATGCGGAATAGACCGATTGTACAAGAAGAATCTCGCGAGTCCGATGCTGGGAAAATACAAATCCACAGATATAGCCCTCAGGCTTTGAGGATTATGCAAAATATGGGTTACAATTTAAAGTTGAAACAAGGCATCAACTATGGAAAAGGCAGACGAATACCGTTGTATGGTAATCCTTACTGTCAACGAACTCGTTTTGGGTTGGGGTATATTGCATCTCTTGCAAACTCCAAACCTCCAGAGTCTGATCTTGTAATACCAGAGGCAGGTCCTTCTAAATCAACTTCTGTGGACAAACGCCACGACATGTCTGGGGGTAGTCTACCTCGACAAAATAGGGCAGCATCCAAAGCTGGGGGTAGAATTCCCTCTGATTCCGAAGATGATGCAACGATGACCATCTTCCCGGAAGACCGTAAAACTCAGGCATCGGGAGCCCGAAGGCTAAAAGGGACTTTCTTCTTCAATGAAGATGACATCATTGAAATCTTCAATATATTGATGAAGGAACACAAACTTTAGCTACCCAACATCAGATACCCTGAGAGGGCTGGCAAAATCGATGACCCAGATTATTATCTCTTTTATCGGTACATTCATCACCTTACAAGGGCGTGCTATGTACTGAAAAGGAGAATCCAGGAGTTGATCGACGCCAAAGTCGTCACTTTGTATTTATAAACGAGGGGACAATCACTGCAAATTGATTTCACTCTAACGTAATAATTTGCTCCCTCAAGAAAATACCGGATGATGAGTCCCTAAAGTTTCCCCAGCGGATTCTTCAAGTCTATCCCCACTCAGGAAAATCACTCCACAGTGAATTTTTCGGACATGAGTTCACCTCTGAACTATTGTCCAAACATTTCTTTGTTTTCCCAGCTGAATTTGCCATGTCCAAGTAACCTCTGAGCAAACCTTCCAGTTTGTGGCTATAGATCAGTTCACGTCCATATTACCTCTGAACTACGTCTCGCCACTTTCTCCAGCAGAGTAAATCTATCACCACAAAAGTTTGTCATGTCCATATTACCTCTAAACAAATCTTCCTGGTCTGGCTATCGATTATCATGTTCATATTACCTCTGATATTGGTTGTTATCTCAACTTAAACACCCGTACTTAACTTTAAGTATGCTAGTGGTGTTAAGTCCACAAAAAACTGCCATGTCCATATTACCTCTGAGCAGATATATACCTCCATCCCCAATGGAGTCACAACTCAAAAGTTTGTCATGTTCACATTACCTCTGAGCAAACCTTCCGAGTTTTTGGCTATCGATTATCATGTTCATATTACCTCTGATATCGGTTGTCATCTCAACTTAACACCCGTACCTAACTTTAAGTACGCCAGTGGTGTTAAGTCCACAAAAACTGCCACGTCCATATTACCCCTGGCAGGGCTTGTCCTAAACTTATTACTTGCACTCTCGTGCACAAGAAGTAATAGGTCCACCAAAAAAACTTCCCCGTGGAATATTCGCAATGGAAACGAATTATTCATGTCCATATCACCTCTGAACTATCCTTATTTTTCCCAGTGAGGAAAGAGTCTGTCCATGGCCAACCCCCACAGAGTCGTATTTTACCGCGTCTATATTACCTCTGTCATGATTTGTCTCAAACCTATTACTTGCACTAACGTGCGCAAAAAGTAATGGGTCCACAAAAATCTCCTAGCAGGATGTCTTTACCAGCCACAATACCTATCACGTCGCCATTACCTCTGATAAGGCTTGTTTCGAACTTATTATTTGCACTTAATGTAAGCCCCCTGATTTTCAGAATTTTAACTTCGGATTTTTCCCCAATTTTTCCGGTAATTTTCGGGAATTAAAACCTAGGCGTTGGTAATTCAATGATTTTTAATTACGGTTAATTCATATTAAAATATTATGGAAATAGTATTTTATGGTGTAAAACGGAAAACCGGACGCATGACATTTTTCGGTGAGTTTATTGGACTCCGGAAACCCGTTTAAAGCCCTAGAAACCAATTTATAATTAAACCGAATTTAAATCCGTGCCAACGCCCGATATCCCCATGAGAGCCGAAGCCCAGCCCAAGGAGCGTTGACCCGTTGACCCAGCCCGAATCCTAGGTCTAACCCTATTCTAATTTCTGTAAGTATAAATACCTACTTATTCCCTAGGTTTTTTCCACAAAAGAAAAGAGGAAGAAACCCTAATTCCCAAATCCCTAATCCCCAAATTCCTAATCCCTAAATTCTAAATTCCTAACCCTAACCCTAAGCTGCCGGCCGCCCCTTGACCGGAACCCTAACTCAGCCCCGCGTCCTCACCACCGTCGGCTTCACCAACTCGACCTCCTCCTGACGACGACCACCTCGCCGGAGAACCCCGCCTCTCTCCGCTGTCTCCGCTCCCCTCCAGAACCCGCGCCCCCGCTCGCGGCCGCTTCACAGCCGCCTTCCGCCGACCTCATCAGCCTCTCCTCGCCCGCCAGGAGCACCTTCCCGCTGCCCCACCGGAACCCCTCGACGACTCCGTCCTCGTCGCCACCGCCAGGCTCGTCGACCCCCTCACCCGAGCCCGCCTCCAGAACCTCCCCGCACCCACGACTCCCTCTCCTCTCATCTCCGCCGGCGTCGCCGTGCTCAGCCGAGCAACCCCTCCTCAACTTCCTCCCCGCGCAACCGCCGCGGAGCGCCACCCCAGCACTCGACCCGCTCGACCCAGACCCCTCTTCTCCTCCGCCCTGAACTCGCCTCCTTGCTGCAGCACCACCGCCTCCTTCCCTGACGACCTCAGCCCTAGCCT
Source organism: Iris macrosiphon (assembly GCA_036927795.1). Classification (NCBI taxonomy): domain Eukaryota; kingdom Viridiplantae; phylum Streptophyta; class Magnoliopsida; order Asparagales; family Iridaceae; genus Iris; species Iris macrosiphon. The sequence goes on along the minus strand of JAYESA010000016.1, from coordinate 128,051,004 downwards.
CACCGCCGGTGACCCGCCTGAGCCGACCCTATCCTACACCAACTCGACGAACCAGCACCTCCCTTAGCCTCCGGCCAGCGTTGCCTCGCCCACAGACTCCGTCGAGCCGCTCGCCTCCGCCGTGCTCAGCCAACTCCGGCGACACCCCAGTGAAAAGAAGACACGGACACAGCAAGGACTCGACACAGGATCCACGGCCGGACACAGGAACCATAAACCCTAACCCTAGGCGTGTCGGACACGATTAATACTCGCTGTTTTCAGGCCCCGTTCAGGTACCTGCATCTCTCACCTCGTGATTCTGTTTTCAATTCCATCAATTGCGTTGCGAAGCCTGTATAACCCTCTCGGTGCCCGTGCAACCCGCTCGGGGCATCGCGTCCTGTGGTAATCGCGAGCCGCGATCCAAAAACAGGAAAAATAACACCCAATTCACCCCGGAACCGAGTACGCCCCGCCAAACGGGACGACTTGGTCGCGCGCGGACTTCACAGATACGTGCGCGCCGTCGATACGGACGTGCGGGATTTTGCAGAAGCTGATTCGGATGTGCGTGCACACCGGAATCAGTGCGTATCCGCGGACAACGGCCCGTATCCGACTTTTCTGCAAATCGCTGTAACTTAGTGTGAACACGTCGGATCGAGACGAAACTTGCGTCATCGGACTCGTAGCAATACGCTGGTCCTGTGGGTCAAGTTTGGTTCGATTCTGAGAACGTTGACGAAATAGCGTGTCGTAGGCCCCACAGGCCCCGCTCGACGGGCGATTTTGTGATCGGCTCATCGGAATCCAATTCTGGAAGTTCCGTTGGGTTCGTATCATCGTTCCTGACTTGTTGACACTAAGTTTGACGCATTTGGAGACCTTTGACCCTGACACGCTTTTCGGTGCAAAGTGGCCCACATGTGGACCCCGCTTTGGCCCGGAATTGTCATTTTTGCCCCTGTGTCCAAATTGGACGTAAGGACAGGCGTTTCTAGCTATTTGATATTTTCTGAATCTAATGGTAATGTTTATTTCAGCAACCGGAGTAGTATCTGCAGATCACACTGAGACCAGAGCTACAGTTGGAGCCAGGACCCCAGGCAAGTGTACCTTGCCAAACTCTGCAGTATTGTTACATATTTTTCTTGCTTCTTTATAGTGCTGTGCATGCTTAACCTAGGACCGTGTGACGTACTTAGCGTCCGATTATCAGTCGGGTGCCAACACCGTACGCGGTGTTGTGTATTGTCATCTAGAGATGGATATTCGCGACACTTTAGCTTTTCATACTTGTCTTATCAAGTACCATATGACCCAGGACACTTGACACCATTCATGAGGCAGGATCTTCCTGAGATATTCATGGTGATTCTGTATAGGATACAGGACTTGACATTGATATTATATTCCTAGACATTAGATGACTTTTTGCATTAGATATGATTGTGCGTATCATGGACATGAGACGTGTGATTACATTGGGTGGGGAGAGACACACAGGCTACAGGCTGATCATATATATATACACCCCTATTATCGTGAGGCACAAGACTCTGAAGCCCGAGCTTGGCCCATTACTCATATTACTGCTGCTACCGGCTCCCCTACACAGAGCTTGTAGTATGCTTCAGCCTGAGTTCTAGTGCTGCTCTCATCTTGCATATCACTTAGCTGGTTATTTAGTGTTCCCTTATTGTTCCATCGATTGCTGGAGAGACCCGCAGGCTACAGGTTGACTATATTATGTCGGCTACTCAGTCTCCCGCTGAGCTAGACCATCTCATGATATCACTGCTACCGGCTCCCCTACACAGAGCTTGTAGTCGTTTCAACCTGAGTACTATTGATATTCTCTCTGGTATTTTGCACAGATGTTTACATACTTACCCTGCTTATTTCATTATTTGCTGCACTGCATTATTATTTATTGGCATGAGCTTTCTTGTACCTTGCTATGTCCCCTGAGGACCTGGATCCGGATTATGTCCCCAGATATTGCAGACGAGATCTACCCAGAGTTGTACAGTACAGGAGCATTAGATGGAGCAGAAGCAGGTGCCTACATTGGAGCAGTACCAGGACCAGAGGACGGGATCGTACCAGAGGACTTCTCCTGGGTATTGGTTTGAGATACTCATTTACTTCTGTTCCTATTTACTTTACTTCCAGTCTATTGCATCATTGTATTAGACTTGTTCTCGGATTGTTCTCCGAGACTCTTTATTGAGATATGCTAGATTCTTTTTACTTGCTTTTACTCTGGCATTTGATCTGTGATTATCTGTTGTGGATGAGATTAGTATAGTCTGTGATTAGGTATTATTGGACCTGCTTATTGTTATATTACAGCTTAAGTATGCCCTGATGGATCCATTAAATTGGGTTTATCCATCGGTGCGTACTGCTGGCCATTATCACGCGTCTGGTCCCTCGGTATTTTGGGACTGGGGCGTGACACTTAACGTGCACAACAAATGATAGGTCCACCAAAAATCCCCCAGTGGAATATCCTCAACAAATACGGTATCGTACTACGTCCATATTACCTCTGGTACGATGTCCAAAATTCGTGCAAACAATCATAAAGAAATAGAGGGCCCTTATATGATTGCAAAAGGCGCTTATAGATTAGCCAAGCCTAATGGAAATTTGGCAATGGCTTCTATCAACGGCAAATTCCTGAAGAAGTACTTTACTTGATCTCCTTTGCTTAACGGAGTATGATGAAGATCTTATTCTGACAATATCATGCTCAAAGGTTAGCTGGATCATATTCTATCAGATTCGTATGACCTCTTAATGGATATACTTAATTAATTTGTAAACCTATCATGTTCATATTACCTCTGATAGTGTTTAGTATACAAATTTAGTTGGATTATATTCTATCTGGTTCATATTACTTCTGAATAGATTTATATTCAGCAAAACCTTAACGAAAGAATGTCATGTTAATGATACCTCTGATATCACTTTCATCTTAGCCTATCATTTATATTCTAAAGTGATGGGTCCACAAAATCAGAAAAGGCATCTTTATTATCTCTGAAAAATTACAAGAGAAGCAAAAAGTACATCAATGGGAAGGAGCAGTCAAATTATGAATCTGCTGCGCCAAAGCGGTCATCCTCTTATTCCTGGAGTCCAAGATGTTAGTGCGAGCCCGTTCCAGTCGTGCCTCGTCATCACTCAGAAGGGATAGTTCGGACCGAGCATGTATATAATCGGCACAAATGACACCCACGTGTGCCAAGTTCCACTGAGTTGTATCCATTCGGCCCTTCAACTTATCTCGAGCTGCCAAGGACTGGAGAGCCCACTCCTTTGCCTGAGCGAGTTTAGCTTCCAATTTATGGACCCTAGCTTCATTTCCCTCATGTTCGGCCTCGCACTGGGTTACCTGAGGAATAACCTCCTCCAAGACGGCCTGCTCTTTATCCATCTTCTGCTGTTATGCCTGGATGGATTTGTTGAATTCCATCTGTTCAGCAAGCTTCGCAGTCAAGGAGTCATACTTGGCCTGAATCATCTCATTGACGTTGCCTCGAGATAGTTACAAATACTCCTTAATGGGTTGTTCCAAACCATTAACTATTTGCTCTAGCGCATCAGCTCTGTCATTATCATTGAAATTTCTAATCTGCACGATAAGGAGATTGGAGGACATCTTCAGAGCAGCGAAACCTAAGTTCTTCTCCAGCACCAACGATATTAAACTCCTTCAAAGTGAGATAAAATATGCTAGTGTATTGATCCACTAGCATAGCAAAGCTTGAATGGACGCCGGGAGTGGCCGCAATATCAGTAAATCTTCCTCGAGGAATGACTACAGAGGAAGTCACAACGGCCGTTGCCTCTACAGATGGCGCTACAAAAGAACTAACACCAGCAACGGTTGAAGTTGCTGGCGTACTCAATGAAGGAGGCACAGTCGCTATGATGGGCTCATCCTCCTCTGAAGATATCGGGACTGCAGTGGGCGAGGCTACACCCGAAAATGTTGCGGAGGAAGGATCGACAGCTTCAAAGAATGCCCCTTCAAAGTCGAGCGCCGTTGTTTCATCGACAGGATCCGTAACAAAGTCAAAGGTTGCGTCAACTCCGCCCTCCCCTGAGATGTCTTCACCTGAAAAGAAGACAAGAGAAAGTTAATATCAACCTGATGTTAATTTTTCTAAAAGGGGCGTAAAGACAACATTTACCCATGGCCGATGGTATATATGTCGCGTCCGCAGCCAGTACAGCTAAATCATTTTTTAATGATGCTAAGCGAGCTGTCATACTTGGAGAAAAGGGTGCACCAACTGACACTGGCGGGTAGTCTTCCCAGTCTTCACCAAGATCCACTCGAGGCTCATCGGGTGAAATCTCGCTGAAAATACTTACAGACGAAGTAGGGGTTACTCTCATTATTGGTCTGGATAAAGGTATATAGAATCTTATTATGCTCGGCCTCGGAGGTGATCTCGTAGTACTACCAGAAGCAGTAGTAGCAGCGATCTCGAGCAAAGAATCTCCGACACTGCCAGCCGGAACTATGGAGGTCCCCTCTCTAAAAGGCGAAAGACCTTTAATCAAAGAATCATCCCCAACAGGGGAGACGACAGGCTCGCTCCTAGGAGCCCCCCTGGTGGAAGTCCTTTTCGAACCTCTGGCAATCTTCTTCTTGCGAGGGGAAGGCTCTTTCGGAGTGGAAGCCTTCCGTTTCTGGGGGATAACGAGAGGCTCTGCCGGCGGAGTTATTACGCCTCTTGGTATTGTTGTCAAGAACTCGTCTGCCCCAGCGATGTCCTCATTCTCATCCGAGGAAACAGACGGAATCTCATCCCTTGTGGTAGACCTATGGGAGGGCATCCTAAAACTTCCATGCACATCAAAATCACGATAGAAGGTATTTATGGACGCATAGAACTGATATACTGCCACCGCCCGAGGGTTTGTATCCCTCAACTCCCTGTTTGTAGGGACGTACTCTTCATAAGGAACGTCCCCCATTGGCAGCCTTAAAATCTGTGCCATCTCATGAAGGGCTAAGCCCAACTCACCCAGCGGAGTGGCAAAAGTCCCAGTGAGCGAGTTGTATCGCTCCATCAAGGCTAAAAATAAGTTAGGGTTGACAGGCAGTCCAACACTTGTGGCATTCACAGCCGCGAATAAGCCAATACTTTCCAGCTCCGTTTGGAAGTGTTTCAGGGCCCAAGCAGTCAAACTGGCCCATCAAAGATTTCCCGGGCTAAGCCATCCGCTGGTCCGAGGGTTGACCCTGGGGTACATTCCTCCCTGCCCCATAAAGTCATTACAGAAGGTCGATATCTGAACCGGCTGGATCAACGACGTATTCTTGCTCGGGACACTACCCGACAGTAATCCCCTAAAGGGCATAACATGGCCCGAGGGACGGCTCATATAGGCCCCTCCGTCGTATTCCTTGCTGTATAAAATATTCCCTGGTCGGCCGTAAAGATCGGGAGTCAGGGTCCATAACATCTTCCTAGGATGTGTAGCATAGAAGAACACAGAAATAGGGTAATCCCTGGGCATCTTGGGCAGATACATCACCGTGCCCTCAGCAGTAAACACCCAATCCTCCTTCTTGGGCTTGGTCTGGAATTGTTTGTCGATAACATCCCCGAATAAGAAACCAGGTTTCTTATACTCCGTCCCGTCTAGGTATGTCAGGGGCTCCCCACTGATCATACTCAGCAGCATGCGTTCTCCCTGGGACGAGATAAGGGTTCCCCTTTCTTCAGGATAATTGGTTCCAGAAATAGGGAATGTCACATGGGACAAGTCCTCCAAATAGTTTGAGCTCAACATCCCGGCAGCAGAGCCCATAACTTCAGCCAAAGGAGAAATCTGCAAGTCCACTACAAAAATGCAAGAGAACAAGTCAGTTTCTACACTAGACACTACACTCTTGCTTTTTACGTCAAAGATTATCAGTTTGAGCTTTTACGCCAAGACTGCAAAAATTTGAGTCTTATGTTGGAAACTATTTTCCATTGCGTAAAACTCAAGGTTGGCAGTATCTAACAATCTGAGCTTTTATGCTAGATTGACAAAATTTGAATTTTTACGCCGATATTCATATCCAGCGCGTAAAACTCAAAGTTTGTAGTATACGACAAATCTCGACAGTCTAAGTTTTTATGCCAGACTGTAAAAATTTGGAGTTTTTACGCCGACATATTAGGAATGTGCGTGTAATCATAAAATATCTCCGTACATCATCTTCCTCGAAGAGGCTCTCAGTACGAAAGATGACCTTGCGCGTGCACGTACAACGTGTGCGAAGGATTTTGTTTTCTTCGAAGTCTCTACCTGTAAACCCCCGATTTTTTCAAAAATATTAAACTTGGATTTTTTCACAATTTTCTGGAATTTTCTGGGAATTTTCGGTAATTAAAATCAGGATTTCAATTATTAAATGATTTTTTAATTGTTAATAAATAATATTAAAATATTATGAAAATAATATTTTTGGGTGTAAAATAGAAAACTGGACTTAGGGTAATTTTTCTGGAATTTATTGGGCCCCGGACCTATTTTTAAAACACCTAAAAACTATTATATTTAATTAATTAATTATTTTATTTATTTACTTATTTATTTAATCATTTATTTTCCAAACCCGGCCCAGCCAGCCCAGTCCGGCCCAGACCCAGCCCATCGATCTAACGGGTCGGGTCGGGTCCACCCGCCGCCCGACCCGCTAGCGACCCGCCCGGGCGACCGCCTCTCCCCCACGACCCCGTCCCCCACTCTTCCCGGCGACGGCTCCGGCCACGTCGCCGGAGCCCGCGTCAGCCCCCGCGCCCCGCGCGGCACGACCCCCTCGATCCGCCATTTCCGGCGCCACGTCCCCCTCTCCCTCCGCCTACCCGGCTGACCCCCGCGCCCTCTCCTCCTATTTAAACCCCAGACCCCCCTCGCCTCCGGCCATCCCCAGCTCCCCCGCCTGAACCCTAGCTCCGCCGCCGCCGTTCCCCTCCTCGCAGTGCCGCCATGAGCCGCCAGTTCCTCGGCCCTCTTCTCCTCCAACACCCGCCTCCGGCCTCCCTCATCCTTCTTCTCCTCCTCCCTCTTCTCCCCAGACCCCCGAGCCGCAGCCCCGGTCGGCTCCGCCCACCCCCGTCGGCTCCGCCGCCACCAGCCAACGCTCCAGCTCCCCCGGCGAGCCCCCCTCGGCCTCCCTCCACCTCAGCTCCGGTCGGGCCGCCGCCTCCGGCCAAACAGACCCTAACCCTAGCCCTAATTCTTCCCTGTGTCGACACGTGTCGGACACGACACGGACACGAAAAATCCTAATTTCTCGAGCCCGGTTCAGGTACGTGTAACTTTCTCCTCCCTGTCTCGTTTCCAATTCCGTAAATTGCGTTACGAAGCCTGTATGACCCTCTCGGTGCCCGGACAAACCGCTCGGGGCATCGCGTCCTGTGGTAATCGCACACCGCGATCCAAAAACAGGAAAAATAACGACCCGATTCACCCCGAAACTGGGTACGCCCCGCCAAACGGGATGACTTGGTCGCGTGCGGTCTTTACAGATACGTGCGCGTCATTGATACGGACGTGTGGGATTTCGCAAAAGTCGATTCGGGTGTGCGTGCACACCGGAATCAACGCGTATCCGCGGACACCGTCCCGTATCCGCCTTTTCTGAATTATGCCCTAACTTTGTATACACACGTCGGATCGAAACAAAACTTGTGCCATCGGACTCGTAGCGATACGCTGGTCCTGTGACCCAAGTTTGGTTCGATTCTGAGAACATTGACGAAATCGCGTGTCGTGGGCCCCACAGGCCCCGCTCGACGGGCGATTTTGTGATCAGCTCATCGGAATCCAATTCTGGAAGTTCCATTGGGTTCGTATCATCGTTCCTGACCTGTTGACACTAAGTTGGACAGATTTAGAGACCTTTGACCCTGACACGTTTTTTGGTGCAAAGCGGGCCCACAAGCGGACCCCGTTTTGACCCGAAATTACCGTTTTTGTCCTTGTCTTCAAATTGGACTCAAGGACAGGCATTTCTAGCTATTTGATATCTTTTGAGCATGATGGTAATGTTTATTTCAGCATCTGGACACATTTCTGGAAAATTTCCCGAGGATAAAACTGTAGTTGGGATCCAAACATCAGGCAAGTACCTGCACTTCAAGTTTAATCTTTATATTATGATAATTAATTCCTTGCTCTACTAGTACCATTGATGATTACACTTAGTGTTAGATTTTGGACTTTCATGTCTTGCTTTTCATGTCGGGTGGGAGAATACTATGAGGCATGTAGTTTACCCTTCCCCCTGTCGTGACTAATAGCTGTTGGTACACGACTGTACCATCAGTCGGATCTTGATTATTCCTGTCTAATAGCCGTCTATGACGGCCGGATTAGCCTTATAACCCCCTACATGCCAACTATGTATTCTAAATACACACTTACACACACATAGTTTCTTGTCGTGTTGCAGTTCCTGTTATCTTGTTGTAGTTCCATTTTCCTGTCTCATTATATTTCCTGTTTACTCATATTCCTAATTTACAGCAAATTAACCCTTAGTTATTATTACTTCTTATTTATGCATATCCTCAATATGATACTTGTCAGTTCTTTTCTACTTGTCATAAATATTTAGTTTAATCTTTGTTGTGCATTGTGTACTTTGCTCTTTTCCTGACTGGATCCGTTGATTTAGGAGTTGATGAGGTTTATGCCCCCACCTATTATGCCCCTATGAGGGAACATATGATACTTTTGAGGAGCCGGTTCCCCCCTAGGAGACCACTTCTGAGGAGTAGTTAGCAGATAGTTATTATATTTCTCTTTCAGCTTAGTAATCGGGTTTGTCCCCGATTTAACTTCTGGTTCTGTAATAAACTATGGATCTATTTGTCACACTTATTTATTTGAAATCTTAGCATTCCTTTTCTTGTTATTATCCTTGCCTATTTATAATTTGTGAATGAGCTAGATTTATTTTAACTGTGAATATGACCTAGACAGCGTACTACCGCCGACACTGCGGCGTAGGCTGGACGTACCCACGTACTCGTGCCCGAACATCCGGGTGCGGGTCGTGACACATTTTTATGGTGGCCCATGCAGGTCCTAGTACCCCTAAATAGTATAATCTCCTAGGACAGAGTATGAAATAAGATTGTGGATTTTAGGAAAAACTCATTCACAGAATAGGATCTTTTACTTCAAAATCTTGATATCATTCCTAGCCAATTTTCCTATCGCCCTTGATTTCCAAGTAATCTATTCTAAATCTTCCTATCCCTTCATCTTTCAGAATGGTTCAGACAAGGAATACTGTAGGAGGCACATCCGAACCCGCCGAGCAGACTGTGCCTGAAACTCTTGCGCTTCCTCCGCCTCCAACTACTCCGACAGTTACTATGGATGGGGCACAGCTACTCGGAGTGTTCCAGGGACTTGTAGAATCCCAGAAGGAACAGACTGCCCGGCTACGAACTAGCCTTTCGGACGCTCTTCGCTCCCAGGAGTCACCCCAAAAGAGGCCAGGAAGTGCCAAGGACTTCAAGAACCTTAAACCCCTGGAATTCTATGGGATTGAAGGTATTCTCTATGCCGATGAATGGATAGAGAATGTGGAGCGACTCCTGAAGACTGCTCGGATCCCTGATGATCTTAAAGTGGAATCTGCAAGCCTGCAACTGTTCGACATAGCTCGGACTTGGTTTAGAGATGAACCTCAACTATCTGCTCCTGATCTCACTTGGGAGGATTTCAAGAGGCTGTTCAAGGAGAAATTCTATCCCGAAGTTGTAATGCCCCATTCCGCTCAAGCGGACTGCCGATTCAAACGGCAAAGTGCAAACGTCCCGACCTGCCTCCTTCAGCGAGGCAACTCGTTTGAGGCAAGGATATCCAGACTTGGTCCCTACAGGAGTTCGGCTTAGGCTTTCAGAGGCTCGCTTGCAATATCACTCGACCGAGGCGGATCATCGCTAAGGTGGGTGGCTACGGTGAACTTGTCTTTGCTTAGCCAGCACACATAAAATCTAGAATATTCATGCTAGTCGCTAGGTGAATCACCCCCTGCATGCTAATAAATCCAACGCACCTAGCTAAGGGAATAATCCCAACTTGTACTGTTTGTCGCTAGAACATGGAAATGAAATATTGCTTATATGTTCTGACCCTCGCATGTTACCTTTGCCTCGTGCAACTGGACCCGCTATGCCTCGAATAGAATGACACAAACGTATATTCAGAAGTGCACTGTTCACTCCCTAACACTGCACAACCCTAGATAACTTCGCTCGAAAAGGCCCCCGTACGGTTTCGCTCGGTTTACCTTCGGGCCCGAGCGAACTTGAATGCTTAAGTTATACAAGTGCATGCTTGCCTGCTTTTATGTATTGCCTAGTTTCAATGCTTGCTGCATAAATATGCCCCGACCGTGAAACACTCTGCTTGTCATGCATTCATTTAGGTTATCCTCGGAAGACTACCTGATAGTCGTTCCGTGCATGAATAAACCTGAATATACCTGGGACCGTTAGGTCGCTAAGGCAATTCCCGAACCAGGGAACTTGCACCAATCCTGTGATCCAAGAATCCCTGCTCATTGAGCAATACTATCCTGTACTGAATCAAATGGCTCGTGGAGCCGATACTCAACATTTAGAGTAATCCTGACCCTGCCACAACAAGTTACAACTATATATATATCCTGACTTGAACTTGTTCCATGAAGCTTGTTCTATATATATATATCCTGCCCTGAACTTGTTCCTATACCTGACCTGATCCTGAAGATTAGAGACTTGCATGGTCACAGGACAACTTGGAAACAAGGTTTTAGTTCCGCAGACGGTCGCTGGGGCACTGGCACCGATCTGATCCGGACGGAACTCCTGATAGTCGCCTGCTATAGGACGGAATGCCATAGGACATCCTGCTCTATGCGTCGCATGATATTCCGTACTGAGACTAGACCGTCCATTATGGCGCCGTGCCAGTGACCTCATGTTCATATAGATAAGTCATCCTCGCTTAGCGGCTACCCGCGTGCGAGTCACTGCATCGCATCGAGAATAACTGAACACCTGAACGATCTTGTTATAGCAACACTCCTGCATAAGAGCACTTGATCATAGTATGCAACACGTCTGATATTTCCTGTAACCCGTACGCCCAGAACGGGATCTCGCACTGAAACGCTTGTGTTTGCATATGCTTTGTCCTGAATGCTTATACATGTTTCTACTTGAATTAACTTGGTTTGCCTTGGACAGGGAAGGACAAATGGTAAGTTGGTAAGTCTCGCCGTGTTTTCTCTCATGTCGTACGGCGCACTGCCACACGGATTAGGCTATTCAAATCTTGCATAAAACTGATCCTAAGGCAACTAGAAAGACAACTTAATAGTTGGTGCACGGAACCTATATTACGTGTTTGGATTTATCGAGCGGGCGAGTAGCCTCCCCACCAGTGCATTCATGTACTGATAACCCACCAGATTGCTTGCAGGGTGCGGGAGAACCTCGTTCGGTGCGGATGCTTCCCTCGTGCGTGCTAAGGCGTGGAGTTCAACTCAGAGCCTTGGAACGCTGCGTCCGGAACTGAAGCACATATACAAGACATAATGTTAGAACATCGTCTCGCCTGAACATCGCCTGAACATTCCTGTATATCATCCATAAATGTAGCCACTTGGCACGCTTTTATGTTTCAGAGAGAGCTCGAGCGACTTGTAATCTCGGCTATACGCCGCCTGTAACACTTGTTTCAATATGAATAAAAGAGCTTGCTTTACTCCAACTTGTGTTTCCATGCTTCCGCTATATTGTCGACTCAGTGAACCTGTTATCGATCGCCTATGCATTTATGATTCCGCTGCACTCGGACAATCTGTGCGACTCTGTGGCTTAGAACTCTTATCGCCAGCCAACGAACCACGGCCTTGCACGGGCGCAACCCCAGGCCCGTGCGGCATCACGTCCCCCGAAAGCTCGACTCGGGCCATTCGATTAGCTCCCCTTCCTCCCTCGTGCCCGCGGGACGGGCACGATCATACGCGTTCGGCGCGCCGAGGCACGGTGATTCGTGCCCGGTTCGTTAAATCTCGGCCGTACGGGGCGGGGCAGGGCGGAGCGGCGGCCCGGGCGGGACCGGGGCGTGACAGATTGGTATCAGAGCCTGGCTTATACGGCTTTGAACTTCGTTTCTAATATCTCTGTTTCGAAAGCTCGTTCGTGGGTTTTACACACACACTCTCTCAATGTCTCGATGGGATATTCCAAACAATAAGTCTAAATACTTTCAAAGAGTTGCATTTGAATAGTATGATTGCTTGTATGAAATTGTGTTGCAAGGGCCTTTGTGCCATCCTGTGCTAGTCCTTATGGGATTAGATTCGTGTAGACTCTTTCATTATGTGCAACCTGAGATGCCTATACATGTTTGCCCCAACTGGTTAGCGCAAAAAGGAATATTGCCCGAACGGTTAGCTATGCACTCAGCCTTTCGGCTAAGTTGTGTAGAATATCTTGTACCAAGACCCTTTGGTGCAAGCCAGTTATAAATGAGATTTAGATGTCGTTCAGGAATGATATAAGTCAGACTTAGGGCTGCAAATCGATAGACTTCATCGGAATTATCGCTTAGGCGAATCATGCTTGGTTATGGAAATAGCTCGAACGAAATTCTTGTTGGAAGACAAAAATCAAATATAGTTGCTTGGATGACTATCAATCCCGAACATGTATATGAGATTTGATTTTATCAGGCGAACCCTGAGTATCGTGCTAGAAATTGTGGAACGATTTAGTGAGTAAGCTAACGATAATGCGAGCGCCGATTAAGAACTTGATTAAATGACTCGATTCCGAGTGGTGGATGGATCATTTAGAGACGTCCAAACGGATCCATAACCCGTGTGATAGTCAGACTGAACGATATTGAAAATAACTTGAGTAAATGATAAGGCTTATATCGAATAGAATTCTCAAAAATGGAAACCAATATCTTGGTTAAGAAAAACTTATTGGAAATTGGAGAATCGTGCGAGCGGTTTCGGATTTAAAACAAACGGATTGTACGTGAATAAATTATCGCTCGAACAAGTTAACCCGAGGGTGAATATTTAGCTTCGGAATATAAATTTGACTTGGTATCGATAATTTAAAGATAGCATGGATCGATACAAGCAAATAAAATATTAGATTTCTGGAAATGATATAAGCGATAACAGATCTTGCTTGGAGTTTGGAAGAACGAACTACAATCACTGCATAAACGGATTTGACTTGGTGGATTTACAGTTTGATGGAATTAAAAGGTTAAAGGATAAAACGAACTTGGAATGCAAGTGATTGAAATATTTTAATGGACTAGTTAGCCTAGAACCTGGAATAAATCATGCTTGATGGTTTGTGAACGAATACGTGAATCAGGTTGAACCACTTGGAGAAATAATCTAAGGTTTAGAATTGAATCTTGGCTTGGCGGACTAGGATTGGAATGGATATGATTCTATCAATTGAGGGATAGAATAGGCGAACCACTAGGCTTGTCCTGCAACTTGGATATATCTTGGATTTTTATCGAATGGACTCGTCCCCCGTAAAAATGAACGTGTTAATGAGAGTAGGTAAATCTGTGCTCGATGTTTAGAAATCTGAGTGAAACGAGCTTGGGTAGAATACCCCCTATGAATGAACAATGGTTTGACCCTAGGAATTGGGGCGAGCATCGTACGACAAATTTGTACGATGAATCGCGATATGCTCGAACCTGTACCTATGACCTTGTGAGCTGACATAGTGATTAGGCAGACGACCCTGTGCCGAGTGAATGAGCCTGTGCTACCGACTTTACCATATTGCTTGTATAAAGCATCACAACTGGGGCAGCAAGACTTAGGGTTAGACTTGGGATCGATAACGTATGCTAAGTTGACCCGAATGGATGGACGCTAGTCGGTATCAGATTGTTAGTGTTTAACGATAGTCCAAATACTTGGTTGATATGGAAACCAGATTTGATTGACTCTATTGGAAGTATCCTGGTGATTTATATGGATTGGATTGAACCCTTGAAATTTTTGCAAGTAGCTTGTCCGATTTCACTATCCCTAAGTTTGGTTGACTGCATGTGTTTGAGGGACGCTTCGAATATGTGCACGATCCAAGACTTAAGAAATGTGAAACTCGAGTGCTAAGACTTCGCTATCGCTAAGTTGGTTGACATGCATGTGTTTGAGGGACGCTTCGAATATGTGCACGATCCAGACATGTGATATGCTGATCTCAAAAGCAAGTGCAAGTAAAAATCCTCCTGAACAAGCATAACGACTTGTATAAGTTTGCCTCGGCCTTAGATCACTATCCAAGATCGATTGAAACGTGCCTCGTGTTAAGAAACTTGTCCCGCGCCAAGGCGCAAATTATACTGACTCAGTATACCCGCGACACGATGTAAGCATCGAGTAGGGGATTTTGTGTTCCAATGGATCTAGTGGTACCGATAGCTACGCTTGGGCTAGATTCGAAATTCGATAGTATGGCTTGCCCTCAGGAAGTCTCGAGGACGAGACTTTTTCTGAGTGGTGGATAATGTAATGCCCCGTTCCGCTCAAGCGGACTGCCGATTCAAACGGCAAAGTGCAAACGTCCCGACCTGCCTCCTTCAGCGAGGCAACTCGTTTGAGGCAAGGATATCCAGACTTGGTCCCTACAGGAGTTCGGCTTAGGCTTTCAGAGGCTCGCTTGCAGTATCACTCGACCGAGGCGGATCATCGCTAAGGTGGGTGGCTACGGTGAACTTGTCTTTGCTTAGCCAGCACACATAAAATCTGAAATATTCATGCTAGTCGCTAGGTGAATCACCCCCTGCATGCTAATAAATCCAACGCACCTAGCTAAGGGAATAATCCCAACTTGTACTGCTTGTCGCTAGAACATGGAAATAAAATATTGCTTATATGTTCTGACCCTCGCATGTTACCTTTGCCTCGTGCAACTGGACCCGCTATGCCTCGAATAGAATGACACAAACGTATATTCAGAAGTGCACTGTTCACTCCCTAACACTGCACAACCCTAGATAACTTCGCTCGGAAAGGCCCCCGTACGGTTTCGCTCGGCTTACCTTCGGGCCCGAGCGAACTTGAATGCTTAAGTTATACAAGTGCATGCTTGCCTGCTTTTATGTATTGCCTAGTTTCAATGCTTGCTGCATAAATATGCCCCGACCGTGAAATACTCTGCTTGTCATGCATTCATTTAGGTTATCCTCGGAAGACTACCTGATAGTCGTTCCGTGCATGAATAAACCTGAATATACCTGGGACCGTTAGGTCGCTAAGGCAATTCCCGAACCAGGGAACTTGCACCAATCCTGTGATCCAAGAATCCCTGCTCGTTGAGCAATACTGTCCTGTACTGAATCAAATGGCTCGTGGAGCCGATACTCAACATTTAGAGTAATCCTGACCCTGCCACAACAAGTTACAACTATATATATATCCTGACTTGAACTTGTTCCATGAAGCTTATTCTATATATATATATCCTGCCCTGAACTTGTTCCTATACCTGACCTGATCCTGAAGATTAGAGACTTGCATGGTCACAGGACAACTTGGAAACAAGGTTTTAGTTCCGCAGACGGTCGCTGGGGCACTGGCACCGATCTGATCCGGACAGAACTCCTGATAGTCGCCTGCTATAGGACGGAATGCCATGGGACGTCCTGCTCTATGCGTCGCACGACATTCCGTACTGAGACTAGACCGTCCATTATGGCGCCGTGCCAGTGACCTCATGTTCATATAGATAAGTCATCCTCGCTTAGCGGCTACCCGCGTGCGAGTCACTGCATCGCATCGAGAATAACTGAACATCTGAACGATCTTGTTATAGCAATACTCCTGCATAAGAGCACTTGATCATAGTATGCAACACGTCTGATATTTCCTGTAACCCGTACGCCCAGAACGGGATCTCGCACTGAAACGCTTGTGTTTGCATATGCTTTGTCCTGAATGCTTATACATGTTTCTACTTGAATTAACTTGGTTTGCCTTGGACAGGGAAGGACAAATGGTAAGTTGGTAAGTCTCGCCGTGTTTTCTCTCATGTCGCACGGTACACTGCCACACGGATTAGGCTATTCAAATTTTGCATAAAACTGATCCTAAGGCAACTAGAAAGACAACTTAATAGTTGGTGCACGGAACCTATATTACGTGTTTGGATTTATCGACCGGGCGAGTAGCCTCCCCACCAGTGCATTCATGTACTGATAACCCACCAGATTGCTTGTAGGGTGCGGGAGAACCTCGTTCGGTGCGGATGCCTCCCTCGTGCGTGCTAAGGCATGGAGTTCAACTCAGAGCCTTGGAACGCTGCGTCCGGAACTGAAGCACATATACAAGACATAATGTTGGAACATCGCCTCGCCTGAACATCGCCTGAACATTCCTGTATATCATCCATAAATGTAGCCACTTGGCACGCTTTTATGTTTCAGAGAGAGCTCGAGCGACTTGTAATCTCGGCTATACGCCGCCTGTAACACTTGTTTCAATATGAATAAAAGAGCTTGCTTTACTC
Organism: Iris macrosiphon; assembly: GCA_036927795.1. Classification (NCBI taxonomy): domain Eukaryota; kingdom Viridiplantae; phylum Streptophyta; class Magnoliopsida; order Asparagales; family Iridaceae; genus Iris; species Iris macrosiphon. The sequence continues at coordinate 128,034,424 of JAYESA010000016.1, read as the reverse complement.
CAACTTGTGTTTCCATGCTTCCGCTATATTGTCGACTCAGTGAACCTGTTATCGATCGCCTATGCATTTATGATTCCGCTGCACTCGGACAATCTGTGCGACTCTGTGGCTTAGAACTCTTATCGCCAGCCAACGAACCACGGCCTTGCACGGGCGCAACCCCAGGCCCGTGCGGCATCACGTCCCCCAAAAGCTCGACTCGGGCCATTCGATTAGCTCCCCTTCCTCCCTCGCGCCCGCGGGACGGGCGCGATCATACGCGTTCGGCGCGCCGAGGCACGGTAATTCGTGCCCGGTTCGTTAAATCCCGGCCGTACGGGGCGGGGCAGGGCGGAGCGGCTGCCCGGGCGGGACCGGGGCATGACAGAAGTGGCTCGGGAAGCTCTCGAAAGTCAATTCGAGTGGCTGGAACAGGGTAACCTTTCTGTTGATGAGTACACTGCTGAATTTAGCAGACTGAGCCATTTTGCAGAATATATGGTTCGTACCCCTGAGGATAGAGCTCGTCGATTCAAGAAGGGGTTGTCTCCTGATATCCGCCTTGCTGTCACCACTAGCCGAGCTCGTACATACGAAGAAATCTTGAGCATGGCACAAGGCGTCGAAAGAGACATGGGACATAGACTAAAGCGGGAAAGAGATACTGGAAGTATGGGACCCCACAAAAGCCCATTCCAACCACAGCAGAGGGCCCCGCAATAAATCCAGCGTCCTCTCCCTCGAGCCACAGCACCCCAACCCCAAACTCAAGGACAGAACCAACAAGCCTCCCCTTGTAACTTCTGTCATAAACCAGGTCACACTTGGCAAGTTTGTAGAAAGAGGCTAGGTGCCTGTCTATTTTGTGGCTCATCAGCACATCAAATGAGGGACTGTCCTGCTGCTCAAGGACGCACAGCTGCACCAAAAGTTTCAGTTCAGGCCAGGCCCCCAGCAGCGCAGCAGAGAGGACCCCCACTTCCAACTCAACAACAACGCTTTGCTCAGCACCAGCATCAGCAACAGAGGGGTGCACCTCAACAAGGCCATGCTTTTGCAATGACTTTAGAGGAAGCTGAAGCCACAGCAGATGTGATAACAGATTCTGTACTTATAAATTCAATACCAGCCATTATTTTATTTGATTCTGGAGCTTCACATTCATTCATGTCAGTAGATTTCCTTATGAAGCATAACTTAGTCACTGAACCTCTTAGGAATTGTTATAAGATCATTACCGGTGGAGAAATTATCCCGGTTAGTGATGCATGTAACAATTGTCCTATTACACTATGTGGGAGAGAATTATATGCTAGGCTACTCGTAATGCCAGTTCCCAGTTTCGACATTATTCTGGGTATGGATTGGTTGAGTCAACATCATGCCACTATAGATTATCACAGAGGTAGTGTAATCTTCAGGCCCCCTGACAAGCCAGAATTTGAATTCACTAGAGGTTCTAGAGAATTGGGTAGTAACAAAATTTGTGGAGCCCTTGTACCAGAAGAATTGCCACTACCTATCATTTTTGAATATCTTGATGTCTTCCCTGAGGATCTCTCAGGATTACCCCCAGACCGAAAAGTTGAATTCTCTATTGACTTAGTGCCAGGAGCAGCGCCAGTATCTCAAAATCCATACAGAATCAACAAGAAAGAGATAATAGAACTAAATGAGCAGATAAAAGAGTTAGAAGACAAATGCTTCATTAGGTCTAGTGTCTCACCCTGGGGAGCTCCAGTATTATTTGTGCCAAAGAAGGATGGAACATCCCGAATGTGTATTGATTATAGGGCCTTGAATGCTTTAACAATCAAGAATAAGTATCCCCTACCAAGGATAGATGACTTATTTGATCAATTAAGTGGAGCTCGGGTATTTTCAAAGATTGACTTGAGGTCTGGTTACCATCAAGTAAGAGTGAGGAAGGAAGACATCCCCAAAACTATTTTCAATACCCGGAACGGATACTACGAATTCTTAGTGATGCCGTTCGGGTTGACTAATGCTCCAGCAGTATTTATGAATTTAATGAACAGAGTCTTCCAACAATATCTAGACAAATTTGTAGTGGTCTTTATTGATGATATTTTGATCTATTCCAAGACTCCCAAAGAACATGAAGAACACTTGAGGCTAGCATTGGAGACTTTAAGGAAGGAAAAACTTTATAGAAAATTATCTAAATGTGCATTCTTCCTAGACAAAGTAGAATTCTTGGGACATGTTGTAACTGGAGATGGAATAGCAGTAGATCCTAAAAAAATAGCAGCAGTAGAATCATGGCCCACTCCAGACTCTGTAGCAGAAATTAGAAGTTTCCTGGGACTAGCTGGCTATTATCGCAAGTTTGTGAAGGACTTTGCTAGAATTGCTGAACCAATGACAAAATTAACAAGGAAGGATGCAGAATTCACATAGACTGATGAATGTCAACATGCTTTTGAAGAATTAAAGAAAAGGCTGACTACTGCCCCTATTCTGACCTTACCATCTGGAACCGGAGGATTCGCTATATATAGTGATACCTCTGGAAAAGGTCTAGGTTGTGTATTGGAATAGAACAAAAAGGTAATAGCATATGCTTCTAGACAGCTTCGACCTCATGAAAAGAACTATCCAACTCATGATTTAGAATTGGCAGTTGTTATCTTTGCTCTTAAGCTATGAAAGCATTATCTTTATGGAGAAAGGGTGGAAATCTTTACAGATCATAAAAGTCTAAAATATATCTTTACTCAAAAAGAGCTGAACATGAGGCAAAGAAGGTGGCTGGAGTTAATGAAAGATTTTGACATCACCCTTCAATATCATCCTGGGAAGGCCAACGTAGTAGCTGATGCTCTAAGCAGATATCCTATGGCAATGTACTTGACGATGGACCGACACTTGCTCGAGGACTTAGAAAGTTTGAGTATTGAGATAATTATTCCAGGAAGAGAAGGTCAAATGATGAACTTGCAGATCCAATCTACCTTAATGGATAAGATTAAGGAGACTCAGTTTCAAGACGAAGGCCTACGAAGCATTCGAGGTCAAGTGCAAGCTGGATTATTGGAGGAATTCAAAATTCATGAAGATGGATCACTAAGACATGGAGATAGATTATGTGTACCTCAAGGGGATATAAGAGAAGAAATTATACAAGAGGCACACAGATCACAATACTCCATACATCCAGGAGCCAACAAAATGTACAAAGACCTAAGGACGTATGTTTGGTGGTATGGCATGAAAAGAGAAGTGGCCAGGTTCGTATCTCGTTGCTTAGTGTGCCAACAAGTCAAGGCTGAAAGACAAAGACCTGGGGGATTGCTTCAACCACTACCCATTCCGGAGTGGAAGTGAGAACACATCACTATGGATTTTGTTTCTGGACTTCCAAGGACACCTAGTGGAAATGATGCAATTTGGGTGATAGTGGATAGACTGACCAAGTCTGCACATTTTCTACCCTTCAAAATAGGGCTACCTACAGAGAAGTTGGCAGATTTATATATCCGACATATTGTTAAATTGCATGGGGTTCCAGTAAGTATTGTCTCCGACCGAGATTCAAGATTTACCTCTCACTTCTGGAAGAGCTTACAAGCTAGCTTGGGGACTCAACTCAAATTCAGCACAGCTTATCACCCCCAAACCGATGGACAATCCGAACGTACAATCCAGACACTTGAAGATATGCTCCGTATATATGTTCTGGATTTTGGAGGATCGTGGGAAGACTATCTACACCTTGTGGAGTTCTCTTATAATAACAGTTACCAAGCAAGTATTAAAATGACTCCATTTGAAGCTTTATATGGACGAAGATGTCGTACTCCGCTATCATGGGACGATGTAGGAGAGAGAGCTTTACTGGGACCTGAGATGGTGATCGATTCAATCGAGAAGGTGAAACAAATAAGGGAAAGACTTCAGGTGGCTCAAGACAGGCAACGACATTGGGCAAATAGCCACCGAAGACCATTGGAATTTGAGGTAATTAATTTATAAAATTCAAGTTAATTTAACACTATAATTATGGAACTAAGACTTGATTATGACTTTATTAAAGGTTGAAGAATTAGTATTCTTGAATATCTCTCTGACACGTGGCACTATTAGGTTCGGAAGGAGCGAAAAACTCAGCCCAAGATTTATTGGACCATTTGGCATACAGGAGAGAATCGGAGAAGTGGCATACCGTCTGGCATTGCCACCCTCTCTGGATGGGGTCCATAACGTCTTTCACGTGTCGCAGCTGAGAAAATACGTGTCAGATCCCAGTCACATTTTGGATCATTCAGAGCTCGAAGTGGGCCCAAACTTGACTTACCAAGAGCAACCTGTGGGGATACTGGACCGAACGGAGAAAGTCCTAAGGAATCAAGTTATGTCCCTTGTTCGTATAGCTTGGAAGTATCATTCTCCCGGCGAATCCACCTAGGAGCGAGAAGACGAGATTAGAGAGCGCTACCCCTATCTTTTTGAACCCTGAGGTATATTTTAACTCTCGATCTTTCCTTTCGTGCCATTATTATTTTAAATTTTGAGGACGAAATTTTTATAAGTTGGCTAGATTGTAAACCCCCAATTTTTTTAAAAATATTAAACTTAGATTTTTTTACAATTTTTTGGAATTTTCTGGGAATTTTCGGTAACTAAAATCAGAATTTTAATTATTAAATGATTTTTTAATTGTTAATAAATAATATTAAAATATTATGAAAATAATATTTTTGGATGAAAAATGGAAAACTGGACTTAGGGTAATTTTTCTGGAATTTATTGGGCCCCGGACCTATTTTTAAAACACCTAAAAACTATTATATTTAATTAATTAATTATTTTATTCATTTACTTATTTATTTAATCATTTATTTTCCAAACCCGGCCCAGCCAGCCCAGTCCAGCCCAGACCCAGCCCATCGATCTAACGGGTCGGGTCGGGTCCACCCGCCGCCCGACCCGCTAGCGACCTGCCCGGGCGACCGCCTCTCCCCCACGACCCCGTCCCCCGCTCTTCCCGGCGACGGCTCCGGCCACGTCGCCGGAGCCCGCGTCAGCCCCCGCGCCCCGCGCGGCACGACCCCCTCGATCCGCCATTTCCGGCGCCACGTCCCCCTCTCCCTCCGCCTACCCGGCTGACCCCCGCGCCCTCTCCTCCTATTTAAACCCCAGACCCCCCTCGCCTCCGGCCATCCCCAGCTCCCCCGCCTGAACCCTAGCTCCGCCGCCGCCGTTCCCCTCCTCGCCGCGCCGCAGTGAGCCGCCAGTTCCTCGGCCCTCTCCTCCTCCAACACCCGCCTTCGGCCCCCCTCATCCTTCTTCTCCTCCTCCCTCTTCTCCCCAGACCCCCGAGCCGCAGCCCCGGTCGGCTCCGCCAACCCCCGTCGGCTCCGCCGCCACCAGCCAACGCCCCAGCTCCCCCGGCGAGCCGCCCTCGGCCTCCCTCTGCCTCAGCTCCGGTCGGGCCGCCGCCTCCGGCCAAACAGACCCTAACCCTAGCCCTAATTCTTCCCTGTGTCGACACGTGTCGGACACGACACGGACACGAGAAATCCCAATTTCTCGAGCCTGGTTCAGGTACGTGTAACTTTTTCCTTGCTGCCCCGTTTCCAATTCCGTAAATTGCGTTGCGAAGCCTGTATGACCCTCTCGGTGCCCGGACAAACCGCTCGGGGCATCGCGTCTTGTGGTGATCGCACACCGCGATCCAAAAACAGGAAAAATAATGACCTGATTCACCCCGAAACTGGGTATGCCCCGCCAAACGGGATGACTTGGTCACGTGCGGTCTTCACAGATACGTGCGCATCATTGATACGGACGTGTGGGATTTCGCAGAAGTTGATTCGGGTGTGCGTGCACACCGGAATCAACGCGTATCCGCGGACACCGCCCCGTATCCGCCTTTTCTGAATCACGCCCTAACTTTGTGTACACACGTCGGATCAAAACGAAACTTGCACCATCGGACTCGTAGCGATACGCTGGTCCTGTGACCCAAGTTTGGTTTGATTCTGAGAACATTGACGAAATCGCGTGTCGTAGGCCCCACAGGCCCCGCTCGACGGGCGATTTTGTGATCCGCTCATCGAAATCCAATTCTGAAAGTTCCGTTGGGTTCGTATTATCGTTCCTGACCTGTTGACACTAAGTTGGACAGATTTAGAGACCTTTGACCTTGACACATTTTTCGGTGCAAAGCGGGCCCACAAGCGGACCCCGTTTTGTCCCGAAATTACCGTTTTTGCCCTTGTCTCCAAATTGGACTCAAGGACAGGCGTTTCTAGCTATTTGATATCTTCTGAGCATGATGATAATGTTTATTTTAGCATCTGGACACATTTCTGGAAAATTTCCCGAGGATAAAACTGTAGTTGGGATCCAAACATCAAGCAAGTACCTGCACTTCAAGTTTAATCTTTATATTGTGATAATTAATTCCTTGCTCTACTAGTACCATTGATGATTACACTTAGTGTTAGATTTTGGACTTTCATGTCTTGCTTTTCGTGTCGGGTGGGAGAATACTATGAGGCATGTAGTTTACCCTTCCCCCTGTCGTGACTAATAGCTGTTGGTACACGACTGTACCATCAGCCGAATCTTGATTATTCCTGTCTAATAGCCGTCTATGACGGCCGGATTAGCCTTATAACCCCCTACATGCCAACTATGTATTCTAAATACACACTTACACACACATAGTTTCTTGTCGTGTTGCAGTTCCTGTTATCTTGTTGTAGTTCCATTTTCCTGTCTCATTATATTTCCTGTTTACTCATATTCCTAATTTACAGCAAATTAACCCTTAGTTATTGTTACTTCTTATTTATGCATATCCTCAACATGATACTTGTCAGTTTTTTTCTACTTGTCATAAATATTTAGTTTAATCTTTGTTGTGCATTGTGTACTTTGCTCTTTTCCTGACTGGATCCGTTGATTTAGGAGTTGATGAGGTTTATGCCCCCACCTATTATGGCCCCTATGAGGGAACAGATGATACTTTTGAGGAGCTGGTTCCCCCCCAGGAGACCACTTCTGAGGAGTAGTTAGCAGATAGTTATTATATTTCTCTTTCAGCTTAGTAATCGGGTTTGTCCCCGATTTAACTTCTGGTTCTGTAATAAACTATGGATCTATTTGTCACACTTATTTATTTGAAATCTTAGCATTTCTTTTCCTGTTATTATCCTTGCCTATTTATAATTTGTGAATGAGCTAGATTTATTTTAACTGTGAATATGACCTAGACAGCGTACTACCGCCGACACTGCGGCGTAGGCTGGACGTACCCACGTACTCGTGCCCGAATATCCGGGTACGGGTCGTGACACTACCTGTAATGTCCGGAGCACAGTTCGACGGTAGAGCACTGCGTTCCGATCGAGGCTCGTTCAGCCTAATAGGAGTTGCTCGTGCTTGAGCAGTGGAGCAGGAAGAGGAAGCGACCTTCTTCCCCTTAGCAGTGGAAGTCTATTTAGGTACCATGGCGATTCTGAGTTCTCAAGAAAGAGACAAAGAAGAAGGATTCTTGGAAAGCAAGGGTTTTGTGAAAACAGATAAAAGTTTTCTCTCTTGAGACCTTGGACTATTTATAGAGTTCGGATGACTCTCGAATCCCTAACCAAATCCGATATTTAATATTCGGTTATGATTTGGAACCACGTCAGTCCACTATTTAGGGAAGACGGACAGTCAGTGGATCCAGAATTTACGCGCAGAGCAGATCTATAATTTTACGCTAAGGAAGTTTTTACGCTCGAAATGCTACAAATCTACGATTTTACGCTCAGAGGCTACAAGTCTACGGTTTTACGCCCAGATGCTTTTACGCTCACGAACTTTTACGCTCAAGAGGATACAAACCTACAATCTCATCCTCAGAGGCTTCAAATCTATGATTTCACGCTCGGAAGCTTTTTACGCTTAGAGGCTACAAATCTATGATTTTACGCTCGGAAGCTTTTTACGCTCAGAGACTACAAATCTACGATTCTACGCTCGAAAGCTACAAACGGCCAATTACAAGGGTTTACGCAGAAGATGCTCCTTTTTGGCTACAAAAACATTCTAAGTGCCTGAAACACACAGAGTTTAGCATTGAAGATGACTCTTCTTCTTGGGCCATTTGGAAGTCCATCCAAAGTCCAGTCAGAATATTTTACAAAAGTTCAAGTATGGCTTGGTCGACAGACATTTCTCGCCCTTTTTTAAAGGATTTTTCGAAAAATCATTCTTGAAGATGATGATCTGAACAAGAATTCTTCATATCAGAGAAGTGACAGTTCAGAATTCTACGCGGCTCCTCGTCCAAAACAACATGACAGTTTAGATCTTCAACTTAAATGCTAAGCAGCTTTCTACGCGTCTTCTGTTACGCGTTAAAGACAAGACGAGATCAGATATTCTTTTATCAGAGTCGGCGTAAAATTATTCAGACATATCGAAGCTGCACACTATTCAGATTTCCTCACAGCAAATATGGCAAATCATCAGATGCGTAAAAGAAGACAAATTTATTAATCATGATTACATATGATGAAAATCCAGTCTACAAAGGGTTTTTTATCTTCATGATTACATATGATGGAAATCCTTTTTCTACAAAGGGTTTCTCATTTTCGTTTGAGATCACACCAAGAATCTATTTTGCCAGGTTCTCATATTGGTGTAAATCTTTTTCCCGTCTTCTACGACACTTCATCGGCTTCTTGGACCGACGAACAAGAAAATGATAAATAACGGGAGGATACAGAACTGGGCATGTATCAATTTTATAAGCCCACCCTCCATACGCCATGGCAGGCATGCCCTAGATTTGTGTTGGGGGTTCAGTTCCAACTCAATACTGGAAGACAGGGCCAAACTGCCTAGCCTCGTCCAGCGCCATGATGGGAGAAAATACAGCTTGCAAGCTGTGTGGCCAAATGAGACCCTTCCTCTCTCCTGGACGAATTGCCATATGAAATTGCTGATCATCCCGAGCAAAGAAAGCTATGATATCCTTCCATGATCCATCGTTACAGAGGATATTTGCTCGAAGACGCCTCTTTTTACGGCTGTTTATGTATTGGAAGAACAAGATCTTCTTCTTCCTCAAGTCAGTATGACGAATCTCGACAACCATCTCTCTTTATGGTGAAGGAAGTATGGGAAAAATAGGTTAACTCACTCGCCTTTATATAGGCAGAGGAGAACACACCAAATCCTAACAAACTCCTAAAAATTCGCTGAGAAATTAGCCTCGCAGAACGAGTCAAACTTGACCGTTTCATGCTTCATTCAAAGTATTTCAAATTACAAAGAATTTGAAAACTTTGAAGGGGGTCTTGTAGAAGCATGAAAAATACGCTGGGAAATTATACGCGTAAACCCTCAACATGCAGGAAGCCCGCGTAAAACAAAGCCCCAGCACTGGGTGGCGTGAAACATGATTCCAAAGCCATCGGCATACAACAGAGCTTCAACGCTATTCAGCATAAAATATAGCCCCAGAACAGCCCGCGTAATACAGTATTTCCAGACTGCTTCGGCGTAAAAAGGTTCCTACATCGCCACTTCGACGTAAAACCTATCTGCTTTTAATGTAGCAGGAATTTGTACGAGGAACTCTTCGTATTTCTCAAATGAACCTGTCAGTGGAAGCAGTGAACCTGACTCCTGACAAAGAGTACTGCACGACGATCGAGAGGATGGCTGTAATGATAATTCTGCACAGAGTCCCAGACTGTCGTCTAGTGACATAACCCTTGATATAAGACGTTGTTTACGCATTCAAGAAATACGCTGCCTATTTTACACAGGCAAAGATGAGCTTTTACGCTCAGGAAGAGACGAAACCAATCGCCACGTCAAAAGCTGTTCTTCGTACAGAACTCGAGGCACGTCTCTGCAGTTAATGCGCGAGATGGGGGCAGATCTCTGCATTTAATGCATGAGATTTGGTTCTACTTTTAATGACTGGGTGAGCTATAATTTGGGCTAATACTTCCACATCACCATCCCCACATATTATGCCAACCAGGCTATTTTCAGCTATAGGAGCACGCCGTACGCTATCTCCTTGAAATACGCCAACTCAGGCTATATTTGCAAAGAATCAAGCTTTACGTAGAACTTGGCTTCTACGCCAACATGACAGCTACTTGGCTTCTACGCCAACATGACAGCTACTTGGCTTCTACGCCAACATGATAGCTACTTGGCTTCTACGCCAACAAGACAGCTACTTGGCTTCTACGCCAACATGACAGCTACTCGGCTTCTACGCCAACATGACAGCTACTCGGCTTTTACGCCATCAGAATAGCTATTTGGCTTTTACGCCTACGAGACAGTTATTTGGCTTTTATGCCAACCATCTCTACGCAAGGGGCAGTTATCTACGTGGCTTGTATGCCTTGATCTTCGATAAGCGATTATACGCATTACCTCATAATGGAACACGCGTCACACGCCAATTCAGGAGATCATTCATACGTGGGTAGCAGTTATTATAACCGCCGCATAAAAGGTGCAGCTCTCTCCGCTGTTCGGTTTCTACGCCGACTGTAGCTGAACTCTATAAATGGAGACCTCCGGCCACGGAGGTCCAGGGTCAAAGATTTTTCAAGGTCAAGAGAGCACATATAGAGAACTTTGGCAACGAGAGTTCAACCCCTCCTGCAGTCTTTGAAGCTTCTTTTTCGTCTTCTACAACACTTCTTCGTTATCGTGTGGTCCAAGGGACAAAGTGATCGACCGCAGATCAGACTCCTATAGCAATATTTCCCCAGAATCAAATTTTTGTACTTAACATCCTCGTATAAGATTAATTGTACTTCTTTTTCTTGTTTATAAACCAAAGAAAGGGTTTCGTATAAACCTAGTTTCAATTTCTTTCGTTTATTATCAAACAATGTCCATATTACCTCTGAGCAAACCTTCCGAGTTTCGGCTATCGATTATCATGTCCATATTATATCTGATATCGGTTGACATCTCAACTTAGCACCCGTACTTAACTCTAAGTATGCCAGTGGTGTTAGGTACACAAAAACTGCCACATCCATATTACCTCTGGCAGGGCTTGTCTTAAAACTTATTACTTGTACTCTCGTGCACAAGAAGTAATAGGTCCACAAACATCCCCCAGTGGGATGCCCGCAATGGAAACGAGTTGTTCACGTCCATATTACCTTTGAACTATCCTCATTTTCCCCAGCCGAGAAAAATTCAGTTCATGTCCATTTTACCTCTGAACTACGTCTCTCCACTATCCCCATATTTTACAAGCATCCGTCAGGGCTTGTCCCAAACCCATTACTTGCACTAACGTGCGCAAAAAGTAATGGATCCACAAAAATTCCCCAGCAGGATGTCTTATACTAGCCACAAAACCCATCATAGGGTTTGTTTCAAACTTATTATTTGCACTTAACGTGCGTAACAAATAATAGGTCCACCAAAGATCCCTAGTGGGATATCCTCAACAAAGCACGGTATTGTACTACGTCCATATTACCTCTAGTACGATATCCGAAGTTTACACAAACAATCATAAAGAAAGGGAGGGCCCTCAGGTGATTGAAACCACATTCTCAAATGGCGCTTACAGATGAGCCTAATGAAGTTTTGATAATGGCTCCTATCAACGGCAAATTCCCGAAGAAGTACTATGCTTGATCTCCTTTGCTTAGCAGAGTATAGTGAAGATTCCATTCTGACGACACTACTTACAAAAGTTAGTTGGATCATATTCTATCAGGTACATATAACCTCTGAATATATCTACTTAACTAATTTGTAAACCTATCATGTTCATATTACCTCTGATAGTGTTTTGTATACAAATTTAGTTGGATTATATTATGTTAGGTTCATATTACTCCTGAATAGATTTACATTCAGCCAAGCCTTAACGAGAGTATATCATGTTCATATTACCTCTGATATCACTTTCATCCTAGCCTATCATTTATATTCCAAAATGATAGGTCCACAAAGTCAGATAAAGCCTCTTTATTATCTCCGGGAAGAGCAAGTTACAAAAGAAGCAAAAAGTACATCATTGGGGAGGAGCAGTCAAATCACGAATCTGTTGCGCCAAAGCGGCCATCCTCTCATTCTTGGAGTCCAAGATGTTAGCGCGAGCCCACTCCAGTCGTACCTCGTCATTGCTCAGGAGTGATAGTTCGGACCGAACATGAATAAAATCGGCATGGATGTCGGCCGCACGTGCCAAGTTCCGCTAAGCTGTATCCATTCGGCCCTTCAACACATCTCGAGCTGCCGATGACTGGAGAGCCCACTCCTTTGCCTGAGCGTGTTTAGCTTCCAATTTGCGGACCCTCGCTTCATTTCCCTCACATCCGGCCTCGCACTTCGTTAGATGAGGAATAACCTCCTCCAAGACGGCCTGCTCTTCATCCATCTCCTGCTGCTGTGTCTGGATGGATTTGTTTAAGCATTCCATCTGTTCAGCAAGCTTCGCAGTCAAGGAGTCGTACTCGGCCTGAATTATATCGTCGACGTTACCTCGAGATAGTTACAAATATTCGTTAATGGGTTATTCCAAACCATTAACTATTTGCTCCAGTGCATCAGCTCTTCTAGCGTCGTTGAAATTTTTGATCGGCGCTATCGCAAGCTGGGAGGACGTCAGCAGATTATCAAAGCTCAGGTTCTTCTCCAGCACCATGGAAATTAATTCTTTCAAACTGCGGTAGAATAGGCTGGTATATTGTTCAATCAGCATATCAAAGACTGGATGCACGCTAGGAGTGGCTGCGATACCGGGAAATATCCTTCCACGAATGACCATGGAGGATGTTGCCACGACAGTCGCCTCTACAGATGGTGCTACAAAAGAACGAACACCAGCAACGGTTGAAGTTGCTAGAGTACTCAACGAAGGAGGCACAGTCGCGATGATGGGCTCATTCTCCTCTGAAGATATCTGAACTGCTGTTGGCGAGACGACACCCGAAAATATTGCAGATGAAGGATCGGCAGCTTCAAAGCATGCCCCTTCGGTATCAAACAACGCCGTTTCATCGGCAGGATCCGCAACAAAATCAAAGGTTGCGTTAACTCCGCCCTCCCCTAAGATGTCTTCACCTAAAGAAGACAAGAGAAAGTTAATATCAATTTGATGTTAATTTTCCTAAAAGAGGCATAAAGACAACATTTACCCATGGCCAATGGTATGTATGTTGCGTCCGCAGCCTGTACAGCTAAATTATTTCTTAATGATGCTAAGCGAGCTGTCATGCCTGGAGAAGAGGGTGCACCAACTGACGTTGGAGGATAGTCTTCCCAGTCGTCACCAAGATCTACTCGAGGCTCATCGGGTGGAATCTCGCTGGAAATACTTACAGACGAAGTAGGGGTGATTCCCATTATTTGTCTGGATAAAGGTATCCTTAATATGTTCGGCCTCGAAAGCGATCTCGTAGCACTACCAGAAGCAGTAGTAGTAGCAGCGATCTCGAGCAAAGAATCTTCGGTACTGTCAACCGGAACTATGGAGGTTCCCTCTCTAAAAGGCGAAGGACCTCTGATTAAATAATCATCCCCAACCGGGGAAACAACAAGCTCGCTCCTAGAAGCCCCTCTGGTGGAAGCCCTTTTCGGACCTCGGGCAGTCTTCTTCTTGCGGGGGGAAGGCTCTTTCAGAGTAGAAGCCTTCCATTTCTGGGGGATAATAAGAGGCTCGACTGGCGGAGCTATTACGCCTCTCGGTATTATTAACAAGAACTCGTCTGCCCCGGTGGTGTCTTCATTCTCATCCGAGGAAACAGACGGAATCTCCTCCCTTCCAGTGGACCTATGGGAGGGCATCCTAAAACTTCTATGCATATCAAAATCGCGATGGAAGGTATTGATGGACGCATAGAATTGTGCGTACGAGTGAAGTATGCGCAACTCCATGGAGAGAGAAGTCGCGAGCACGGCAAAAGTTGCACCAGTACATCCCGTGATGAAGTACCGCCACCCTCTGGCTCCATCAATAAGTCCCCCTTTGGACTTGAAGCTGGTAATGGGATTCCCCACATGCAACTGGTCGTACCCAAACTGCCGGGCAAACCGACTGGGCAGATAAGGCTCCAAGTAGCAGTTGTCCTTGCTTATGTACAACAAATGGGAAGGTCTAATGCAGACCAACCAGTAGAAGGCTTCAGGAGAAAGAATGGTCCTCCCTTGACCCCCATCATTAAGCTTCGTCCCCTGTTGATTGATATGTACGGGGAGGACAGTACAGAAGAGCTTCCAGTTGTGGGCCACATTTAATGCCCGCCGGCAATCTATAACGGTCGCCACATCCCAAGGGGAATTCTTGTAATTCAACAAGAAGTTATTTCTTGAACTGCTGGCGGAGCCGAGAGATATCACCCTGGTGTTGTAAAGAATTAACCATCCCATCAAATATAGGAATGGTAATTCCACTCGGGGAAATCCTTCACGCTGCGTCTCATCCGCGAGGAGCCCATCAGTAAGGGCCCTTAGGCCTGCTTGTATTCTACATACCATAGCAGGAAGCAGGCCCAGTCTTGCTCCGAACACCAAACGCACTGCGGGCCATAAGGTGTTGCGGTGTATGCGATCCGCAGATGCGATGCCAGGCACTACCCAGCGGCGTAGCCAGACAGAAAGGAAGCCAACCAGTTGAGCCTCCCTTGACAGAGGCTTGCGACAATGCCTCATATAATTGAAGGCTTTTGTACCTGCGGGATAACCCCCTCTCTCCTCGTCAAAAATATGATCTGAAGCCCCTGCGTCTTCAATAAGGTCATCGACCGTGTTAGCATTGAGCATGCTCAGGAGGTTCAAAGGCCTATCTCGGCTATCTACTACCTTGTCCGGCTTAGCATTTCTAGCCTGGTGGAAGAAGAGGTAGGTTGCCCACTTGTTGATGTGAGCCAAATTAGACGGCTCCTTGTAGAAAGTGGTACAGGCAAGATAGTGGCACATCAGCTCCTGGTACACTGCCACTGTCCGAGGGTTTGTATCCCTCAGCTCCCTATTTGTAGGGACATACTCTTCATAAGGAGTGTCCCCTATCGGCAGCTTTGAAATCTCTGCCATCTCATGAAGGGCCAAGCCCAACTCACCCAGCAGAGTGGCAAAAGTCCCGGTGAGCGAGTTGTATCGCTCCATCAAGGCTAAGAACAAGTTGGGGTTGACGGACAGCCCAATACTTGTGGCACTCACAACCGCGAACAAGCCAATATTTTCCAGCTCCACCTGGAAATATTTCAGGGCCCAGGCAGTTAAACTGGCCTATCGAAGATTTCCCGGGCTAAGCCATCCACTGGTCCGAGGGTTAACCTTGGGGTACATTCCTCCCTGCCCCATAAATTCATTACAGAAGGTCGATATCCTCACCGGCTGGATCAGCGAATTGTCCTCACTCGGGACGCTACCCGACAGTAATCCCCTAAAGGGCATAACTGGGCCCGAAGGACGGCTCATATAGGCCCCCCGATCGTATCCCTTGTTGTATAAGATCTTCCCCGGTCGGCCGTGAAGATCGGGAGTCAAAGTCCATACCATCTTCCTGGGATGGGTGGCATGGAAGAATGCCGAGATAGGGTAATCCCTGGGCATCCTGGGCAAATACATCACTGTGCCCTCAGCAGTAAAAACCCAATCCTCCTTCTTGGGCTTGGTCTGGAATTGTTTGTCGATAGCATCCCCGAATAAGAAACCCGATTTCTTATACTCCGTCCCGTCTATGTATGTCAGGGGCTCCCCACTGATCATACTCAGCAGCATGCGTTCTCCTTGGGACGAGATCAGGGTTCCCCTTTCTTCAGGATAATTGGCTCCAGAGATGAGGAATGTCACATGGGACAAGTCCTCCAAATAATTTAAATTCAGCATCCCGACAGCAGAGCCCATCATCTCAGCCAAAAGAGGGATCTGCAAGTCCACTACAAAAATGCAAGAAAATAAGTCAGTTTTTACGCTAGACGTTACACTCTTGCAGTTTACGCCAAAGATTATCAGTCTGAGCTTTTACGCCAAGACTGTAAAAACTTGAGCTCTTGCGCTGGAACCTATTTCTGAGGCATAAAATTCAAGGTTGGCAGTATACGCCAAAATCTAACAGTCTGAGTTTGTACGCCAGACTGCCAAAATTTGAGTTTTTACGCCGGAATTTACATCCTGCGCGTAAAATTCAAAATTTGTAGTATACGCCAAAATTTTGACAGTCTGAGTTTTTACGCCAGACTGCGAAAAGATGGAGATTTTATGCTGACACATTAAAAATGTGGGCATATTGGTTCGCATATACGTACAACGTGTACGGAGGGTTTTCTTCTCGCAATCTCTACCTGTAATGTCCGGAGCACAGCTCGACGGTGGGGCACTGCGTTCCGATCGAGGCTCGTTCAGCCTAATAGGAATTGCTCGTGCTTGAGCAGAGGAGCGAGAAGAGGAAGAGATCTTCTTTCCCTTAGCAGTGGAAGTCTGTTTAGGGGCCATGGCAAATCTGTGTTCTCAGGAAAGAGACGAAGAAGAAGGGCTCTTGAAAAGCAAGGGTTTTGTGAAGACAGATAAAGAGTTTCTCTCTCAAGACCTTGGGCTATTTATAGAGTTCAGATAACTCTTCGAATCCCTAACCAAATCCAATATTTAATATTCGGTTATGATTTGGGACCACGTCAGCCTATCATTTGAAAAAAAGAAGAAGACGGACAGTCAGTGGATCTAGAATTTACATACAGAGCAAATTTATGATTTTACGCTCAGAAGATGTTACGCTCAAGAGGCTATAAATCTACGGTTTTACGCTCAGAGGCTATAAATCTATGGTTTTATGCTCAGATACTTTTACGCTCAGGAGCTTTTATGCTCAGAGGCTACAAACCTACGGTTTTACGCTCAGAGGCTACAAATCTATAATTTTACGCTCAGAAGCTTTTTATGCTCATAGGCTACAAATCTACGATTCTACGCTCAAAAGCTATAGATGGCCAATTACAAGGGTTTACGCAGAAAATGCTCCTTCTTGGCTACAAAACATTCCAAATGCCTGAAACACACAGAGTTCAGCTTTGAAGATGACTTTTCTTCTTGGGCCATTGGAAGTTCATCCAAAGTCCAGTCAGAATCTTTTACACAAGTTCAAGTATGGCTTGTTCGACAGACATTTCTCGCCCTATTTTAAGGGATTTTCGAGAAACCATTCTTGAAGATGATAGTCTTAACAGAAAATTCTTCGTATCAAAGAAGTGACAGTTCAGAAATTCTACGCGAGTCCTCGTCCAAAACAGCATGACAGTTTGGATCTTCAAAGACAAATGCTAAAGAGCTTTCTACGCGTCTTCAGTTACGCGTAAAAGATGAGACGAGATCAGATATTCTTTTATCAGAGTCAGCGTAAAATTATTCAGACGTGCCAAAACTGCGCACTATTCAGACTTTCTCACAGCAAATATGGCAAATTATCAGATGCGTAAAAGAAGACAAGTTTATTAATCATGATTACATATGATGGAAATCCAGTTTACAAAGGGTTTTTTATCTTCATGATTACATATGATGGAAATCCTTTTTCTACGAAGGGTTTTCCATTTTCATTTAAGATCACACCAAGAATCTGTTGTGCCAGGTTCTCATATTGGTGTAAATTTTTTTCGTCTTCTACAGCAGTTAATCGGCTCCCGCGGCCGATTAACAAGAAAATGATAAATGGTGGGAGGATACAAAATTGGGCATGTATCAATTACGCAAGCCCATCTTCCATACGCCATGGCAGGCATGACCTAAAAATTGTGTTAGGGGTTCAGACCCAACACAATACTGGAAGACAGGGCCAAATTGCCTATCCTCGTCCAGCACCATAATGGGAGAGAATACAGCTTGCAAGCTGTGTGGCCAAATGAGACCCTTCCTCTCTCCTGGACGAATCGCCATATGAAAGTGCTGATTATCCCGAGCAAAGGAAGCTATGATATAATACCATGATTCATCGTTGCAGAGGATATTTGCTCGAAGATGCCTTCTTTTTTGGCTCCTTACATGCTGGAAGAACATGATCTTCTTCTTCCTCAAGTCAGCACGACGAATCTCGGCAACCATCTCTCTCTTTGTGGTGAAGGAAGTATGGAAAAAATAGGTTAACTCGCGTGCCTTTATATAGGCAGAAGAGAACACACCAAAATCCCAACAAATTCCTAAAAATTCGCCGAAAAATCAGCCTCGTGGAACGAGTCAAACTTGACCGTTTCATACTTCATTCAAAGTATTTCAAATTATGAGGAATTTGAAAACTTTGAAGGGGGTCTTGTAGAAGCATAAAAAATACGCTAGGGAATCATACGCGTAAAACCCTCAATATACAGGAAGTCCGCGTAAAACAGAGCTCCAGCACAGTGTAGCATAAAATATGACTTCAGAGCCATCGGCGTACAGCAGAGCTTCAACGCTATTCGGCGTAAAATATAGCTCCATAACAACCCGCGTAAAGTAGTCCTTCCACACTGTTTTGACGTAAAAAAGTTGCTACATCGCCACTTCGACGTAAAACCTGTCTGCTTTTAATGCAGCAGAAAGTTGTACGAGGAACGCTTTGTATTCCTCGAATGAACCTGTCAGACGAAGCAGTGAACCTGACTCCTGACAAAGAGTACTACACGGCGATCGAGAGGACGGCTGTTATGATGATTCTGTACAGAGCCCCAGACTGTCGTTTAGTGACATAATCCTTGATATAAGACATCGTTTACGCATTCAAGAAATACGCTGCCTATTTTACACAGGCAGAGATGAGCTTTTACGCTCAGGAAGAGACGAAACCAACCGTCACGTCAAAAGTTATTCTTCGTACAGAACTCGAGGCACGTCTCTACAGTTAATGCGTGAGATGGGGGCAGATCTCTGCATTTAATACACGAGATTTGGTTCTACTTTTAAAGACTGGGAGAGCTATAATTAGGGCTAATACGCTCACATCACCATCCCTGCACGTTACACCAACCAGGCTATTTTCAACTATAGGAGTACGTCGTATGCTATCTCCTCGAAATACGCCGACCTGGCTATTTTCAACTATAGGAGTACGTCGTATGCTATCTCCTCGAAATACGCCAACTCAGGCTATATTTGCAAAGGTGCGTGATAAGGCTGTTTAGCCCAGAATACGCTCGATATCTCAGTCAAGGAAGGATAATTGGCTATCTCTACGCTGGTTACCTGTTATGCAGCTACTTGGCTTTTACGCCAACATGGCAGCTATTTGGTTTTTACGCCAACAGGACAGCTATTTGGTTTTTACGCCAACAGGACAGCTACTTGGCTTTTACGCCAACAGGGCAGCTATTTGGCTTCCGCGCCAACAAGATAACTATTTGGCTTTTACGCCAACATGACAGTTATTTGGCTTTCATGCCAACCTTCTTTACGCGAGGGGCAGTTACCTACGTGGTTTGCATGCCGTGATCTTCGATGAGCGATTATACGTGTTACCTCATAATGGGATACGCGTCACACACAGATTCAGGAGATCATTCATACGTGGGTATCAGTTATTATAACCGCCGCATAAAAGATGCAGCTCCCTCCGCTGTTCGGTTTCTACGTCGACTGTAACTGAACTCTATAAATAGAGACCTCCGGCCACGGAGGTCCAGAGTCGAATCCAGGGTTGAATCCAGGGTAGAATCCAGGGCGTAGAAAAGGTGGAGAGAATTGAGGAGTCACAGACAGAGATCAAGGTCAAGAAAATACCTATAGAGAGCTTTGGCAACGAGAGTTCAACTTTTCCTGCAGTCTTTGAAGCTTCTTTTTCGTCTTCTACAGCACTTCTTCGTCATCGTGTGGTCCAAGGGACAAAGTGATCGACCGCAGATCAGACTCCTATAGCAATATTTTCCCAGAATCAAATTTTTGTACTTAACATCTTCGTATAGGATTAATTGTACTTCTTTTTCTTGTTTGTAAACAAAGAAAGGGTTTCGTATAAACCTAGTTTCAATTTCTTTCGTTTATTATCAAACAGGAAGATCCCTGTCGGGGATGGCAGCGATACTTTTAAGAAGTCGTACTTCTTGTTTGGCGACGCATTGGAGTCTTCTCAGTCTGGCATGGGTGCGATCAGAGAGAACTAGTCATTTATGTTCTGCGAGACGGAGATGTCATTTCCCTTCTTTGAATGCTACCTCTCTTTATCAGACTTAAAGGTGATGATGGGTCAACAGTTGATGGACTGGAACCTGACCCCTAAACCACAAGGAGCGCTCATAGGCAATATCCGGTGTAGTACCGAAAAGAACAAGGAAGAGTTTTATTGCATGAAGGAGTCACCCTCGTACTCCCAGCCGGGAGGTCTTGTTGGAAGTGAACTGGGGTGAAACCTCAGCATATACACGGCGGACACCTTCCTTCATCGGTTGCCATGAAGGGAACTTACCCCCCAGGGCATCTGCTGACTCTCAGCTGGGCTCATTATAACATTTCCTGGTGTCGTCTGACCCAATGGATTCTGAAGAAGTTCGAGCGGGAGCTCAGTGTCGCAGACTTATTTTTTGCTGTGAGGGGCACCTGCTACAGTTTGGAGATAAATCGTCCCCCATTTATTGTCCTGATGGAGCTGTACAATCTTCGTATGGGAACCTTTTTTATACTTGGCGGCGAGATAGGCCTGGCTTTGCATGAGATGTAACTGACACCGAAGTTCAGTTCCGATTGCCAATAGCCGGAGTCGTGCCAAGAATACTATATATGGCTGCCAAGTATTATTGTACGACCAACGTCCCATCACCTAACTTTGACCCGTAGAGGAGTTATATCGAGGGTGTAACGCCCCGCAACCGCACGGTACATTACGCTGAGTCGGATTGAATGAGGCAATAGCTGGTTATATTTTTTATTTATTGGATTTGGGAACAAGTATTGATTGAGTTAGTTTCATGTGCAGATCGTAAGCGGAGTTCGATAGAAACAGATGTTCGTTCAGAGCAGTATTGGGATAGCTGAATTGGAGCGATAATGTTGTCTTTCTTAGTCTGACCGATCGGATGATTTGGAGAGCACGACCTACTCGTACGGTCATACCAATTGAATAGATTGTGCTTTGCATAGGACCACGGGTTTAAGGGATCGACCGTATCGGCAGGGCAGGATGCTTAACGAAATTAGACTTGGTGAGTGGGCTCTGTCCCTTCTCCTCTACTCCTTCATGCCTAATAATATGTAACACACGTAATGGCTTGAACACTTGGACGAGAACTTGGAAATTACTATACTGTGGCTTGCATAGAGTGTACGTCGTTTGCTTGGATAGATTTGTGGCTTGAGTTGGTTATCGCGTTGGGAAGTTGGAGCTTGAGTAGGCAGTTGGATCTAGAATTGGATTATATTTGGGGCAGTTGGAGAAACAGTTGGAATTATACATCTTGGTTGGAACATCGGGTAATTCGGACGGGCGGGCGAGCGTGCATCCGTGCACGAGTATCCCTTGGACGCTTTGTCATGCAAAGCGTGTAGTTATGGTTCAAAATCGTACAACTGCATCGGCAAGGACATTGTGCCACTGTTGGGGCATTGTGCCACGGGATTGTTCTGAGCGAGGGGTGTTGCACCAATTGGAACACTGTGTCGAGAAGCGGCATAGTGCTTATGGGGGTAACTTGAGATGGTGCCTTGGGATATAGTTGGAGAATGGTTATGGATGTTGGTTGGATTGAGACTAGATAGTTTTGTGGGGCGAGAATGCTCGATTCTCTCATCATACCTACTTAGAGTTTGCATCGGTCACGTACAACTTGTTGCGCATAGGGTTTGGTTTCCTCGAACGGGATAAGCTCCGGAGTACCGGGACCGTTCGGCCATGGAGAAAATAATGGTAACGTGCCTTGGGCGCGATGTCGACAGTTTGATACGACCAGGCGGGCTAGCTACCCAGTCTGGATCGAGTAGAACTGCAGTTAATCAGTCCTTTATGGCTTAGCCAATGACTTTATATATATAAGAGTTTGTTTGTTTTGCTTTGGTTTGGTTTGTGCTTTTTGTGTAGGCGGCGGCAACCTTGCCTTGGTAAGAGTGTGCATATCGAAGATTGGATTATAAGGCTTGGATTGAAGATGGATATTGAGGCTTGGATGATGGTTCGATAGGTTCTCGCGTTGCTTGGGTTTGAGTAGGACGATTTGTATGCTAGTTTACTTTTGAGTTGGATATATATTTGCTTGTATATTGGCTTGAGTTGAATGCTTGCATGCTTAACCTGCTTTACAGTTTTCCATAACATGTCATACCTTTGCCATGAAATAAATCTAGGATTCAAGTAGAAAGATCACCATATAACTGTTTGCATCCACTATTCCACTTAGTGTCAGTTTAGACGAGTGGGTTACCCCGCTCACCAGTACGGCTGTGTATTGACCCACGTTTGTGGGCACTATTTCAGGTTGTCACGACCCAGTCCCAAAATATATGGGACCAGGCCACGTGCCAATGACGAGAGCGTTGTACTCTGCCACATTGTTGGAACATAGCTTTGTGAGAGAGTAAGTATGGTTGATGACCAGGTAGTATGGGCAAATTAGTACTATCCCGACGCCAGCGACAATATCGCCTTTGGGCCCTATTCTTGAAGCACCAACGAAGAATATTTGCCAAACGGCTTCTGCACTTGTGGTCATGTTTGAATCCGCTACCTCGTTGGGAATTACCTCGTAAAGCTTCAAGGTTTTCGGTACAAGATGGGCTGTTAGGAAATCTGTCAATGCTTGGCCTTTGACCGCCTTTTGTAGGACGAATACCATATAGTATGGTGACAGTAGTATTGCCCACATGGCTAGGCGAGAGTTGAGCACTCTGGGTTTAGTCATAAGGACTATGAGATGATTGACTTACGAGATCACATGGATGGTTTGTCCTGCCATGTAATGCCCTGTCTTCTGAATGGCGAAGACCAGAGTGAGGCACTCATTCTCAATAGGGTTGTACCTGTGCTCTACGCCGACCATCATTTTGTTAAGATAGTAGATGGTCTGTTCGTGACCTGCATCACTTTTTTAGGCTAGTAAATCTCTGAAAGAGTGATCCATCATGCGCATATATAGCAAGAAGGGTCTTCCCATAATGGGGGCCACCAATACTGAGGGGTTCATGAGATACTTCTTGATGTCGTCGAAGGCATACTGACATTCTTCGTTCCAGACAAAGGAGACTCCCTTCTTCATAAGCTGAGTGAACGACTGACAATATCCAGAGAGGTTTGATATGAACATCATGATGCATGCCAGTCTTCCTTGAAGGCCATGAAGTTCTCTAAGGTTCTTCGGTGGGCGCATTTCAAGGATTGTTTTAGTCTTGTCAGGGTTTACGTGGATACCCTTCGAAGTTATGACAAAACCCAGGAACTTGTCGCTGGAGACTCCTAGGAAGGATTTAGTAGGATTCATCTTGAGCTGGTGTGCACGCATGAGGTCGAACACAGTCTTCAAGTCCCGAAGGTGATCATCTTTGGAGCGACTCTTGACGGCGATGTCATCAATGTAATACTCCACCATCTTACGTAGATGTTCACGGAAGATAGTGCTCATAGCTCGCTGGTATGTAGCACCTATATTCTTTAGACTGTAGAACATGCCTGTGTAGTAGTACACTCCTATCGGTGTTCGGAATGACGTATTCTTCTCATCGTCGAGAAATATCTTGATTTGATTATAGCCTGAGAATCCGTCCATGAAGGACATGCACTCGAAGCCACGAGTGTTGTCGATCATTATGTTTGTGATCGGAAGAAGAAACTCGTTCTTAGGGCATGCCGTATTTAGATCACGAAAGTCAATGCAGATCCAGATCTTCCCATTATTTTTGACGAATGGCACGATGTTGGCTACCCAATCCGGATGTTGTTCCTTGCGGATGAAGCCACTAGATATCAGTTTGTTGACTTCAACTACGATGGTGTTTATGATGTCCGGTTGGAACCGTCATTGTTGTTGCTTGACTGACTTAGCATGCGGTAAGATGTTGAGTTTGTGGACCATAATTTCGGGGTCCAGTCCCGGCATATCTTCGTAACTCCAGGCAAAGACATCGATGTATTCTCTGATGAGTTGTAGCAGGGATTCCCAATCCCTATCGGACAGACTCTTGTTTATGAAGATTGGTTTAGGGGAGGATTCGTCGCCCATATCGATTTATACGACTTCATCCTCAGTGTGAGGTTTTCGCTGTTTAAACCACATCTTATATTGTGCGTCTAGGCATTGGGCCCACGGTTCTACTTCAAAGTGTCCAGGTGGATCCTCGTTGTCTTTCTCAGGGTCGGTTGACATTATGTTGGCAGACAATATTTATTTGAGCATCTTCTTGATATTGTTGTTAGAGACCCAAGACAAAGATTCTGAAGAGTGAGAGTGTAACTCATCTTCTTCATCAGAGCCTTCGGGGGTTGTGGGAGGCGTGACGTACCCTAAGCCATGCTCGATCTTATGGTAGTAATCTTCGGGCTTGCCTGTAGTAGCCTGCAGACACATAGGTAGTCGTCGTCCTTTGTCGTGGTTCAAGCCCCTAGCATCTTTCAGATCATACCCCATCTTTTGGATGAGGTGCTTGGTTCGAGAAATGTACCGGTGAAATGGTATATTTTCGGTATCGAGCTTTGGCCCTAGTTTCTCTGGGATGAATGATTGGAAACTTTCTACTTTTTTGAAGAGGATGAGTTTGTCTTCTCGCTTCCTTGCTGGAACTATGAAGTAGGAGTTCTGACTAGTAAGAATCCGATTGACCGCATAGGTGGTAGTCACCTGTGTATGCAGGTGCAGTCCCAGACCATTCTTAAGGGAATATAGCGCTTTGAGATGTGCAACATCCGAGTAGTTTAAAGATAGCCCTTTATTGATAAAATACGGTATCTTATCTTCCGAAATTACATCGTCAAGAGAAGGGACGTTAGCATGAGCGGCTACGTACTCCTCCAGTTCGTCTTTCCCGAGCTCTATCCCCAGTGCGAGCGATAGCTTCGGAGGTTTCCTGCGCAACTTTACCACAAGAGGTTCAAAAGTCGTAGTAGGTGTCAAACATTCCTTCAATGATCGACTCGGTCTACGAATGCGAATGACTAGAGGCTCAGGTGCTTTCCTGGGCAGTTTTACCCTGAGAGAAGGAGCGGTATCCGAAGTGCGTGCTTTAAGATAGACTCTCAAGGGCTCATCCGATGTTGTCCCAGTATCTCCCTCATCGTCGGCATCATTGCCACCTTTATCTTGGTGGACTTGCTTGTAGAGGATCGAGTCAGAGTAGTAGGCCTCGCCCCCTTTTAATGGATCAACGTCGACAATTTTGTCTTGACGATGTCATGATCGTCCACGTACTTCAAACACTGGTGCATGGTTGACGGTACGATCATATACTAATGTATCCAATGACATCCTAATAAGACGTTGTAGGATACGTCTATGACGTAGTAGGTGACCTCTATTTTCAAATTGTCGATATGATATTTTAAGCGAATCTTGCTTAGAGGGTAGCTTCTCCCAACGTTGAAGCCACTGATGGCAGTATTAGTCGCTGTCAGGCGAGGCTTCGGGATGCCCAGAGTCTGAAACAGACTTCGCGGGATGGTGTTGATTGACGAACCGGGATCGATGTGCATCTGGTCCACTTTGATGGGGTCGATGTACCCTGTGTAATATAGAGGACGATCGTGCCGATTATTCTTCCGCAACATGTCTTATTGCGAGAACGTGATGTTGGACATCGTCTCCATCATATTATTGCAGTGGGGGCATGCGACAGGATCCTCAGCTGGCGTCTTGACCTATGCCAAGTAGGTTTCGACATTCTGTAATGCCTCAATCAGAGCAACCTGAGTGTCTTTGGAGAGTCAGAGAAGCTCGAATAGTAACAACTTCACTGGAGTATTGGCGAGCTGTGCCAAGATGTCGAAGTTGTAGGATTTCTCTAGCCCCTTAGTAGTATCTTTGCGCAGTGGTCCGTCGAAGCAAGTTTCTTTCTGTTTTGACTTGTTCGCTTCTTGGGGCTAGGATAGACCCAGATCAGATATTACAGGTGCGACAATAGGGAGCGCACCATCGTCAGGAATGTCATACTCTCGTTGGTACGCTAGGCCTGACCTTGTTATTCCGGCTATAGCTTCTTCAGACGGGATATAAACTGTGTAACAGGATTTGGACTTCTTGCCCCTGGACTTGGTGGCAGAAGGTGTTGTCTGCTGCATCAAGTCTGGAGCAAGATCGGGATGGACCCACATGACCTTCCCCCATGTTGTGGTGAGAGGTATCAGCCCGGCTGTTTGGTCACGAGCTGGCGAAAGATTGACAACATCCATTATTGCCCAGGGAATTAGGATTACTCCGTCTTGGGCTTCTGTCGTCGAAAAGTTGTCGAACTGGAGAGATACCATGTTTGCGGCAACTGTCTTGTCATCGAAGTCCAAAGTGAGGGTCTTGGTGTCAAGCAGCCGTTGGATGTACCACTTTAGTGTGTAGAAATCAAGTATTGCATGATAGACATAACGATGGTAGTGGCAGTACTACAGATTATTCACCTCGGCTGCCTCAATATAGCGTTTGACGTCGGGGAGCTGAAGCTTGTTTTCCTACATCAGCACGTCAAAGATTGCCATGAAGTCATCGTCTTCGAAGGAATAGGTTTTCTTCGGTTTTGGAGCCTCTACGGGATATTGCTCGGGCTTCTTGGCTATATTGGCGACCAGAGCCTGCTTTCCCTTGCCATCCCGTGCATTATTGTCACTGTTGTTGTCGTTGTTGTAAGGACGCTTTTTCCTATCATCAGTGACAGGGATCTGTATTCCTAAGAGGCGGGTATCCTTCACCTTCTTCTCGGCACCGACATTATTTATGATGAATGCCGTCCAATTTTTAAACTGAGAGTCGCCCATCCAGAGCATGACTGTAGGAAGGAGATTCCTCTGGCAGGTGTCTATCAGCGTAGACTCAGGGTTACCAGAGGGTAAATTCAGCACCACTTGCCTGTACCGCTCGATGTATTCCTGTACATTCTATTTCTCCCTTTGTGTGATGTCTATTAAAGAGGACATTGTCATGTCATTTCCCCCGTCGTAGAACCGAGCAAGGAAAATGCCTCTGAGGTCGTCGAACGACAAAATGCAGTTGTCATAGAAGCTGCATAACTAATCGAATGCTATTCCAGACAATGCCCAGACAAAGAGCTTGGTTAAGAGGACATCGTTGCAAGGTAGATGCCCCATTGCCGTCTCAAAATAACTCATGAACTAATGGGGAGATATCTTTCCATCAAACGTAGTCAAGTTGAAGGGCTTGTACTTGGGCGGATATGGTACGTCTCTCTACTCGAGGGAATACGGTTGTCAGATCCCAAGCTCGTGCAGTGAGTCCCAATTTTCCATAGAGTCTAGGCGGGTTCAGAGTTCTCGCACCTCCTGCATTGCTTCCCGAGCTTCATCGACTGCAAAATAAGCAAATAATCCGGGCAGGGGATGATTGCTGCCAGCGGGTGGAGCGGTTGTATTTGAATCCCCGTTGGTCCTGGGGTCCAGGCATGCTTTACCAAAGGCCCTCGCTGGTTGTGAGACCATATTTGCCTTGATTTCCAGCATTGTCTGGGTCAAGGCTTGCATTGATGCGCTCATGGTCTGTATCATGGCCTCGAGGGTCTCGAGGCACTATCGATCGTTGGGGCCCTCGTGATCGTCCCTGGTCATGTATATTGTTCTCACATGGGAAGAAATAGATGGAACGGTGGACATCATACTTTTTGCCTCAGACTCTTGCCGTGAATAGTCATCCGGGAAAGTTGGTATTGTCGCCTCCTCTTCGAAATCGGAGGGAACACTACCCCCAGCGTAGAAAGTTGCGTCCACTTGATGAGGGTGGCTACCCCGAGGGTCCTCCGTATCTGTTCCCTGGGAATCACCGTCTTCACGGAACGCCGAATTGTCATAGAGGTCCGAGGGATTACAAACCCAATCTTGTATAGCTATCTTAGGTCTTGAGAAAGAAATCTCCCCAGTAGCTGGCTGTCACGCCCCGATCCCGAAAGGGTCAATCGTCCTCGCTAGATCCTTTGCGGAACTGATTGTCCTCGCTAGGACGTGATGCCGTGCGAGCCTGGAGTTGCTCTCGCACAAGGCAAGAACGTGTAGTAATAGGAACCCATTTGAAACACAAGTTAGAAAACACATTCACAGATAGTTGAACACAAGTATAAGAAGAAATATGCTTTTCATTGATAATTCAGAGTAATTTACAAGAGTTTATATTTGATGCGCCCCTCGGCTACTTGGTTTGCATTACAAAAGAAAACTCAAAAGGTAGCGCGCGCTCCATCAGATAAGTCTTGTCGTTCGTACATTATGCCCTTGTATAGATTGAAAGTCCATGCCTCCAAAATGAATTGGCTTCAACTATACTTCAAAATAGAAGAGCTTCTAATGCCTTCTTGTCTATCCACTAGCGTTGCACCGTCTAAGTGCCTGAAATAATTGCCCACAACGTGGGTCAGTACTAAGCTGTACTGGTGAGCGGGATGAACCCACTCGCCTAAATCAACACTTGCTTATTATGGGCGAGTATGCATTAAAATGATCTTGCTATTGTGAACTAAGTGAATTCAGTTCATATCAGTTGCATAGTTTTAGAGGAAACAAAATAACGTTGAACCCATAAAGTACATCGGTTGCTTACTCAACCGATGCACGCCTTCCCTGCAACGAAACACAAGTATACTTACCATATGCACAAGACAATAAATTAGCATGTGTTCTATTTCTATGCGGTCATTGGTGTGATCGACACCATGGGAACTTATCTAAGGCATTACGGCACGCCCTGTCAGCCCGGGTAGCAAGCCCTGCTGAAGGTCCCACAATGCATCGCGACTAGCACGATCAAATATTTCTCCCCGGGTCGATACGGTTCCAGTGCCCCAGAATACTGTTTCGAGAAAAATGCCAAACCTTGTGCACAAGTTATCCCAGACCATGCAAATGCGTGAACAGTTCAATTATCAAACAATGCATGAGATAAAACAGAAAAAGTAAAGCAGGAATATATATACTTATGCAATAGTTCATATTTTCTCAAAGTCGTGTTCCGATTTTGGTGTCCCATGGGTCCAAACTCTCTGAGGCACCAGGCCGCAACCAATAACCCAATTTCCTTTCTATTGAAGCTCGTGTTTATGACGTGTTCATGAATACAAGTTAATCTATAATTCCATGTTCCTTTCTTAGTGGCTGGCATGCATTATGGCTAAGGATTTTCTAGGCGTTCAGTCGGGCATCATCAATTGAATGTTTGAAACATTAGATATGTTGACGTGAAGAAGTAAAAAAGAAGGGTCTGAACCACTCACTGGTTAAGGAAAATTGCTGAAAGAAGGAGTCGTGCCTAGAGATGATCAAACATCAGTTACGCGGACCTACAATAGCACGAGCACCGGGTTAGAATCCTTTGCCTATTCTTCCTCTCGAATTCTCCAAGAATCAAAGCTCCAAGTGAGAAAGCCAACAACGAAAACGAAGCAAATCGAAAGCAACACCAAAATAAAATCCCAAAGCGACATCAAGAAAACCAAACAACAAAACACGAAAACTATTGGACTCATTTCAATAGAGGCCTATCCATGAGTTAAAAATGATCATCGCTTTTCGTCCATGGCTAAAAGGATGCCGAAGATCTAAACACCAAAACTATGACTCAGACAGACTAACCACAAGCCCAATTATATAGTGTGTATCCCGGTCAGATCGGGATTTGAGGTACTACATTGGCAACTTCTTCTTTGAGCGGGTGCCTAAGAAAACACTTTCCGTGGGTTCCGTTGCCTGTCCTCCTTGGTCCCGTCTCCTTGACCTATCGGCCAAGAGCGACGGACTGGAGGTGCTGGACTTCTGACTTTCCATTATGGAGGAGGCCTTCCGAGCAGAATAGCATGAGGCAAAAAAAAAACTCATCTTCCTTTGGTGCTTGCACCTGTTCTCCAGGTTGCAGCCGGGTGGGTGCCCTTGGTTGCAGCCGCTGGAATGCCGACTGCCTTTTTGTAGGTATTGTTGTTTTGTTACAGCAACAGTTGATGATAATGTTGGCACAATGATGCCCTGGGGAGGACACTTCGTATGCCATGGTTGTTTCCCTCGCTTTGCGTTTGTTATTGATCACATTGCGCAAGTCAAGCGAGGGATGACTCACCTTTGCGCCCTTCTTATGGGCCCGAGTAGACCGAGAACATGGGTGCGTAGGTGTTGATTTTGCTTCCTAACCTAGGCTTCGTACAAGAACTTGCCCCAAGTTGCCAACGGAAGACTCTTTAGACCGACACTGTCCGATTGCTACTGCAGGCTGGACGGATGGGCCAGTTTTGTTTGACTTTCCGTCAGGGCACACACAGTAAGCGGCACCTGCTGGCGGTCGGTCGAATGAGCAATTCCTTGAGCTTGGCGAGCTCGCATTGCCTTAGACTTCTTCGTCTTAGCATGCTCCGGTGCGTAGTATGAAGAGTCCAAGTTCACATATTTTCCTATTTTAGCAAGACGCATGGAGTCAGCGCTGCATGAAATTTGATCGAAGATGGAACTTCTGTGGTTGTCCTGGCCGCATGTGGACATTTGCCTGCGACCAACGATCAGTGTCGTATGTGGACTTTTGCTTGCGGCTGTCGACTTATGTGACTTCTGTTGTGGCCGCACGGAACATGCCTCAGCACCCGAACATCTAGCATATTAGTGTTTTTTTTTGCCAGAGTTTGGGCGTTGAGCACATTCCTTGTCCGAGGAGGCTGTCGCATGGGAGGTGGACGCATGATGTGCGGTTCCTGCGGCCAAGAGAGAGACAGGGAGAGCATGCTCCGTAGTTGGGTGACCGTAGTTGGGTGAGGCACAACGGCCTTTGTAACCTATGTCTTGTGGGTCTTCAGGTGCTGAGCACCCTGCTTGTTGGAAGGGGCTGCCACATAAGCAGTGGACACATAATGTGCGATCCCTGCGGCAGAGAGAGACGGGGAGTGCGTTCTCTGCAGTTGGGTGAGGCACGGCGGCCTTTGCAACCCATATCCTGCGGGGCTTCTTAGGCTTTGCTAGCCTTGGAGAAGGGCTCGTGATGTCCCCGGAGAGCATTTTCTCGAACGCTTGTTGGTCGAAGCACACCACAATCATCCTCTGGGTGGATCCCAGTTTGGCCGCGTCAGACTGCGTCACTGTCTTCTCATCAGAGGAGAAGGATGTCCCTAGTAGATTCGTCATCTTGTTTTTCATTACAAGTGAGTTTAGATACACTTTCGTTTAATAACCAACAAACGTACAAAGAGATCCTAGACAGGGTATCTAAGTACAATATTTTAATCTGGGTAGTGACGATGGAGATCTAGCGCGGTAGCGTCTCCTTTACTCCGTTAACGGACTGATGAGGGAATGAGGATGCTCTCTCCTGTTTTCTCTCTCCTGAGCTTGTGTGCCCGTACGTAGCTCCCCCCTTTTATGGTCTCTGAAGCAGAAAAACCAGCCCTTTGGAACGTCCAAGTTGCTTTTATTTATAGCCATCATGCGGATGGGTTATAGGTGCCGCATATGCTTCTGTTTGGTGACCGTAGGGGCTTCTTCAACAGAATGTGGTTACAACTATCGTCGTATGCCATGGACAGGCTGCCACGTAGCTTCGGTTGGGAACTGTTATTGATGAGATCACGGGGTTGTTTTCAACCCGTTGCGTACATGACTTGGTCAGCTGGACACTTAGTCAATACTGATTGTGCGAGAAATCTTCTTTGGTTGGAACGGAAAGATCGAGAGCCGTATAACGTCATGGCCGCATAGCGTTGTGGCCGCATATGTGCTCTCGCTTGGCCTTGGTCGGGTGGACACTTTGGCCGCATGATGATGAGGCCGTATGGGTATGTCGTCGCATACGTGCTCTCGTTTGTCCTTGGTCGGATGGACGCTCTGGCCGTACGTCATTGTGGCCGCATATGTGCTCTCGCTTGGCCTTAGTCGAGTGGACACTCTGGCTGCATGATGATGAGACCGTATGGGTATGTCGCCGCATATGTTCTCTCGTTTGGCCTTGGTCAGATAGATACTCTGGCCTTACGACATTGTGGCCGCATACGTGCTCTCGTTTGGTCTTGGTCGGATGGACACTCTGGCCGCATGATGACAATGTTGCATGGGTATGTAGTCGCATGTGAGCAAGCATGTGGCATGGCACATCTGTCGAGGCCATTAATGAGTTGATGTGACTTTTCGTCTTTTTCTGAGCCGTCGTCTTCACGAGTCTCGAAGCATCTCAGTGTGATGAGTGATGGGTCAGAGAGTCTGACAGACATCGAATGTTGTGTCAGGGGGGTCTTATGCGGCCCCCATGCTCTGTGGTCGTTCAGGCCGTATAGAGTGTACTATGCGGCTTCTAGATCTTTGGTTGATCAGGCCGCATGTGACTCCTCTGTGGCTTGGTTGTTCAGGTCGCATGTGGATTCTCTGCGGCTTGGTTTTATTTTTTTTGCGGGAGCATGACCTTTATGCGGCCTGCATAATTTTTCATGCTTCTACAAACATGTAATATAATATTAGACTATTTTATGCAGTAACTGTAATTATATTTTTTGGTGAGAATATAATTGAAAAAATAATATAAATTCTTAAAATTCACCGATATAGGGTGTTTATAAGATAATTAAAATTATACTACACTTGCTTTTGGAAAAAAAAGCCAACAAAATCAATAACTCAACAAAATTACCATATATATATATATAATGAGGCTTCAAAATGGCTCAAAAGTGAGCCGTCTAAGCCGTTTGTAAATACTCAACAATTTATTTAAAGAATTAATATTATGTAAAAAAAATTGTTGGAAAAAATAAATTTGTTATAAATAACGTCACGAAAAATTAAACTTGACCAACCAAGAAGAATGTCTCTCACCTTAACCGCATGAGATAGAAGAGTGTTTGATTATAGTTATATAATATTATGTAGTTAAACAATTAATTACTTTTTATTTTTTATTTTAACTTTTTTATTTTAAATTTTAAATTTTAAATTTTAAATTTTAAATTTTAAATTTTAAATTACGTGAGGATATACGTACAGCTTAGACGGCTAGTACTTCTAAGACTTTTTATAAAAAATAAAAATATACCCATAATAAATTATAATTAAAATATATTAAATTTTTTGAACTATTTTATAATAATATTAAAAAAATTTATTTTATGTGCAATGTTCATACATTTACTAGTATTTCAATAAAAAAATAATACTTTTTATAAAAAAATAAAAATATATCTATAATAAATTATAATTAAAATATATTAAAATATTTAAACTATTTTATAATAAAATATATATATATTTTACATACAATGCGCGTCATAAAGGACGACTCAAAAAGAATAGAAGGTTTCATAAAAAAAAATCCATATAATATAAAGCTAACCAAATGTGTATAACCGAAGAAAAGGAAAAAAAAATAAAAAATAAAAATCGCCGGTCCCTCCACCCTCTCTATCCCATCCCCCAGATCGATAAAGCCTTCGCTGGAAACAAGAAAACTCATCAATCCCCAAAGCCAATCAAACCCTCTCGATCGATCGAAGCAACCACCAACCGACTATGTCGTCCAGCGCGGAGGAAGGAGGAGGAGGAGGAAGTGGTGGTGGACTTTCCGGCAACTCGTCGGCGGCGGCGGCGGCGAACGCGACGAGGAAGAAGGTGAGCAGGACGTCGCTTATACTGTGGCACACCCACCAGAACGACCTCTCGGCGGTGAGGAAGCTCCTGGAGGAGGACAGGGACCTCGTCAACGCCCGCGACTACGACACCAGGACCCCGCTCCACGTCGCCTCTCTCCACGGCTGGATCGACGTCGCCAACTGCCTTCTCGACTACGGCGCCGACGTCAACGCCCAGGACCGATGGAAGAACACTGTAACAATTCCTACTCCCCACTCTCTCTCTCTCTCTCTCTCCATCCACACACTCACAAACACATGTTTTCTGAACGCCCATGCCAAATATTCGTAAATGCATCACTTTATCGGTAAGGAAACCTAGTGCTAGAATCAAAAGGGCATTGAAATAAAAATCATAGCATCTTCTACAGAACCATATATATACTATAACAAAGAGTCATTTAATAGAGGTGGTGCTAAAGGTATGCCCAGAGGGAATTTGTTTCATCGCCATTGTTGTCATCCAAGCTTTCTCCGGTTAGAATCGGTTGGCTATGAATGGGTTGGCTATGGAAAGCTTCAAAATTTGATTGATAGTTTTTATGACCAACTCTTTGTTGGAAGTCAGACCATCAATTATTGTGCCAAATTCTTAGCCAAGAAAGCCAAAAGCAAGAGAAGGCCTGTCCACAAAAGTAGGTAAATCTATCTTTTTGGTAATGTTGTTTAAGATCGTGCAACTACGAAGCACCCTCGACGATCCCCTAGAAAAGGAAAGAGTCTAGACGATGAGGTAAAAGACGGTCATTTTATTCTTTCTTTTTTCATATTGCCAATTCAAAAGTTAGCAAAAACTCATAGTTTCTTCAACTTTTCATTTTTGCATGCAAAAAAGTTAATTCCTCACAGCCTTAGCTGCAATCCTAGGCGTTTCAGGTTCTGTATCCCCTCGTCGCCTTAGACAACCATTTCGAACTGTTCTGACTTAAAAGTGACATGATCCCTACTATTTTCTTTTGGATCTGGAATCTAACCCAAACCCAATAACTTAAAGCTATTGATATTATTAAATATTTTAAAATATAATACAAAAGAGAAAGTACAATACTTTTTTTTCCTCTTCATTCCCTTCCCTTTTGTGTCTGCACTAACACATTAAATCTCATTCCTTATCTCTTATTATGATGTTCATTGCCAGGTGGCAACATATAAGACTCATCTTAATTTTTTTCTTTTTTTATATCTCGTTCTCTCTCATTGTTTTTCTCCTCTTACCATTTGAAGTTAATGATACTTTTAGCAATTGTTTCTTAATTGAAAACTCCGTACAATTGATGTTCAAGTATGATACTTTTGTGTTTAGTATACACAACAAGATTAGTATGGGATGCTTGCAGTTTTTTAATTATACATTTTTCATACCGATTAGAAGGAAACCACAACACATTAGGGCGGACCACAAGCTTGTCTTGACTTACTACACAGTATGCACCCCCAAATTTAATATCGAGTCTTCATGTCTAGGCCTTTTGGTCCTTACTGCCTTCACAAGCTTGGTCTGAGCTAATTGAAACTCACTACTCATAGATGAGAGCTACTAACGACTTGGGGCATCAAAAGATTTAGTAACTACATGTTTATATTAACCTAGCTACCGAATATCCCACAATTTTAGTCTTGAAGCCCTCGCCTCGGCACCTTGAAGCCTCGCCTAGGCCTTTTAGGGCATTGCCGCCTTGCGCTTCCTCGCTACCTCATGCCGCCTTAAAAAGCTTGGTAAAGATATGAATTAAGGTTAAATATTTTGCATTGGAAATTTGGGATAACCTACATTTACAATGGCTGAAAGTGCCTACTTGTCAGCATAAACTTTAATCTTATGCACCTTGTTTGGCTTTATAATTTAGAACACTTTTATTCATAGTTCAAAGTCTTGTAAATACTGATTTAGAAATTATTACCTTCAATATAGGGTGAATCATAATGCCTGATTTTCATTACTTAATAAAAGTTGACTTAATCATACATTTTGTTGTAGGAGAGCTTCATTAATTTTGTTTCATATTTTGTACCACGAAGACAATCTTAGTTGCAAAATTTTTTGATGTAGGAGAGCTTCACATTTTTATTTCATAGTTTTTTTTATCATAAAGATGCAATCTTACTTGCAAGTATGCTTACATAGATAGTTGATAATTAACTTGAATTTCCACTTTCGCAGCCACTGGCTGATGCAGAAGGAGCTAAAAAATATAGCATGATCGAGCTGTTAAAATCATATGGAGGATTGTCCTTTGTAAGTTTCTTGTCAATGTTTGATGACATGCTTTATGATTGCACCATCAGAATTGTTTCCTTAATATTGTGATTATTTTGTAATAGTACTGAGAAGGTCATACATGTTTATTCTCCAAAATTGACTCCACTACTGCATGATGATATGATAAAACATATTGTTTGTACTTATATTCGTGTATTATTTGGCAAAATTCACTGCTTGCTTCCCTACTGTGAGAAATGTGCAGCATTTATTAGCTTTAAGCAAATTTATTATTATAACTGTGAGATGTTATCAGGAGAACTGATTGACTAGCACCTCTCTATGCAACAGAGGTTTTTCCCCCTTCTACTTTCCTTGTTACAAGATATTACCAGTAAATAGTATATATACGAAAAGGAAAGAGAATATAGAAAGCTATATACATCTAATGAAATATGTAGTGTACTTAACTATCCTAACTTTTCTTCTTGATGAGCAATCAATGCCACTCTGCTTGCTGCAAAATTTTCAGGCAGGTTCTAGTAAAGCACTACCAGGTTCATAGTCCTCATATAGAGTTTAGTGTCTCAAGGACTGAACTGCCCTTTTGTAGCTATTAAGGTTAAATGAGAGGATAAAGAAAGCATGTTGTTGATTTGAAAAAAGTGTCATGATAATAATGATTTGGAGGCCCAACAGGTGAATGGGCTACAAAGATCGTCTTATTGAATCAGGGTGTAGTTCGATCTTTCATGGTAAATATCACAATATTTTATCCTCCAGACACAAATATCCAGAAAATCAATTTTCCGAGTAGTTGTTATCCATATGGTTGTAGAGTTAGAGAAACATTATAGACAATAAGAACAAAAATGAGATAGTATAAGTTCTACTAAAAATAGAATCTTTCTCATCAATAATTTTGAGGATGTTAATATTTTGGATGTCTATCCAAACATCGACCCCATTTTGGATGTCTATCCAAACATCGACCCCAACATCATGAAGTATCTCTTTCAAAATCCGACCAACATCACAAAGTTAATGTGATTTACTGTGCATTAGTAAAAACACCCTTAGGGCATGTTTGGCAACCGAAAACTATTTGAAAGATACTTATTTTCTTTTGATTTTCTAGAAACTAATGAAAGTAAGTTTCCAAACTAAAGAAATTGTTTGTTGCTAGAAACTGGAATAAGGAGACTTGAACAATTTGATTACACTCTATTATTAAAATAGTGAACTCGAGGACTATATTGAATTAGCTTGCATCACTCTTTCAAACAAAAAGTACTACCAAATATTGACCCTCTAGTTTCCTCGAGTTTCCACCAATTGAGATGGAAACTAAATGGGAACCTAGTTTCCAATTTTGCTAATGTGTCAACGACTTTCTAAACTTAGTTTCCAAGAACCAAACAATAGACTAAATGGAAACTAGGACATCCCACTAGGTTCCTAGTTTCTATGGTAGTTTCCGGTTGCCACAGGGGCCCTTAATGTTCACAATTTCATTTTCAGGAGGTACAAAATCAGCAGGCAGACGCAACACACAAAACACGAAATGAGCACATGGATACAACACGATATGAACATGGTGACGTTGACACGTCGTACATTTTGGTGTGTCAATGTTGGGTTCTACATTGACACTACACTAATTTGGAGTATTCATGCTTCCAATGCAATCACAATATCCTTTTGCACGGGTATCAACATCTAGACCTTGAGAACATAAATTTTAAAGAATTATGTTGAAGTTTGTTTCGAAAGAAGCCTTACTATATACCTTGAATATAAATTTCATTGTGCTTCATGTAACAATGTAGAGTAGAGAATGGTCGGTCCTAGAGTGCATAAGATGGAAGACTTCATCTGGGGTCATACAAAGCCTTAATAATGTTGAAACTATTGGGAAATAAAGGTAAAAGTTTTGGGTCTTCAATCTAAAGTTTACTATGAGTAACTTCTTTCAACATCATCGACAACATCCACTACCACTACCACACCTTCTCACTTCGGTTGTTTTGGAGAATTAATATGGAAGAAAAGACATTAACTTTAAACAATTAAAGAGCCGGTGAATATACCTAAATAGTAAAGTGTGATGGTGAAATTATAGCAACTATTGGATGGAGTTTATGTTGGACTAGACAAATTATTGAGTATGCCTAGTTAAATACAACATCCACAGCAATTTGGCAAGAATTCCATTCTTGCTCTGTGTGTGATTGCAGTACTATTTCCCTTGAAGTTGCTTGTAAAGTGATCTTTAATGAGTCCGTAAAGAAATTTGTCCAATATGTCATTTAAGACACCTCGATGATCTCACCTGGGTGTTCAACCACCTAGAACTCACGCGGCGCGTCTTATGTAATTTGATTTGAGAAGACGCTTATATCCGATACTACCTACCATACATATGTAAAGGTATGATATATTGCATTATGTTGGGCCCACATCCTGATCCACTTGTCCATGGATAGTTAAGGAGACCATAAAGGGAAGGTGCGAGAAGTAGAGGTTTTTGATATTTGTCCCAAAAAGAAAGGTAGTGACAAACTACTTAGTATCTGCATTTTTCGACTAATGGTGTATATATAACATATTGTTTTATATATTTAATTGACTTAATATACATGTTATAGGCTATAATATCGTAAATACTTTCTATTTCGCTATAATCATCATCCAAGCCTTCATCATCTAATGCTTCTCCACATCAGAATGGGGTTGGATGTGGAGCAGACAGAAGCTCCAGAAAACAAATTGAGAAAAGTTGTTTATGATCGGCTTATAAGCTTCAAGTCAACCTTCTGAGCCAACTTCGGAGCTGAGTTAGATATTGACAAGAGAGGGCCTTGCCATAAAACCTAGGTCAATTTATGAGTAGGTAGACCTACCTTTTTGGTATGCACTATGTAGTTTAAGCACGTTCAATGACCAAGGAGAACCCTCTAAGTTCCTTGGTGACTAAGAGTCTAGACAAAGAATTAAGATGATACAATTTGCTATTGGGGAGTGGATTCATCTATATGGCACATTAAGCACCTTATGCACACAAAAACATAAATAAATAAATAAGTTTACGATCCCAAAGAAGATGGAAAAGTCATCCCTTTCCGACCCAGGCCATATTTGTATTTGGAAGCTGACCAATTCTCATGCATAATAACTTAAAAGCCATAGATGTTATTAATAATTTAATATAAATTATAAACAAGATAGAAGGAACATTAGCCTTTCTCCCTTATCCAATCAATTCCCTTCCCTTTTTGGGTCTGTTCTAACCCACCAAATCTTATATCTGATACTGAACCGTCAGGTGCCAGTAGGCAACTCTTTCTCTATATTTATACGTCTACTTTCTTTCACTCACTCTCTCCTCCCTCTCTTTATTTCTGCACAACTTGACAACAAAATTTTCATACAATGCTTAATAGTTTTTTAGGTATACATTTATCAAATTAATTAGGAGGAAAGAACAACACAAAATCCAAGTCAAAAACCACAACCTTGTTTCATCTTACCTACTACACACTCCTAATTTTAGTCTTGA
Source organism: Iris macrosiphon (assembly GCA_036927795.1). NCBI lineage: Eukaryota > Viridiplantae > Streptophyta > Magnoliopsida > Asparagales > Iridaceae > Iris > Iris macrosiphon. Next base: position 127,994,999 of record JAYESA010000016.1, on the reverse strand, counting down.
GGCACCTAGCTATGCCTTTTGGTCCTTTTCTGTCTCGCCACCTCGTTGTGTCACACTGCCTTAATGAAATTGCTTTGGAATGTAGATATGAGCCAGCCATATCCAATATTATTGTCGAGGAAGTATCGTGCAGGATGTGTTGGATACAAATATGACATGAATAAGGCCCTCCATATGAGACTTATGAGTATTCATGCAACATAAGCTCTATCTCATCCTTATGTTCCATGCTTGTTGTCGAAGCTTGCAGATAACCTTAAAATCTCAAATGTTAAATTTCCCTGTATATTAAATTGATAAGGGATTTGATATATATATATATATATATATATATATATATATATATATATATATATATATATATATATATATATATATGTTGTCACAGGCGACGCCTAGGCGTTCGGGTTGGAGGGGGCTCGCCTCGACCTGGAAAAAAATTCATTGGGTGAGGCGATGCTCGCCTAGGCGCCTGCCTAGGGTCGACAAAGGGAAAAAAAGGCGGTTTAGTTAGGAAAAAAGAAATTTACTTAGATGTTGAATATTGGTTATTTCATATTTGTTGCTTCTTATATTGATTAATGCTTATTTCTTAATGTTTATTGCGTATTGCTTCTTATATTGCTCATAGTTCATAGTATACATAGCTTATAGCTCATAGTATTTCTATTTATATACATAATTGCTGTTTTTTGGAAAACAACAGCCGGATTCTGGGCAGGCGCCTAGGCGAGGCGGATGGGATGTCGCCTCTCCTAGCGTCTAGTACAATATATATATATATATATATATATATATATATATATAAAGGAAAATAATTATATTTACATATTTTAAAAAGGGTAATTTATTGTTAATAAGGAAAATAACAATACAGGAGTGTTAGGACTCAGATGCCCAACACCTTGGATGCATGCACCAACGCAGCATTACATACTTGACACCACTACTCATGGTAGCCTACTAGACTGGCCCTTGGTAGATCTTGCACTGACTTTCAGCTTTGGGGTAGAGTCTAGATTCTTCCTCCTAGCTTTCCTCCTCGGCGTAGACATGACCTCTTGCTCCATCTCGTAGTTACCTTACTTCAACATCTGGAGCCATTTCTCATTTTCTCTGGTTAGTTGGAGATCATCTTGTTGGGCCAAAGAGAGATCTCTCCGAGTCAGTAATCTCGTCTGTTGATGTCTCAATGCAACTATATGTTGAGTTCCACCCTTTGGAGAAGGGTTGAACCTCAACCCTTGAAGGAGGCTTCTCTCCTATAGTACTATCTGCTCTGCTTGGGGGTGGCCAGATTCATGGCTAGAAGAGGTCTCAGTGGAGGCCCAGACTGGAACGGATTGTACACCCGAAGATGGACCAGGAGTCACTATGCGTGTTGGTCCTAACAACGTCTCTATCCCCGTCAAACTCCATGTCGACCTAAGACAAGTGGGTAGGATAAGTGACCTCGGGGGTAGCGTCAACTCTGGTCACAACTCAGCCCAAACTATCATGGCGACCAAAGGAGCATGGTCGAGTAGACAACCCGGATGCCGATTTATTAGGCAAGTGGACATGATGAGAATCCACGCTATCACGGAGAACTTCCATAAGTTTTTCTCTTAGGACTTTTCTGGAGGGGACCGGACACATTTTCTCGACATGCATAATACAACGACACCGAGAGCCCGTCGGAGGCATCCACTCGTAGGATACAAGCTACTCAAATCTACGTCCGTCCGGGAGCCGAACTAGGACAACATAGGGTAGAGTCATGCACGATGTAATCTCGATCAAAACGCAGGCATATGCCAACCACTTGCGGTGTGCCGTGGCAGTGTCTATGCGGATAGGAACTCCAATAACGCTCACAATTTTCTAGATTGAAGGTTCATTCCAGAGCTGGAGGGGAAGGTTTGTCAGTTGCACCCAAACAATGATAAAGGATATGAGGTTGCGCTCCAAGGAGATCATAGGGTCACATCGTTTGGTGATAACGAGCGCTTGTTAAACATCCATGATCCTCCATGGAGCACCGTCTCTAAATACGAATCCATTGAGAATCGCACAAAAAAGAAGTCGTTCTCGCAATCGAACACCTCCACGCTTCCTACCGGAGCCTATACCCTACAGACAAACTCAACAATGGCCAGGTAGGAAGGCCTATGCCCGACCGCATACAAGGCTAGGGAGTTCTTCCATTCTTTGACCGACAACTGAATGTCCTCGACAGCAATATCGGTTGTCCGAGCACCCTCTACCACCACATGCGGCTCCTCGAAATGATGTCTGAGGTCTACACCAACAATAGATGGAGAGCACAAGTTTGTCCAAGAGAGAGGTTTGGATTGAGAGAGTTTGCACATGAGAAGAGCGATTAATAGGAGTGCGAGCTACAAACCCCATAGCAACCGACCCCGACAACCTATGGTCTTTGTCGAGTTGGGAGAATCTGCCTCCCTACCTTTTTTTGTCGGCCAACTCACCGGGTGATGTCGGTAGGGATAGACCTCGATCCCATATCCATTCTCGGAACTCGAGGAGCACAAGGGCTGGCCTACTCATAGCCTTATCATGATCAGGTCGAGTCATGCTGCGTCGTTGAAACACTTTGACCACCTTCTATCCTGATCGCGAGAGCCAGGGAGACCGAACCCACCTTAGCAGCCGACGGAAGATGGCCATCAATCTTATGCTACATGCTAGCAAGCCCTATAACTCAGTCGGACGAGCCAACCCTCCCTCCAGCTAGGTCGCGAGAATCTAGAGGGTGCGAGCCCTCGAGATCGGTCACTAGAAGCTAACCATCTCTGTTACGGGTCGGTTCGGGTGAACCTATACCCGTTACTCACATAGACCGGTCAAAGGGAAAGACACACAAGATCCGGCTAGGGTTGCCTATACCTAGCCGGCGGCATTACTTGGCAATATTATTAGTAATATTAGCAATAGTTAGTTTTTTTTCAAGGAAGATATTATTAGCAATATTGCTAATAATGTCTTTCCTTGAAAGGAAAGATATTACTTGGCAATATTATTAGTAATATTATTAGCAATAATTAGTTTCCTTTCAAGGAAGATATTATTAGCAATATTGATAATAATATATATTCTTTCAAGGAAAGAAGTTACTAGTAATATTATTAGCAATAATTAGTATGATTTAGTTTTCTTTCCAACAAATTATGGTTAGCAATTGTAGCCATCATCTATCTATATATAGAGGTGAAAATTCTCTTGAGAAGATTATCAAAGAAAAGTTTAATAAAAACATAGGCGGTACTTCTCCCAATCTGAGAAGCGCCCGCGCCTGCGACAAGGCGCAACATCAAGGTCGGCCGGTCACAAGACCAGACGGCTTCTTCATCGTCTTCGTCCCATCGTCCAGTTACGCGTGTCTTCGCTAAGCAAGAAGAAGCGCGTAACAATCTCCTCCGCACGGCTGGAAAAGACCTAGGGCTTGGTCAGGGAAGCCGCCGCCCCCGGGTCATAATTTATAGTCACATGTTACTGATTTCACTCTCTCACCATTCATATTCAGTTCGTTGGGCTTATGCCCTTAGTGAAGTTTGGAGATGGAGAGGAGAAGAGGAAGTAGGAGAAGAGAGAATATGAGAAAGGAGATTGCAAGGGCCTTAAACCCTAGGTTGCATTTCATGTCTATTTATATTGATATGCAATACACCCACAATTACTATTATACCCTCATATGATAAATAACAAAATAAAATAACTCTAACACCCTCCCTCAAGCAGGAGCATATAGATCAGACATGCCCAGCTTGCTACATAAATCAGAAAATGGACCGCGAGCAAGTGGTTTGGTGAGGATATCACCTAATTGATCCTCTGACCGAACATAAGGAGTGACAATCTGTTTCTTCAGCAACAAATCACGAACAAAATGACAATCCACCTCGATATGCTTCGTGCGCTCATGAAACACCGAATTACTTGCGATAAACATTGCCGACTGATTATCACAATACATCTCCATCGGAATAGGAATCATAATTCCTATTTCATGAAGAAGAGACTGCACCCGCATCATCTCAGAAGCTGTATGAGCCATCGCACGGTACTCGGCCTCTGCACTAGAATGAGCCACAACATTCTGCTTCTTACTACGCCACGTGACAAGATTGCCACCCACAAACGTACTATAGCCAGAAGTAGACCTCCTATCACTGCGAATGCCTGTCCAATCAGCATCACTGAACCCAGTCACCGTAAGCAACTGGGAAGGTTTTTACAACAAACCCTTTCCAGGTGCACCCTTCAAGTATCGAAGAATGCGAGAGATAGCCTCCCAATGTGGTTGCCGAGGGGCAAACTACTCCAACTGCATATGTGATGTCTGGTCGAGTAACAGTAAGATATATAAGTTTGCCAACCAAACGTCTATAATATCCAACATCCTCAAATAACTCTCCTCTGTCAGCATCAAGCTTGTCATGATAATCCATAGGAGTCTCAACTGGCCGACACTCCAACATCCCAGTCTCGGAAAGCAAGTCTAGAACATACTTGCGTTGTGACAGATACACCCCCTTCTTAGATCGAGCAACCTCGATTCCAAGAAAATATCGAAGAAGACCCAAATCCTTAGTATGAAACTGACGACTAAGGTAGGCCTTCAAGTCCGCAATTCCAGCATGATCACTCCCAGATATAATGATATCATCAACATAAACAATCAACACGATAATACCTGCTGAGGAAGAATGGCAAAACACTGAATGATCTGATGTGGTACGCCGAAAGCCATACTGAATGAGAACTGAACTGAACTTGTCAAACCAAGCACGAGGTGACTGTTTCAGTCCATATAATGCTTTCTTCAAACTTTCTTCAATCGACATACGAGTCTTTTATTTCCTTCTACAACATATCCCGGTGGTTGATCCATATAAACCTCCTCCTGTAAGTCACCATGCAAGAAAGCATTCTTTATGTCCAACTGATATATAGGCCATCGGTGATTAACCGCCACAGAAATAAGAATCCGAACTGAATTCAGCCGAGCCACTGGAGAGAGAGTCTCCATATAATCCACGCCATATGTCTGAGTATACCCTTTGGCAACCAACCGTGCCTTGAGGCGCTCAACAGAACCATCAGGATGATACTTAACAGTGTACACCCATCTACAACCCATTGTTTGTTTTCCAACAGGAAGTGATGTAAGCTCCCAAGTCTGATTTTGATGTAAAGCATACATCTCCTCATCCATTGCACTTTTCCAACCAGAAGATGACATAGCCTGCTTGTAAGTTTTGGGAATAAAAGTAGAAGACAATGAAACAGCAAATGCATGAAAAGATGATGAAGCACGGTGTAATGAAACATAGTTAGAAATGGGATGCTTATTCTTTGTGGTACAAAGGCGTTGTCTTTTTCTGAGAGCAATAGGAAGATCATCTGGATCTGTGGTGATGGGAGCAGAAACCTCAGGCACGGAAGATGATTGGTTGAAGGCTGAATTTTGCAGAACCACTGGCCTGTCCTTGGATCTCTGATAAACCTGTAAATGGGGAATGGAGACAGAAATTGATTCAGGAATGACCGGAAGTGGTATGGAAGATATCAAATATGTTGTAAAAGGAATACAACGGTCTCCTGGAGGAAAGAAAGGGGTAGACTCAAAGAATGTAACATCCGCACTGACATAATATTTGCGTGACTGTGGACTGTAACAACGATAACCTTTAATGAGTACGGGGATAACCAAGAAAGACACACTTCAGAGATCTAGGAGCCAACTTATCTCGATTTGGTTCCAAGTTATGAATAAAAGCGACACAGCCAAACACTCGAGGAGATAAGAAAAAGGGTGCGACATCTGTATGTAATATAGTAAATGGAACTTTGTTATTTAATACAGATGATGGCATGCGATTAATAAGATAACATGCAGTAAGAACGGCATCTGCCCAATACTGTTTGGGGACATGCATATTGAACATGAGAGTTCGAGCCACATCTAAAATGTGTCGATGTTTGCGTTCGGCTATACCATTTTGTTGAGAGGTGTGGACACAACTGGTTTGATGAGTCATACCACGATCAACACAGAAACTGTTCACAGAAGATTGAGTATACTCCAAAGCATTATCAGAACGCAGAATTTTGATATGTTTATTAAACTGAACATAGACTTCATTATAAAAGACAGATAATACATTTGGGAACTCAGATCTTTCTTTCATTAAATAACACCAAGTCATTCTGGAATAATCATCAATAAAAATAACAAAATACTGAAATCCTTTTGGACTTTTGACTCTAGACGGACCCCAAATATCAGAATGAACAAGATCAAAAGACTCTAATTGACGACTCTCACTACGACGAGGAAAGGAACTACGGTGATGCTTGCCTAACTGACAAGCCTCACATTCAAGACTAGAAACATGACTCAAACTAGGAACAACTTGACGCAACTTAGCCAAAGACGGATGTCCCAAACGATAATGCCACTGCAACGGAGAAGTAGAAACAGAAGTGAAGGCCTTTCCAGGTAGATCCAAGTAGTACAGTCCATCTTTTTCATGTCCCGAACCAATCGTCTTCTTCGTCCTGAGGTCCTGAAAAATACATGAATTGGGAGAAAATGTCACAGAACATTGAAGAGATTTTGTTAACTGGCTCACAGATAACAAATTAAATGGAAAATTAGGCACATATAATGAATCAAATAATGATAGTGATTGAGTAGGGGGAATGACACCTTTCCCAAGCACAGGACGAGTAGACCCATCAGCCAAGATAATATTATGTTTCATGGAACTACGATTATGAAAGATAGATGTTATACCAGACATGTGAGAGCTTGCTCCTGAGTCGATGACCCAAGAGGTGGATGGTGACTGGGTTGCCACAAAAGCAGGATTACCTATGTGCCATGGTTGCAGTAGGTTGGGAGGTGGTACTAGCAAGCGCGTTCAACTTCTGGAGGATCTGTTGAAATGGAGATGAGGTATCGGACGTTGAAGTCTGATTGAAACCCGAAGTATCATCTCTGGGAGCAGAAGTGGTGTCCTGGGACTGCATATTTTCATCATGCACTTGATGTGCATATTCTGGTTTGTCCCATTTGTCCCAACAATAGTCTTCTACATGACCGAGCATTCCACAAAAGTTACACTTTCGTGGTTGACCACGGCCACCACCACCACCACGACCATTGTCTCTACCACCACGGCCTCCTCCTCGACCAAAACTACGACCACCATCTCTACCGCCACGTCCAATACCACGTCCACCACCACGACCAACAGCATTAGAAACTAGGGCAGAAGAGTCAGTACTCGGCACCACAGGACTCTGTCCCAGAAAGGAACGATTGAGACGGGAGAAAGTATCTGCCACCGTAGGTAACTGCTCTCCAGCAAGGATTTGAGCTTTATAAGGTTCGAGCGCAGGATCCAAGCCGACTAGGATGAGTGAAACATGAAACTCTTCCTTCTGTCTCCGAGCTTCCTTTAAATCAGTAGTAACAGGATGATATTGAAGCAGTTCCTCCCACAAAGCCTTCTTTGAAGCCAGATATTCATTCACAGGCTTCCCATTTTGCTTTGTATTGAACAATAACTCGTACAACTCATAGATACGGGCAACGTTTCGCTTCTGTGAATAAGATTCTTTCAGAGATGCCCAAATCTGTTTGCTTGATTCACACCACTGAACATTAGCAGCGATATGTGGTTCCATACTATGCCACAACCACGACATAACGTATGCATCTGCACTCATCCAATCTTCATACTCAGCAGACGTTTCAGGCAGGGGTTCGTCGGTCAAAAACTTTAACTTCTTCTTCGCCCTTAACACCACTTTGATAGACTTGGACCAGGCAAGATAGTTCGCACCATTGAGTTTCACCGCTGTAATCGACTTTCCCAATTCATCATTATGAATAACAGTAAAAGGAGAACCACCTCCGCTACCACCACCACTATTAACCTCGCTAGAAGATTCGGTCTCCACCATACTTGCAGATGCAACAGAAAGACGAGATCTTTGAAACCCTAGATCTCACAACGAACCTCAACCGACGACGAATAACCAACAAAAATCTGTAGAAACCCTAGATCTCATAAACGAACCACGAACGACCACGAACAACGAACAACGATCGGCGAATCATGAAAAGTAGACGAAAATATATGCTCTGATACCAAGTGAAGTTTGGAGATGGAGAGGAGAGGAGAAGAGGAAGTAGAAGAAGAGAGAATATGAGAAAGGAGATTGCAAGGGCCTTAAATCCTAGGTTGCATCTCATGTCTATTTATATTGATATACAATACACCCACAATTACTATTATACCCTCATATGATAAATAACAAAATAAAATAACTCTAACACCCTTATTGTGGATATAAATGCAAATATCGTAGATTTCACATAATAATGCAATTACAAACATACAATCGCATCTAATGAAACAGTGAAAAAAGCAATCCATTTCATCACTTAGGAATTAGAATTTCAATGGCATGAAAAAGAAGCTATCTTTGTTTCACTAGGCTCTCTAAGCAGGTCTAGCGAGGGCTATGTTGCATGGACACGGATACAACAGAACAAGGGAAGGACACAATGACACCACACCTAATTTGATGTGTCCTAGTGTATTTTGGATTGGTCCGGGTTGTCCGATACATGCCCGACACGACACGGCTCACATTTTTGGAGTGTCCGTGTATCCGAAAAGGAGGGTCAAGATGTGACAGTCTTCACCTCGTTGTATGCAACTCTAATCCACATTTAAGTAACAATCCTTCAGAAACACGCTCTTACACCAAAATCCAGTTGAAATGTGTTAATGTAGCACCATATATGATTCAAGCACTAAACAATTTGGAATTGCACAATGTGTCCAATAATGTGGACAACATAAAACTACATGCAACATTTGCATGCTAATTTTATACTTCACATTATACAGGAGATTTTTAGTGTACACACTTAAAATCTAAATCTGCTCTGACCATTTATAAGCCAAATATTAGATAAATTTGTAATTGTATTTGTTCATCATTATGTAGGCAATAGGAAATAGATTCAAATATTACTTGCAATGCTGTTTCTCACGTGATAGGGAGATTTTTTACTGTTATGCACTTGCCGTCAATACCAACATATACTCCAAAGCACATGATCACATATAGGCTGACTCATAAGTCCTAAGACTATATCTTTCTGCAAGTCCGATCTTTCTCTGCTCACTGGAACTAGCCCATAAAAGGAAGAAGATTTTTTTTTCTCTTTATGAAGTATTTTTCACAGTATACTGGGAGCTAGTCACCTACAGTTGATTAAAAATTATTCTGTTTCCTGTCAGGCCTTTGTTAATTTCTTGTTTTTCCATTTCTACTATTCAATATTTTAATTCTAATATGATACATTTTTACGATTATGTGATATCTGATAGCAATATTTAAGTTTATTGATCCCAACTGCTTTTCCTAATAGTGTATGATTTAAAGCAAATTCTGACATGATGCAGGGACAAAATGGTAGCCATTTCGAACAGAAGCCAGTTCCACCGCCACTTCCTAATAAGTGTGATTGGGAAATTGAACCCTCCGAGTTGGACTTCTCAACCTCGACTATTGTTGGGAAGGTCTGTATTTGTATGCAATTACGACCAAGTCTTCTCATTAGTTCAATTGGATGCATCCCCATAAACCGACCTACTGGGAGTAGTCTCAAGGATATATTTGGAAGAATATGTTGTGGTTTCCTGGGTTTCTGTTTTACCATGTTACTGGAAAGGATACTTGAGCCGGGTGTTACAATGTTGTTGTTAGTTCATATTTGAGGTTTTGTACTGTAGCGATTAGGAAATCGTCCAAAAATGCTCAGGCTATAGAAGATATATCACAAGCCCCAAAATTTCCCACCCTGAACCTTGGGTTTCTAAATATGCAAACCTTACTCTCTCTTGCATGATGGTCAAATCACAATAATTACATAATTGAGTCGACTTTACTTTATTTTTTTTTCATGCTATTTATTGCTTAATTAATTATTTAGAACTCTTATCTTAATCATTTTATTTCATAAATCACTCTTCGTTATTGATTATCTTCTCTAATCCTAACAAGTATTAGTTCAATGTTTGATAAATTACTATTTGCTTAAACAATTTTTTTCCTCTAAAAGTCACCAAATCCTTTCAACATCAAGTGATGAAATTTAGATGGTGATTGTGTAATTTTAATTATGTGTTCAGGTATTGAGTTTTTAAGTGATGAAATTTAGATGGTGATTTTGTGATTTTAATTTTAACGTTAATATAATCTTGGTAAAATTTGAATGCGTTCAGGTGTTGAGTTTTGAGATACCCAAGTACATTGTGTGATACATAAATGTTTTGGAGAAAACTGAGAACTAATCTGACATCGGACCAGAGTGGTTTTTGAAACATCTCACGGTTGCAATACAGTTAATATTACTTTTTTATTTGGACCTATCATAATGAAATTATATACGTATGGAATAGTTGAATTTCATGACTCGTTTTCAGAAACTATCTCTAGATGTGTTTTCGGATCTCCAGATGTGTTTTCAGATCTCCAGATGCATTTCAAACCACAATGTTTCTTTATGCTTCGAAAATATCCTTCCATATGTTGCCTAAGAAACGTGTCTATTACATCTCATGATATACTTTACATGCTAAAATCCTTAGCTTGGAAATAGTGCCCACTGGACGACTAAAGGGAGCAATTTATTCAACTACTTTTTCATTTGCTTGATAAAAATAAGCACCATGAAAAGTGGTTTATGATCAAATAATTTTAAGAAACTGCAATGATATAAAGTTGTTATTTGGACATTTTGCCATACCCGCCCATTTCAGATTTAGAATGAGTGTTCCTTTCATAGCCATATGCTCTAATTCGCAGCCCTAGTTAAGATTACAGTAACTTGAGTCACAAGAAGCATTTTACTCCATCTTATATATTTTCTGATAGAAATATTATCTTTCGTTGGTTTTCTAGATATTCAAATTATGTGAATTGACAGCAGCTTATGGTTGCAGGGTTCATTTGGTGAGATTTTAAGAGCACAATGGCGTGGAACACCAGTGGCTGTCAAACGCATTCTTCCTTCTTTGTCAGATGATAGATTAGTGATGTAAGATCTTCACTTAGTTATGCACGGGATGCTTTATATTGGTCAAATAGATTTTTGATATTTATCAAACATTACTAAGTAGGCTGTAAATTTGAGCACATCATGATCAACTCGGCTCGACTAGTTATGTCTGGGTCACTCATTTTTTATTATGTAGTTAACCAAGTCATGATAGAGCCTACTTTTGAGCTTGATTATCAAACAAGCTTGGGCAAATCCTAGGGAAGCTTGACTCGGTTTAGCTCGATGAGTTTGTGGTGTGTTTGCATGTATAATGGTCGTTTTGGAACTTTGTTTGAGAAATGTGAAAACACTTGGATCTTGTGGGGCCTACTCAAGATAAACAAACTTAAAAGGAGGAATTAAACAAAAATACATTTAAGAAAATAGTTCATGAGTCTATGTATTAACAGTCTAAAACGAACTCAGTACATGAATTTTATAGCTAGGTTGGAACTTGAATCCATATATAATATAAACAAGCTTAACCAAGCCAAGCTGAAGTTACTCGATGCTAAGGTAGGAACAAGTCAAGCTTGGCTTGGTTCAGCTCATTTACATCCCTACTGCTAGTGTTGACAATGCTGTGTGGACAATAATTCATTTCCATACTTGTAAGTTTAATACTAATTGCATGAGCATTCAAGTTATGGGATTCCTCTCTTATTTTTCATCAAAATGTTTTTCAAATATCACTAATCATCACATAATTGTCACACAGACTGTTTCCCATCAGTGTAGAGTTGTCTATGGAGTACCACCTTGAGAAGGGCTGAAAATGGATTTATGGCTCAAAATAAGTCATGAACATTACATCAACCCTCTATTTAGTAGTAGATAGTAAATTAGTGATATAGTTTGTTGTCTGTATGTTTTGGATACCTTTCACTTCAACCTTTAGTTGTATCGGACAGGATTGCTTGCGTTACTTTAGACAATAAAAGCCAAGTCTAACTGTGTTCACATTCCACAAAGGACAAGAAAATAAAATGATGAAACCTTTATCCAAATTATTGGGGTTGGCCAGATGAATCAATTCTTCCTTTCTACGCTTCTCTGGTAGGGGCAGTTTTCTCTCTTACTTCTGTGACACTGATATCCTTTTCTTAGTCTCAATCCAAGTTCGATTCAGTCAGCCCCTATATCTAGCAACTCCTTTACCTAAAATCCTACCACTCCTAACTGGTGCAACTATTGGCCTCTATGCATATCACCTTACATGATTTTGTCTCATCCTATCCTCAATTTGCACCACCACCAGCGTCACAAATGCATTCATTACTTGTACTATCTTTCAGTGTGTTGCTAGTCGTCCATCTCAACATTCTCATAGCGACTTCATTTTTTGAATATGTTTCTTAATAGCTCAGGATTTAATCTTTAGGTGCTTTAGCAAAATTTCCCTTAAAACTTCTAACTGTATCATATGACAGAAAGCACTCTGGAAACACTTTTCTACTTCAACCATCCTGCTTTATTATATGAATCATGATTATTAAAAGTGCACCTAGGCACGAAGGACACCAATGTGCCTCGCTTCATCCAAAGCTTAGAACAGTAGCAAAAGTCTCTTAGGTGCGCGCCTTTGGCTAGTTGCGAGGCGTATGCCTGGAAAGAGGGAGGAGGAAGAAGATTTGGGGTGGTTTTTAGAATTTGACCTCAACCCAAGTTCTAACCAAACCCATATCAGTTCTTTTAGAGTTCCCCTGAAGCCAACTCTAACCTGACCCGGATACGACCCATTAACTAACTAAATAGCCATAAATCTTTAATCTCTCTCTATATAGTCGAGCACCAACGACTTCTATTTCTTTCTCTCTCTTGCGGATCTTGCAGATGTCAGCTCCTCGAAGCAAGATCCTTGATGCCAGCTCATCGCCTTCACCAGAAACAACTCTAACAATCACCTCCTCAAGCACTTAACATCTCCAACAATCGCCTCCTCAAGCACTCAGTGCCACAGGCAGTCATCTCCTTTATACATCAGCCATCATCTCCTCGACATATGTTGCTCACAACAACCAACATCTCCTCCTCGATGTTCCCTCCTTGTATATTGTCCTTAGAACAACTACCTCCTCCACAATAATAGATTAATATATTATATATTTTTATTATTTATGACTATGAAATTCCTATATTTATGACAAAACATTTTATATTATGTATGCACATTTTTTGCTCAGGTGATCGCCTCGTTTTTGTGCTTCGTTCCTAGGCTCAGGAGGACTTTGGCACCTGAGAACGCTTTTTGCCTTTGACAACTATGCTACGAATGACATACTTCTCAACATATTCATCATAATAAATAATTTATCATAAATCGTGAAAACTGAAAAACCGACTTCTCTTTGTTGTATCTAGCCATCTTTGACCACTTACTAGTTTCTTCTTGATATTTTGGTAAAGGCTACACTCTTGTAGTGTCTTCTTCCTACCTATGTTGTCATAGGCGACTCCTAGGCGCGCCTAGGCGGCCTAGGATTCGCCTCGACTTGGGAAAAAAATCTGGGTGAGGCGATGCTCGCCTAGGCGTCCGCCTAGGGTCGTCCAAGGAAAAAAAAGGTTCGCCTACGGTCGTCCAATTTTTCTTACTATCCTTACTTGATGTTGAATATTTGTTATTGCATATTTGTTGTTTCTTATATTACCTTTATGTGTATTACTTATTAGTTATACTACATATTTATTGTATACATAATTGCAGAATTTTTTGATTCAAGAGCAGCGGATCCTGGACGGACGCCTAGGCGAGGTGGGTGGCCTGTCGCCTTGCCTCGCCTAGCGCCCATTACAACATAGTTTCCTACTAAACTCAACTATTTTAGATTCTAGCTTCTCTCCACAATTCTAGTTTAGCTAATAACCCCTCTACTCATCCACTAACATAGCGGCATTAACAATTAACATACACCATGTTACCTCCACTTGAATATGCCTGGGCGAAGGCTGAAGTACTTAAAGGGACAGTGAAGGAATAGAGGCATTCATTATCTCCTATTGTCTAGACGGTTGTCATAACTCATGCATATTGTAGATAACTACATATAGCTGCTAGATACTTGTTTTCTTTCTTCCCAAAACCCAACACATAAGCTCTCTAGGGATCCTACATATTTCTCTGTAAACATAAGCTTGATGCTAATATCACGACTACTTGAAACAACTTGAAAATACTAAACTTTTTCAACTTGTAAGTCCCATTGTTATGCAGTTATCATTCAAGCCCTTTCCCGACCTTTTGTGTTGTTAGAAAAACTACATGTAGCCAAGAAGCGTCCGGAAGAGGTTGTCAAGAATTTTTATTACCGGATATGTATGTATTGTCCCTATATCCTATCCTAGGTTTTCCAATAGTATATCATCATCACATCTTATTGTGTCGCATTCTCATATTTGTACCTCGCAACATAGACTGGATCCCGTCAAAATGTCTTTGTTGTCTTCTATTTCTCTTTGTTCGACTTCACTTTCATCCTCAGTTGTTAGTGTTTCTCTTTCTTTGAACTACGAGCACTCATTTCCTTCACTTTGTTGGTCTTGCTTGGACACGTATTTAGAATACCCAGCAAAGGTGCTTGTAGATATTTTGTTTTGTTACCACTCTCTTAATTTGGCCTAAGAATTCCTTTTGTGACCTTGCAACATAGACAAGATTCCTTCAGAATTTCTGTTGCCTTAGCAATTTTTCTTTCCATGGCTTCTCTTTCATCCTCAGTGGCTAGTGTTGCACTTTCTTTGAACTATGAACAGTTCTTTTCCTTCTCTTCATTAGTCTTTCTTGTGGTGTTAAGAAAAGGGTCTCTATGAGCATATGGTGGCAGAGATGAATAGTAGGTGAGAAGAACACAAACAACGATGAGGCAGCAGGTGATGTTGATGCAGGCAGCACCAGAGTGGCAACATCAACAACGACATTTCAATTAATTGTTGGTTTTATGGTGGCACCAGTAAGAATGCCTATATTGGTGGGAGTAATGGCACTAATTAAAATTGGCAGTAGAGAGTAAAGCCTTTAGTATGAACTTACCTGATACAGAACAAAGTAAGTTGAGGTACTAGATTGCTGTAGTATAAATTGGGATGGAGGTGTAAAGACACATACTGTAAATGTTGGGAGGTAAATCTTGGATGAAGTTTTGAAGAAGTAGAATGTGGAGAAGGTTAAAATTCAAGAACACCTCAAAAGTGTCTTCGCTCATCATCATGAAAAATTTGTCGCTAAATCAAACACACATGTATATGCAGAGATGCAGCTGCTAAATTAAATAAAAGTCACATAATGATACAAGATTAATATGTATACTTCAGTATTATATTTTTGAGTAATATATTGATAGTCTAAATATTTGTTTGCAGTCGGTCTTTTGTTCCAAATTGGAGTGATGTGATTGTCATGCCAATTGTAGTGACTGGTGTTGTCTAGGCATGCACCTACGCACAATGGCAAAGCAAAAGAGAGATATAACACCTCATATCCCTTCAAGCAAGGAGGCCCATGCCTTTTTGGCTATTAAGGTGCAGCAGATCACCCTTTGAGTTAAATGACTAGGTTTTAAGTGCAGTACCAAGTGGTACTGGTTTAAGTAGGTTACAAGCTAGATAAAAAGTAGTGGCTTCAAGCTCACTATTATGCTTTGAAGAAGAGGAGGTTGATTAGGAAGATACTGAATAAGAGAAGCAATAAGATGATCAATAGTAAGTATGTTGGTGGAGATAGAAGAAAACAAGTCTTATTACTTGAGTATATAACATAGCTTTTAGGTTAAGTTAGGTAAGTGCTTGATCTGTGTAGTTTAGTAGGCAATAGAGCCAGCTTTTTAGAGTGTGTGTGTTAGAATGGTGCCTTGCTTCATCCAAGCGAGTTTTATTGTGCCTTGCGCATCAGGCAATCCAAAGGTTATAGTGTCTTTCACCTTTGATTAAACTGGGAGTAATGTGATTGTCTTATCATCACCCAAGAGTTTGAATTGTTTTCCGGTTTATCCAAAATACAGACATTTGTAAACATCCAATCTTAGACTAAGTGCTACATCTAATCTTAGGGCTCCATCTAACACTAATATCCATCTTAACCTTCATCTTCTATCTACTTTCCACCAACATCCATCCTAACTGTAACCCATCAGTCCCCACTACCGATACAACCCTGAACCCACTTCCAGCCCGCTCCTACCTTTAAACAACAACACCCTGAGCCCTAGCTTATGCTCTCTGTGACTCAACAGTAGCACCCCTAACTTTAATCTCCCCAAATCTTTCCTGAAACAAAATAAAACCCTTGCATGTACAGGTTAAACTCCTCTCCTTTTACTTGAAGATCGTCTTGCTTCAGGGTGGTGTTGACAGCTAAAAAGTTAGACCCTAGGATGGTTACTACTCGGGCCCAACAAGACCATCCGAACCTAAGTAAGCAATTCATGGCTAAGAAAGAGCTAAACGGCCCAAATAGCCAACTTAGTTGAACATGCTTGCCAACTCTGTCGAATGAAGGAGTTAATAGCAAAACAACCTACAAGGGCTAAAAATATTCTTAGGCTCAAGTGCGTCTCAGAAGCGACTGCGCCGCAGAAGCAAACACGACTGCGCTGCAAGGCAGTCGCGCCTTAAACTGTTCAGCTCCTCAGTCATTTTTCGTGGAAGCAGTTATTTGGCCTTTGGCCTACTCATCCTGAGTAGAATTTTAAGCAGTTATACCCTAATTGTGGAGTATTATGGCAATAACTTCCAAAGTGAAATGGGAGGAAGGCTAATAGCCTTAGCACAACCGCGCCAACCAGTCTTAATTAAGGCTTTAGCTTATACATAGGAATATTACACCCTTTAGATTTCTATAAATAGTCCGTGATATGCTGAATAGAGGGGAGGGCAATGACATATAGCAAAAGAGAGTTTTTTGCTAGTAGATCATCTCGTAGAGGAAAATTCCAACAACCAAAGAAATTCAAACATTTCAGCAACCTTTTTTTCTGCTAAACTTTTCTAGTTTTCCTAAGGAAACTCCGACAAGTTAAAATATAAGAAAGACCCGTCTCTTGAACAAAGTGGTCAAGCGCACACTAGATCTCCATCGACACACTTTTCTGATTACGATTTTGTAAAAAGTTTCAAGACTCCCGAAAAGTTCTTTGTAATCTTTTCTTTATAAAATCAATACAAAGTTTTTCTTCGAGTAAACATGTGTCCTCAATCTGCAACTTTGAACCCTTAATGATTTGGAATTAAGAGCTATTTTTCTTAGTCTTGGAATTATTTTATTGTGTCAATGGATCAAGAAGCTGTAGTGACTTAACGTCGCCCATAACATTGCGTCCGGTCCGTTGGCCGACAATACGGTCGGTTAGAAAGGATCTCAAGTTTAACGAGCGATATGCGACCATGCCTTCTCTCAGCCTAGCTGTAGACTAGAAGTAGAAGACTGCTCTATGACGGTCTGACCTCTTTTCTGGGCTATGCTCTCATCTACGCTCCGACCAATGTTGTGAAAATTGGGAGGAGGGGGGGGGGACCTTGTAAGTTGTCAAAAATGTCGGAAAAAATAAAAGTAGTAGTCAAAAAAGTGGAGGAGTGAGATTGTTATTGTAATCCTATTTGTTGTGATTTCATTAGTCATGGGTGTTGCTCTTGTCATATCCGCTGTGATGTTCTTAATTGACTGCACATTCATGCCCAAAATCCCTTGTTGGAGAAAGAAATAGTACTATGTATTTGTAGTGATTGGGATTTCTCATATAAACATAGTAGTAGAAGTTCTTTGAGTTGCCAATCTTGGAATGGCTCCAGAGCCATTGGTGAGCAAAATGTCAATTCGTAAAGAAGTTTCTTCAAGGGAAGCTCAATGCACTTCTTAAAATATTGTTGAGCAGTTCTTGGTTACTAATTGGGATCCACTTCATTATGTGAAATTTGGGATCTAACTGCCCTGCATTCCTACACTTTTGCTATTTCCACCCTACAATGACCAACCCCTGCCAACGACAGCTCTTTGAACCAACCATTACCAGATCTGGCTCACCTCGACAGCGGTGTCTTGATACCATATCTGGCTCACCTCGACAGCGGTGTCTTCATACCATATCTGCTCTGCCCTCTCCCGAACATCATGTTGTCAGCCCATAATCTCTACTAATTGAGCTAGTTGTTCGAGCTCCAGCAGCACTAGATTGAGATCCAAAGAGCATCCCATTCCAGTCTCAAAGATGAGCTCCTTGACTCCGACAATTGTGCCAGATCTGCAGATCTCCTGATTCGTCCTTAGCGAATACACTTGTCACGCCCCAGTCCCAAAATGTCAGGAACTAGGCCACGTGTCACTGGCCAGCTGACACGTCACTAAGGGCTTAATCCATTTTAATGGACCCAAAGGAACGTGCTACGCTGTCCTAAAATACTACAAGTATAAAACAGGTAAATCTATCTCATCCACAATAAAATGTCAGGGAAATAAGTGCTGGATGTATATAAAAAACTGAGTCTGATAAAGTACACAACTGGTGGGTACAAGCCCACTACAAAACTAATAATAGCACAGGAAAATCAGATAGACTAAGTAGCGTCTATCTGAGGAAAACATCTCCATCTCCAGGTGGCAAGCCTCTAGGGTCAGGCATACTCTGAGGGTGTCTCCTCTAGCTCCTCCTCGGTAGCACATCTAGCCTCCTGATCAGGGCCGTACACAGTGGGGTAGAAGGCCTCGTCTAGATCTGGTAGGGAACCAGGTCCTCAGTGGGACGTAACAAGATACAGAAAATGACATGCCATATATGTAAATACTGAATAAATAAATGAATAAATAAACACAGGGTGCTAACCATCTAAGTGAAATGCAAGTAAAGACCTTGTAGTACGCATGGGAATGTGTCGGCTAGACATATGCTGACTTAATTCACCAATCGTGGCGGGCGACTGGCTAGTATATGTGTCATATGTCCCCTGACTCAAGGGCACTCTGCAATCGACCATCATGGTACGAAGGTATAAAAACATTTAAGGAGGGGGTGTCCCATACGTCTACCAGTTATCTTTCCCATCCTAATGTAACTAAATGTCAAGTCCTAGTTTTACTTATTTATGCTAATCCGTGATGCCGGTCACACGTACTGGTAGCTAGTCAAATACGCAGCTCGCATCCCAATATGTATTGCAACCTTGTTGCGTGTTCCCGTGATAGGGTCTAGGAGAATATCAGGATATCCTCACAGTTGTTGGTGGGTCTGTAAAACTAAGTTAATTATACTAAATTGTAAACATATCAGTTGACTGTACCTGAGGCAGTCTCAGGTACTCATAGTTATATGAAATTCAGAAACAAGAGCATATAACAATATTTGAAATTAAACAGTAAACTTGGCAAGGTATACTTGCCTACTCCCTGATAGTATTGGAAACTTGATTTCACAGTCAAGTTGGAGGTTGCTTGTGACAGGGGGTCACTGGCTGTACTGGAGTTGGGTTCTGTTAAAACATACAGGGTTCGTGAATATCATGGTATAATGACAATATATTTATATAATATATAGGATACACATATAGATTATATATATATATATATATATATAGTATATATAGTAGTATAATAGTAGTATATATATATATATAGCATATATATATATAATAGAGAAAAGAAAAATGCAGGTAATGTATATATGCTGTATTTATCCAGCAATAATAATATTTATAATAGTAGCAGGGTGTAACCACTGATATATATAGTAATATAATATTATCAGGGTGTATCCACTGATATATATAGTAATATAATTTTATCAGGGTGTATCCACTGATATATATAAATAAATGAAAAGACAGTGCATGAATGTAAAGATATATATACATATATTTATTTGCTGTATTATCCAGCAATTAGTAATATAATAATTATAATAATATATATAAATATAATTACATTATATATATATATAAATGTATATATATATACATGTATATATAATACAGGAATGAGAAATGCAGAAATATAAATGTGCATATATATATAATATATAATAGCAGTGTATATATAACACTGATTTATATATATAATTATATATATATATATAAGTAATATAATATATATAATACATATATTTATATATAGATAAATATATATATACATATATATATTAATTATACATATATATATACATATATACATATATATAATAGTAGTATACATATGTATATATAATATATAATAGCATACATGTAATTTAAAATAGTAGTATACATATATACTGTATTTAATATACTGTATTTATACAGTATATTAAATATAATATATATTATATATTATTATATATATATAGATATACATATATATATACATATATTTACACACATATAGGTATTTATATATAAATACATATATATTAAGGCTAGGGGGTATACCTACTGACATGGGGGTCCCACAGGTCGTCGACGGCGGAAGGACGGCGGCGGAGGCGGCCGGAGGTGGCCGGAGAAGCAACAACAGCAGCAGTAGCTGCTAGCAGCAGCTGCTGCTTGCGGGGGTTGCCGGCGACGGAGCAGTGGCGGAGGGGGTGGTGCAGGCGGAGGGATCGAAGGAGGGGAGGGCGGCGGTCAGGTTGGTGGTGGTGGCGGCGGTCCACGACGGCGGTGGTGGTGGCTGGAGGCAGTCGGAGGTGGGGTAGCAGTAGCTAGGGTTGGGGAGTGGGAGCTGCTGCGGGGGCTGCCGACGGCGGGAGAGGCGTCGTGGGGCGGTGAGGGGGTGGTGGTTGGAGAGAGGGGTCGGGGCGAGTCGAGTGGTGGGGTTGGTGGCGGTGCACGGTGGCCGGAGGCGGCGGTGGGAGGGGTTCGGGTGGTGGTGGTGGCTGTGGGTGATGGTGTTGGAGGAGGTGGCTTGCGGGGGCTGCCCACGACGGAGCAGGCGGCCGGAGGGGAGGTGGCTTGGCCGGAGGGGAGGTGGGGTAGGGGCGAGGGTCTTGCCGGAGTTGGGTGGCCGGTGGTGGTCGGAGGTGGTGGCTGTGGAGTTTGAAAGGGAGAGGGGTAGGGTTTATATAGGGGTTAGGGCCAATGGCAAAACTGTAAATAGGGGAAAGTTTGGGGGTATTTTGGTAATTTGATATTTTTAGGATATTTTTAGCAGATTTTTCTGGATATTTAGGTGGGTCCCATGTCACATATTCCCTATCTAATGAGGTTATGCCACCTCACATGCATTTTTGCATAAAAACCCTTGACTTTTCACAATTTGCATAAAAATCTAAAATTTGGTATTTTGCGTAATTTCGTAATTTGCCTGATTTAAAATACTGATTCCTCGAAATACTGAGATGTACAGAAATGAGGGAAACAGCTGGAAAAATGTTTTGGGAAGTGTGGGGGTGATCCTGGGCAGAGTCAGGATCTGATTCTGAGTAATACAGATCCTCGTATTTATTAATTTAATAAATACTGCGCATGGTGTTTACTAATTATTTAGAAGCAGTTATGGTCATATTTTTTCTAAGGTGTCAATATACTAATTGTAGTATATTTAGAGTAGAATATTATCGTATTTTTGTTTGGCAAAACAGGTGCCTACTGGTCCTCAATTCCTAGGGTACAAAGATGGGTAAAGAGCAAAAATTTAAATAGGAAATAAATACGTACGTCTGTAACGATATTTGTGCGACTAAAACGAAGCACCAAATAAGGTATCTGGGAGTTGCACAAAATACAGAAAAAGTAGTCTAACATGTATAGGGCAGGTATGTTGACTTTGTTTTAGGGTTAACAGCTAGTGTAACGCCCTAATTAATTGTGTAATGAACAGGTGCACAATCAATAGAATAAATTTTTAAAAAAGTTGCAATAATTCTAATTTGTCAAAACTAATCCTAAATTAATGAAATCTGGTCGAGGGAGTTTACAATCTACCCTCCTTAGAATATTTCGTCCTCGAAATAAAAACAAACATATAATGATGATGAAAGATTGATTTAGGACATAAAATGATTATTGAAGATTGATTTTGAAATATTTGGACATACCCTGGTCTGGAAATAGCTGGGGATAACGCTGTCGAATATCCTCTTCTCGTTCCCAGGTTGATTCACCTGGTGCATGATGTCTCCATGCAACACGAACCAGAGGAATAGTCTGGCCTCGCAATACTTTCTCACTACGGTCCAGGATCTCTACAGGCTCCTCCTGGTATGATAAGGTCGGCCCGATGGTGATCTCTGAATAGTCCAGCACATGACTCGGGTCTGGAATGTACCTCCTCAGCTGAGATACATGGAAGACGTCATGTACTCCCTCCAAGGTCTGAGGTAGAGCTAGCCTGTAAGCAACTTCTTCGACGCGATCCAGCACATCGAAGGGTCCAATGTACCTTGGACTCAGCATTCCTCTTCCTCCAAATCTGATAGTTCCTCTGGTGGGTGAGATCTTCAAGAACACATGCTCTCCCACTTGGAACTCTAGAGGTCGTCGGTGAATGTTGGCCCAGTGCTTCTGTCTGTTTTGTGCAGCTCGTAGGTGTCCCTGGATCTTCTTTACTTTCTCCACCGTACGAATAATCAATTCTGGCCCCAAGATCTGTCTCTCGCCAACATCGCTCCAGCATACTGGGGAACGACATTTCCTTCCATATAAAGCTTCAAAGGGAGCCATTTGAATGCTCGCTTGATAGCTGTTGTTGTAGGAGAATTCCACCAGGTGTAGATGATCTTCCCATGATCCGCTGAAGTCAAGCATGCAGGCTCGCAGCATATCTTCTAGGGTCTGGATGGTGCGCTCTGACTGGCCATCTGTCTGCGGATGATACGAGGTGCTGAACTTGAGGCGGGTACCAAGGCTTTCTTGCATACTTCGCCAAAAGTAAGATGTAAACCTCGTATCCCTGTCAGATATTATGCTGACTGGTACTCCATGCAGACGCACTATCTCCTTCATGTACATATCTGCCAAGACTTCTGTAGATTGTCCGACTCTGAAAGGTAGGAAATGAGCAGCCTTGGTGAGTCTGTCTACAATCACCCATACAACATTACGACCACTAGGACTTCTTGGGAAGCCCGTAACAAAGTCCATCGTAATGTGTTTCCATTTTCACTCGGGTATTGGAAGGGGTTGAAGTAGACCGGCAAATCTCTGATGCTCAGCCTTGACTTGCTGACACACCAGACATTTAGCCACAAAGCATGCTATCTTCCGCTTCATTCCATGCCACCAGTAATACTGTCGCAGATCTCTGTACATCTTTGTGCCTCCTGGATGTATAGAGTATGTTGAGTTATGAGCTTCTGACATCAGCTCATTACGAAGTTCTCCATTTGGAACATAAAGACGATTGCCACATCTTAGAGTCCCATCTTCGTGTATGCGACATCCTGTCTGGAGTCCAGCTTCTGTTCTTTGTCGAAGCCTCTGAAATCTTGCATCTGTTGGTAGAGCAGCTTTGATTCTTTCGACCAAGGTTGATTGCAGCTGGTAATTTGATAATTGGCCGTCAAGTCCTGACATAATGACCTCTATTCCCAACTTTTCTAGATCTCTCAGTAGACCTGGTTGGGTGATCATAAAGAACTTCTGCTCAGAGCATCAGCTACCACATTAGCCTTCCCAGGATGGTACTGCAAATCGATCTCGAAATCCGTCATCACTTCAAGCCATCGTCTTTGTCTCAGGTTTAAGTCTTTCTGAGTGTAGACATATTTCAGGCTCTTGTAATCGGTGAAAATCTCCACTCGTTCGCCGTATAGATAGTGTCTCCATAGCTTCAGGACGAAGATGACTGCGGCAAGCTCCAGGTCGTGAGTGGGGTAATTCTTCTCATGAGTCCTCAGCTGTCTTGAGGCATAAGCTACAACTTTCTCATGTTGCATTAAGACACAACCAAATCCTTTTCCGGATGCATCGCTATAGATTACGAAACCTCCGGATCCAGATGGTATAGTCAAGATGGGGGCTGTAGTCAGACGCTTCAACTCATCAAAAGCTGTCTGGCATTCCTCAGACCATATGAACTCCTGCTCCTTGCGGGTAAGACGGGTAATCGGCTCCGCGATTCTTGCAAAGTTTTCTACGAACCTCCGGTAATATCCGGCAAGTCCTAGAAAGCTTCTCACCTCTGAGACGTTGGTCGGGGTTGACCATGTCTCCACAGATGAAATCTTTGCTGGGTCTACCGAGATGCCTTCTCCTGTGATCACGTGTCCAAGAAAAGCGACACGATCAAGGAAAAACTCGCACTTGCTCATCTTAGCATAAAGGCTCTCTCGTCTCAGCGTCTCTAGCACTAGTCTCAAGTGCTCTTCATGCTCCTCGTGGCTCTTTGAATACACCAGAATGTCGTCGATGAAGACTACCACGAACTGGTCCAGATATTGGTGGAAGACTCTGTTCATCAGGTTCATGAATACGGCAGGTGCATTAGTTAGTCCAAACGGCATCACCAGGAACTCGTAATGACCATAACGAGTCCTGAATGCTGTCTTTGGAATATCTTCTCTCCGTACCTTGACCTGATGATAGCCTGATCTCAAGTCTATCTTCGAGAATACCACCGCTCCTGTTAGTTGATCGAACAGGTCGTCAATTCTTGGCAAGGGGTACTTGTTTTTGATTGTCAGAGCGTTGAGGGCTCTGTAATCAATACACATTCGATATGTCCCGTCCTTCTTTGGTACAAACAGCACTGGTGCTCCCCAGGGTGATGCACTAGGACGAACAAATCCCTTGATCTGTAGTTCCTCCAGTTGAAGCTTTAGCTCATCCAGCTCCTTCTTCGCCAGTCGGTACACATTTGAGGATACTGGTGCAGCTCCGGGTATCAGCTCAATAATGAACTCCACGTCTCTGTCAGGCGGTAGGCCTGGCAATTCTTCTGGGAATACGTCTTCGAACTCTGCTACAATTGCTGGGAGTGCTGTTTCCATCGCCATGTAAGCTCTAGGAGTCTGGCCTACTCCTTGCTCGATGGTGCCTCGTACATATTCGAACTCCGGGTGACCTGGGGGTCTAAAGATAACACTTTCCTTTCGGCAGTCTAGGATAGCATTATTCTGGCTTAGCCAGTCCATGCCTAAAACAACGTCGAAATTTGGCATTGGGAGTACCAAAAATCGCGCTCTTAGTCCTTTACTACAAATGACTACCGGGCATGTTTCAATAATGTTGGTAACTGGAACAATGCCTCCTCCAGTAAGTATCTTCCAACACTTAGGCAGTGGGGAAGTGGATAGTTTGTGCATCGCTACGAAACTACTAGATATGAAAGACAGTGTAGCCCCAGAATCGAATAATGCGGTTGCAGGTAATGATGCAACTAAAATGGTACCTGTGATGGTTTCACCCTCTGGCTCTTCTGCAACTGCAGCTAAAGCAAAGGCCTGCCCGTGCCTTTGCCCTCCAGATTGTTGTCTGGCTTTGAACTGGGCCTCCTGTGTAGGCAAGGGTGCTCCTCTCTGATATCCCCCAGATGTTGAGGGTAGCATCTTCTGGGCTTGTGCTCCTGGTTTCTGCCCTTGCTGAGGTGCTGCATCTCTGCGTTGTGGGCAGTCTCTGGCCATATGTTGTTTAGCTCCACAAAGCAGACATAGTCCTAATTTCTTTCTGCAGTCATTAGCAAAATGTCCCTTCTTACCACAAAAGTGACAAGTCGGAAGCTCCTTCTTCTGATAGGGTCCCGTTGTCTGCTGCGTCTGATACTGTGGACGACGGATAGGTCCTCCTGCTCCTTGCTGGTTTTTGGCCGGGAAGGTTGGATTAAAGCGTCTTGTTCCTCGGCCAATTGCTTCTTGCACCCTGGCTTCTGTAAGAACTTCCTCGTAGGAGATCCTCGACTGCGTCGTCGTATATCTCTGGAGCTCTAGGGTGAGGCCGCGGTGAAATCTCTTGGCCTTTTCCAGCTCGTTCGGTATCAGCATGGCACCGAATCGACTCAGTCGGCAGAATTCTGCATCGTAGGCATCGACGGACATGTTCCCTTGTTCCAGGTGCAGGAACTGGGAATATAGGGCATCTCGGACTGTTGCAGGGAAGTACTTGGCATTGAAGTGCTCCAAGAATTGTTCCCAAGTCTGGTCTTTGCCGATGCTACGCTCTATGGATTCCCACCAGTGATGGGCGTTGCCGAGAAGTTGGGCCCTCACGGCGGTCATCCATAGGTCGGGAGTAAGTTGTGAGCCTTCCAGAAGCATTTCTGTATTGGAGATCCAGTCTGAGATCTCCTCTGGGGTTTCGCTGCCTTTAAAGGTCCTCGGGCTCATCTGGTGGAAACCTCGGACTGTGCCCACTGGTTGGACAGGTGCTGGTGCCGGGGCAGTGGTTCTCTCCAAAGCCGTCATCAAGGTCTGCCTCAAGGCTTCAGTCTGTTGCTACTGAGACTGTCTCAGGGCTTCAGTCTGTTGCCATTGAGTCTGCAACATAGCTTGGAGGAACTGGAACATTTGAGACTGTCCCTCAGGTTGTGGCATCAGAGCAGGAAGGGCTGGAGGTGGCGGCAAAGGTGTATCCACCTGCGGTGTTGGTGTTGTCTCCTGGCTAGTGTTCTGGTGATTGTTCGGGGTTGCTTGGACACTTGGCGAGGGGTTTGTTGCTTGGTCAGCCCCATTATTCGCAGGTTTCCCGGGTATGTCCATATTTCTGAAGAAAATAGAATAATTAAAAAAAACACAAAGGAGATAATGAATGATAATCAAGCAGGATGCAAATAATAAAAAAAATATTTAAGGATGGTGTCAGTGTGAATGAGACCTAGTGTTCCTATCCTATTGCAGGCTTGCTGGGCATGTCATCATACCACTAGCAATGAAAACTAGACCTGCATGGGCCACCACTAAAACCATGTCAAGCCCCAGTCCCAAAATGTCAGGAACTAGGCCACGTGTCACTGGCCAGCTGACACGTCACTAAGGGCTTAATCCATTTTAATGGACCCAAAGGAACGTGCTACGCTGTCCTAAAATACTACAAGTATAAAACAGGTAAATCTATCTCATCCACAATAAAATGTCAGGGAAATAAGTGCTGGATGTATATAAAAAACTGAGTCTGATAAAGTACACAACTGGTGGGTACAAGCCCACTACAAAACTAATAATAGCACAGGAAAATCAGATAGACTAAGTAGCGTCTATCTGAGGAAAACATCTCCATCTCCAGGTGGCAAGCCTCTAGGGTCAGGCATACTCTGAGGGTGTCTCCTCTAGCTCCTCCTCGGTAGCACATCTAGTCTCCTGATCAGGGCCGTACACAGTGGGGTAGAAGGTCTCGTCTAGATCTGGTAGGGAACCAGGTCCTCAGTGGGACGTAACAAGATACAGAAAATGACATGCCATATATGTAAATACTGAATAAATAAATGAATAAATAAACACAGGGTGCTAACCATCTAAGTGAAATGCAAGTAAAGACCTTGTAGTACGCATGGGAATGTGTCGGCTAGACATATGCTGACTTAATTCACCAATCGTGGCGACTGGCTAGTATATGTCACGCCCCGATTTCGGCTATTCGATAATCGTCCCCCGGGCGTGATGCCGTGCACGCGTAGGGCGCGCGTGCACAAGGCCTTAGGCATAAGGATATTCTTTAGAACAATGCAACAGAGTAGACATATAAGATAACACAAGGTTGAGGCATAGAAAAGTTTCTCTTTTATTCATAATGAACATCTTTTTACATTGCTTGACTCAAAAGTATAAAATGCCCACGGGCTTACAAACTTGGACGCAAAATGAGATAGCCGATCCATACATTATGTCCCTTTACATAGATTCAAAAACACAAAATCCACCTTGGGTGCGAGTAAGCACCATCGCCTTAGCGATATTCAGCAACGGAGATAGTGAAAGGCTTCTTAGCTTGAGCCTCCAAAAGTCTTGGCCACGAACCGCCAAGGATCCCAAAAGTTCGGAGTGAGCTTCAGCTCCTCGCCGCGTCGCCTTGCGCCGGGGAACCTGCTACAACGAGGGTCAGTACTTCGGAAAGTACTGGTGAAGACTAGCTGCTCAACTTTACCAAGCTCAAGAGATGAGATCTAATGAGTATGCTACAATTATGTTCTTAGGTGGGTTTCTATTCTTGCCTAGATCAGATTTCATTTAGCAGATATGCAAGAACAAAATAACATAACTTCGCATGCCACCGTTCGGTGACTTTATCTGTCCCGTCTGAACCACCTGTACAACTTACCATAGCCTTCCCTGTCACGAAGACATAGTTAGTCTGCACAGTTTAAATATACACAAATTCCTTCTTTGTTGTTCTACCAGCCATCATGGGTTTAGTCTGGGCTGGCGGCGACGCTTGCAGCGCGGGTAGCTAGTCCCGCTACAATTCCCCGCTCCCAGTACTAAGAAAGTAGATTCCGCCCGGGTCGAAACGGCCCGGTGCCCCGGTACCGCTCGCAGGAACCTGGATCCCTTGTGCACAAGAATTCCCATGACCATTTCTATGACTCTACCTCATAGATTTACTTACTAGCCATTTAAAGAACATCATGCATGAAACTGCTTTACTGTACTATCATAATCAACCAACAGTTATATGAAATAACATGCAGCAGTTTATAGAAGAACACTTTGAACTATCAATAGATACCAACCCATTAAACACCCAACGAACATGCATGCATCAATAAATTTATGCAAGGTTTGTATGACAAGCAATGGGTGTTCCAAGCCTACTTCTTATCTTATCTTGTTATCCAACTTGTTACTTAATTGGTATCGTTTGATTGAATGCCCAACTGAGTCAGTTTTATTATGAACGGAGCCCTTGGAAAGAAGGTGCTTATCGAAATAGAGCCACTCACAAGTTTGTTGAATAGGAAGAAGAAGGAAAGACGCCTAAGACTCCGCTCGCGCGTTGTCTACACGATCACCTGCACGCACCAACGGATGATCAATACCTCCTGCTTCGGTCTCCAAGGGTCGATACGAAATGCGAGATCCTAAGAACGAAAGCAATGAAATCCATTGAAACCGTTCAAGAAAATGCAAGTCATAAAACCAACAAGAAAGCATCCAAGCGGCACGAAAACGGACAAGAAACCAACGCAACGGAAAGGCCCCTCTCGACTCTGCCGTCGAGTCCATCCTCGAGGCACAATCCATTGTATATGGGACCTGATTCCGAAGAAACCAATCCATAACGAGGAAAGGATCTTAATTCAATCTGTCCCGTTCGGACGGTCGTAAGTATTTCTTGGCCGCGCTCCCCGAATAGGGGGAACGGGGCATTACATCATAACCATCCAAAAGAAAGTTTCGTCCCGAAACTTAGGAATAGAACCTACCCCTAAGGAATAATGAGGGGAACCTTTCCCTCATATCAGCTTCAAGTTCCCAGGTCGACTCCTCGACCGAGTGGTTCCGCCACAGGACGCGCACTAGCGAGACGGTTCGGTTCCGCAACTGCTTCTCTTTACGGTCCAAAACTTGGACAGGCTCTGCCGCGTACGACAAGTCCGCTTGCAGATTCAACTGCCCCAAGTCGACTATGTGGTTCGGGTCGTGTACAAACTTTCTCAGCTGTGAAACATGAAAAATATTGTGTACTTCTGATAGGGCAGGCGGCAAAGCAACTTGATAGGCGACCGGAGTAACCCGTTTGAGAATTTCAAACGGTCCAACAAATCTTGGACTTAACTTTCCTTTTACTCCGAATCGCATGACTCCGCGCATAGGCGAGACTTTCAAGAACACATGGTCCCCTTCAAAGAATTCAAGGGGGCGACGTCGAGCATCGGCATAACTCTTTTGTCGGCTTTGTGCTGTCTTCAACCGTTCACGAATCAACCGAACTTTTTGTACGGTTTGTTCAACCAGCTCCGGCCCAAGGATTTGCCGTTCTCCGACTTCGTCCCAGCAGATTGGTGACCTACACTTCCGCCCATACAAAGCCTCGTACGGAGCCATCTCGATGCTGGACTGATAACTATTATTGTATGCAAATTCGGCCAGCGGCAGGTAGACGTCCCAACTTGACTTCGAATCGATCACGCAGAGGCGCAACATATCTTCTAGTATCTGATTCACTCGTTCCGTCTGACCATCGGTTTGTGGATGATAGGCTGAGCTGAACTTCAACTTGGTCCCCATCGCCAGCTGAAGGCTCTCCCAGAAACGCGAGATGAATCGCCCGTCTCGATCTGATACTATAGAAACTGGCACTCCATGAAGCCGGACTATCTCGTCAAGGTAGGTCTGGGCGAGGCGATCGGCGCTCCAAGTACTTTTGATGGCAATGAAGTGTGCAGACTTGGTTAACCGGTCGACGATGACCCAGATTGCGTCGTTCCCCCGTTGCGTCCTTGGCAGGCCAACAATGAAATCCATGCAGATGTGCTCCCACTTCCATTCCGGGATAGCAAGATTTTGCATCTCTCCGCCCGGCCTCTGATGCTCTGCTTTCACCCTTTGACAGGTTATGCATTGGGACACAAAGAGTGCAACATCTTTCTTCATGCCTTGCCACCAGAAGGTCGTTCGGAGGTTTTTATACATCTTCGTGCTCCCGGGATGGATCATATAGGCTGCGTAATGAGCTTCCGCAAGGATCTCCTTTCTAAGTTCTGAATCATCGGAGACGCATAGCCTTCCTTTCACCCGCAACGCCCCATTTTCATCTACTGCAAAGTCCTTCGCCTTCCCCGCTAGAATCTACTCGTGCATCTTCTTTAGGAAAGGGTCGTCTTTCTGAGTAGATGTGACCCGCTCTATTAGGTTGGGTACGAATCGCATTTGAGCGACCCGCGCGCCACGATATCGAATTCGGAGTTCGATGCCCATCTCTTCTAAGTCCCTTCGTAACCTGCGATCGACTGACAGAGATCCAACGAAGATCCGACTCAGAGCATCCGCTACAATGTTCCCTTTTCCAGGTGTGTAGTCTATCGTCAAGTCGTAATCTTTTATCAATTCTAGCCAACGGCGCTGACGAAGGTTGAGGTCCGTCTGGGTGAATAGGTACTTCAAGCTCTTGTGATCAGTATAAATTCGGCAAGGCACTCCATAAAGGTAGTGTCGCCACAATTTCAGGGCAAAGACAATTGCCGCTAACTCCAGGTCGTGTGTAGGATAATTTTTCTCGTGCTTCTTCAGTTGCCTGGAGGCATAGGCTATCACTCGATCTCGCTGCATAAGTACACACCCCAAACCTTGCCCCGACGCGTCGCTAAATATCTGAAATCCCGAGATCTCGTCTGGTAGTGCAAGTAACGGGGCAGAGGTGAGGCGATGCTTTAACTCTTTAAACGAAGCTTCGCAGTCGGCGGACCACTCAAATGCGACTCCCTTTTGTGTGAGGCGAGTCAGAGGTAGTGCAAGTTTGGAAAAATCCTTCACGAACCGTCTGTAGTAGCCCGCTAACCCGAGGAAGCTTCGAATCTCGCTAACGGATGCAGGTCGCTTCCACTCGACAATGGCCTCCACCTTCTTCGGATCGACTGAGATGCCTCCCGCAGAAATGATGTGCCCGAGGAAAGATACACTACTTAGCCAGAATTCACACTTACTCAGCTTAGCATATAGCTGGTTGTCCCGAAGAGTTTGTAGCACGGTCCGCAAGTGCTCTGCATGTTCTTCTTCACTCTTCGAATACACCAAGATATCATCGATGAATACTACTACAAACTTATCGAGATAGGGCCGGAACACGAGGTTCATCAAACTCATAAAGGCAGCGGGTGCATTGGTTAGTCCGAACGGCATCACCAGGAACTCATAATGGCCATAGCGAGTTCGAAAAGCTGACTTTGGCACATCGTCTTGCTTGATCTTTAGTTGGTGATAGCCCGAACGGAGATCAATTTTAGAGAATACCGTGGCAGCCTGCAACTGATCGAAAAGATCGTCTATTCTTGGAAGAGGATACTGGTTACGAATGGTTGCTTTATTCAATTCTCGATAGTCGATGCAGAGCCGCAACGAGCCATCCTTTTTCTTCACGAATAGTACTGGGGCACCCTACGGAGATACACTAGGCCGAATGTATCCTCGATCTAGCAAGTCTTGCAACTGTACTTTAAGCTCTTTCAATTCTGCCGGGGCCATTCGATACGGTGTCTTGGAAATTGGTCGAGTTTCTGGGAACGTGTCTATAGTGAACTCTATCTCTCGATCGGGCGGCATGCCTGGCAACTCGTCGGGGAACACATCAAGAAAATCCGCCACAACGGGGATAGACTCAACGTTTGCGCAATCTTGCCGAGTGTCTCGAACGGACGCTAAGTACCCTTCGCAGCCGGAGTGAATCATCCGTCGAGCAGACATTGCTGAGATCACCATGCAGGCATTCGACGCTTTCGACTCAGGACTGCACGTGAAGCGAAACTCGATCTCGCCGGGCAAACGAAATACGACTTCCTTTTTCGCACAGTCGATTGTAGCTGAACAAGCGCCGAGCCAATCCATCCCCAGAATAAGATCGTAGTCCCTTATGTCTAGAACTATCGCATCTAATGACAATCTCCGTCCCCCGATGCAAATGTTACCTTCACGACAGACTAAGCGAGCCGATAGATCTACTCCCGAAGGAGTGCTAACACTTAGGTTTAAGCCTAGCGGTGTCATAGGGAATGTGTGTTCGGCGGCAAAATCTGCCGAAATGAAGCTATGTGTTGCACCAGAATCAAACAATACTCGAGCAGGTACATTATTAAAAAGTAATATACCTGACACCGTCGTGTTCGATGCAAGTGCCTCGTCCCGAGTCAAGGCATAGACTCGGCCCTGAGCGTTTTGCGGTGCCTGGTTTGCTCGTTGAGTTTGCCCCTGACCCTGAGCTGAGTCATTATTCTGCTGCGGACGGTGTGAAGATGGATCGTTGGAACGCGTTGGACAATTACGAGCAATGTGGCCCACCTTGCCACACTTGAAACATCCTCCTCTGCCCGTGCGACATTCGCTGATGTGGTGTCCTGGCTTGTGGCAGTAAGCACAATTTTGTCCTTGCTTCTTTCCCTGATTTGAGTCTTGGGAGCCGCCGCTGTTGTTGTGGCGCTTATGCGCGTTGTTTCCTCCTGTGTTGGCAGGACGCTTGTGATTGTAATTTTGCACAGCGCCGGTGCTAACTGGAGGATACTGCGACTCTAGGGACAGTGCATGATTCAAGGACTCCCGCATGGTACGATATTGAGTCACTACGACGTGAGCACGGATAGAAGGTCGTAGTCCGAGCTCGAACTTTCGTGCACGACTTTCGGCATCGGCGAGCTGAGACTTGGCAAATTTTGCAAGTCGGTTGAATTCTGAAGCGTATTGACGCACCGTCATGTCCCCCTGCTTCAGTAGTGCAAACTCGTCTTCTTTTTCGCGACGGACGGCGGGTGGAAGGTATTCCTCCACGAAGGCCTTGCGAAACACGGACCAGGAGATAGCCGTTGTGCCAGCTTCACTCAAAATAGCTTGCTTGTGCACATCCCACCAATCATGTGCATTTTGTCGGAGCTGAAGCTGGGCACACGCCACTTTCTTGGTCTCGTCTAGGCACAGCGCTTCGAAGTGGTCCTCCAACTCGACCAGCCAGTCCATTGCTAAGGATGGGTCCTCGGTGCCTTTAAACGTAGCACGGCACATCTTCTTAAATTCAGATATCGACACGATTGACCCATTCTCGCCCGAGGGTAAGGTACCCTGAGAATTCTGCGGTCCGGTGGCTTCAGCAACTATAGGCACGGTTGCGGGGGCGGATGCAGAATGATTGTTGGCGACCATATTCGTCACCATTGTTTGCAGACTATTCATCTGCTTCTGCTGTGTATCCGCCTGAAGTCGCTGCGCCACGAATTGAGCTTCAATCCGTGACTCAAACTGACTCTGCCGTAGTTCAGCTTGTTTCTGCTGCGTCTCCATCAAACGCATCATTCGTTCGAACGGATCGGCAGAGGGTGCGGCAGCTGGACTCCCAGAGCTGCCCGAGGTGCCTGAACTACTCGCTTGCACTTGCGCCACCATCTGCGCTTGTGCACCCGGCTCGGAAGTCGTTCCTTGAAAGGAAAGTAACTTGTATTAGTCTCAAGGTATATTATGGACTCACTGTATGGAACGTATCTCATTTTGGCCAAGCGAATTCAAGGGTCTACTCGAAAGGAACAAGGTCCTCTTTAGAAACTTTCTTTGTGAGATCAAAGGATCTGAAGCATGCTCTGATACCAATATGTCACGCCCCGATTTCGGCTATTCGATAATCGTCCCCCGGGCGTGATGCCGTGCACGCGTAGGGCGCGCGTGCACAAGGCCTTAGGCATAAGGATATTCTTTAGAACAATGCAACAGAGTAGACATATAAGATAACACAAGGTTGAGGCATAGAAAAGTTTCTCTTTTATTCATAATGAACATCTTTTTACATTGCTTGACTCAAAAGTATAAAATGCCCACGGGCTTACAAACTTGGACGCAAAATGAGATAGCCGATCCATACATTATGTCCCTTTACATAGATTCAAAAACACAAAATCCACCTTGGGTGCGAGTAAGCACCATCGCCTTAGCGATATTCAGCAACGGAGATAGTGAAAGGCTTCTTAGCTTGAGCCTCCAAAAGTCTTGGCCACGAACCGCCAAGGATCCCAAAAGTTCGGAGTGAGCTTCAGCTCCTCGCCGCGTCGCCTTGCGCCGGGGAACCTGCTACAACGAGGGTCAGTACTTCGGAAAGTACTGGTGAAGGCTAGCTGCTCAACTTTACCAAGCTCAAGAGATGAGATCTAATGAGTATGCTACAATTATGTTCTTAGGTGGGTTTCTATTCTTGCCTAGATCAGATTTCATTTAGCAGATATGCAAGAACAAAATAACATAACTTCGCATGCCACCGTTCGGTGACTTTACCTGTCCCGTCTGAACCACCTGTACAACTTACCATAGCCTTCCCTGTTACGAAGACATAGTTAGTCTGCACAGTTTAAATATACACAAATTCCTTCTTTGTTGTTCTACCAGCCATCATGGGTTTAGTCTGGGCTGGCGGCGACGCTTGCAGCGCGGGTAGCTAGCCCCGCTACAATTCCCCGCTCCCAGTACTAAGAAAGTAGATTCCGCCCGGGTCGAAACGGCCCGGTGCCCCGGTACCGCTCGCAGGAACCTGGATCCCTTGTGCACAAGAATTCCCATGACCATTTCTATGACTCTACCTCATAGATTTACTTACTAGCCATTTAAAGAACATCATGCATGAAACTGCTTTACTGTACTATCATAATCAACCAACAGTTATATGAAATAACATGCAGCAGTTTATAGAAGAACACTTTGAACTATCAATAGATACCAACCCATTAAACACCCAACGAACATGCATGCATCAATAAATTTATGCAAGGTTTGTATGACAAGCAATGGGTGTTCCAAGCCTACTTCTTATCTTATCTTGTTATCCAACTTGTTACTTAATTGGTATCGTTTGATTGAATGCCCAACTGAGTCAGTTTTATTATGAACGGAGCCCTTGGAAAGAAGGTGCTTATCGAAATAGAGCCACTCACAAGTTTGTTGAATAGGAAGAAGAAGGAAAGACGCCTAAGACTCCGCTCGCGCGTTGTCTACACGATCACCTGCACGCACCAACGAATGATCAATACCTCCTGCTTCGGTCTCCAAGGGTCGATACGAAATGCGAGATCCTAAGAACGAAAGCAATGAAATCCATTGAAACCGTTCAAGAAAATGCAAGTCATAAAACCAACAAGAAAGCATCCAAGCGGCACGAAAACGGACAAGAAACCAACGCAACGGAAAGGCCCCTCTCGACTCTGCCGCCGAGTCCATCCTCGAGGCACAATCCATTGTATATGGGACCTGATTCCGAAGAAACCAATCCATAACGAGGAAAGGATCTTAATTCAATCTGTCCCGTTCGGACGGTCGTAAGTATTTCTTGGCCGCGCTCCCCGAATAGGGGGAACGGGGCATTACAGTATATGTGTCATATGCCCCCTGACTCAAGGGCACTCTGCAATCGACCATCATGGTACGAAGGTATAAAAACATTTAAGGAGGGGGTGTCCCATACGTCTACCAGTTATCTTTTTCATCCCAATGTAACTAAATGTCAAGTCCTAGTTTTACTTATTTATGCTAATCCGTGATGCCGGTCACACGTACTGGTAGCTAGTCAAATACGCAGCTCGCATCCCAATATGTATTGCAACCTTGTTGCGTGTTCCCGTGATAGGGTCTAGGAGAATATCAGGATATCCTCACAGTTGTTGGTGGGTCTGTAAAACTAAGTTAATTATACTAAATTGTAAACATATCAGTTGACTGTACCTGAGGCAGTCTCAGGTACTCATAGTTATATGAAATTCAGAAACAAGAGCATATAACAATATTTGAAATTAAACAGTAAACTTGGCAAGGTATACTTGCCTACTCCCTGATAGTATTGGAAACTTGATTTCACAGTCAAGTTGGAGGTTGCTTGTGACAGGGGGTCACTGGCTGTACTGGAGTTGGGTTCTGTTAAAACATACAGGGTTCGTGAATATCATGGTATAATGACAATATATTTATATAATATATAGGATACACATATAGATTATATATATATATATATATATAGTATATATAGTAGTATAATAGTAGTATATATATATATATATAGCATATATATATATAATAGAGAAAAGAAAAATGCAGGTAATGTATATATGCTGTATTTATCCAACAATAATAATATTTATAATAGTAGCAGGGTGTAACCACTGATATATATAGTAATATAATATTATCAGGGTGTATCCACTGATATATATAGTAATATAATTTTATCAGGGTGTATCCACTGATATATATAAATAAATGAAAAGACAGTGCATGAATGTAAAGATATATATACATATATTTATTTGCTGTATTATCCAGCAATTAGTAATATAATAATTATAATAATATATATAAATATAATTACATTATATATATATATATAAATGTATATATATATACATGTATATATAATACAGGAATGAGAAATGCAGAAATATAAATGTGCATATATATATAATATATAATAGCAGTGTATATATAACACTGATTTATATATATAATTATATATATATATAAGTAATATAATATATATAATACATATATTTATATATAGATAAATATATATATACATATATATATTAATTATACATATATATATACATATATACATATATATAATAGTAGTATACATATGTATATATAATATATAATAGCATACATGTAATTTAAAATAGTAGTATACATATATACTGTATTTAATATACTGTATTTATACAGTATATTAAATATAATATATATTATATATTATTATATATATATATAGATATACATATATATATACATATATTTACACACATATAGGTATTTATATATAAATACATATATATTAAGGCTAGGGGGTATACCTACTGACATGGGGGTCCCACAGGTCGTCGACGGCGGAAGGACGGCGGCGGAGGCGGCCGGAGGTGGCCGGAGAAGCAACAACAGCAGCAGTAGCTGCTAGCAGCAGCTGCTGCTTGCGGGGGTTGCCGGCGACGGAGCAGTGGCGGAGGGGGTGGTGCAGGCGGAGGGATCGAAGGAGGGGAGGGCGGCGGTCAGGTTGGTGGTGGTGGCGGCGGTCC
Source organism: Iris macrosiphon (assembly GCA_036927795.1). Lineage (NCBI taxonomy): Eukaryota > Viridiplantae > Streptophyta > Magnoliopsida > Asparagales > Iridaceae > Iris > Iris macrosiphon. Next base: position 127,957,311 of record JAYESA010000016.1, on the reverse strand, counting down.
ACGACGGCGGTGGTGGTGGCTGGAGGCAGTCGGAGGTGGGGTAGCAGTAGCTAGGGTTGGGGAGTGGGAGCTGCTGCGGGGGCTGCCGACGGCGGGAGAGGCGTCGTGGGGCGGTGAGGGGGTGGTGGTTGGAGAGAGGGGTCGGGGCGAGTCGAGTGGTGGGGTTGGTGGCGGTGCACGGTGGCCGGAGGCGGCGGTGGGAGGGGTTCGGGTGGTGGTGGCTGTGGGTGATGGTGTTGGAGGAGGTGGCTTGCGGGGGCTGCCCACGGCGGAGCAGGCGGCCGGAGGGGAGGTGGCTTGGCCGGAGGGGAGGTGGGGTAGGGGCGAGGGTCTTGCCGGAGTTGGGTGGCCGGTGGTGGTCGGAGGTGGTGGCTGTGGAGTTTGAAAGGGAGAGGGGTAGGGTTTATATAGGGGTTAGGGCCTATGGCAAAACTGTAAATAGGGGGAAGTTTGGGGGTATTTTGGTAATTTGATATTTTTAGGATATTTTTAGCAGATTTTTCTGGATATTTAGGTGGGTCCCATGTCACATATTCCCTATCTAATGAGGTTATGCCACCTCACATGCATTTTTGCATAAAAACCCTTGACTTTTCACAATTTGCATAAAAACCTAAAATTTGGTATTTTGCGTAATTTCGCAATTTGCCTGATTTAAAATACTGATTCCTCGAAATACTGAGATGTACAGAAATGAGGGAAACAGCTGGAAAAATGTTTTGGGAAGTGTGGGGGTGATCCTGGGCAGAGTCAGGGTCTGATTCTGAGTAATACAGATCCTCGTATTTATTAATTTAATAAATACTGCGCATGGTGTTTACTAATTATTTAGAAGCAGTTAGGTTCATAATTTTTCTAAGGTGTCAATATACTAATTGTAGTATATTTAGAGTAGAATATTATCGTATTTTTGTTTGGCAAAACAGGTGCCTACTGGTCCTCAATTCCTAGGGTACAAAGATGGGTAAAGAGCAGAAATTTAAATAGGAAATAAATACGTACGTCTGTAACGATATTTGTGCGACTAAAACGAAGCACCAAATAAGGTATCTGGGAGTTGCACAAAATACAGAAAAAGTAGTCTAACATGTCTAGGGCAGGTATGTGGACTTTGTTTTAGGATTAACAGTTAGTGTAACGCCCTAATTAATTGTGTAATGAACAGGTGCACAATCAATAGAATAAATTTTTTAAAAAGTTGCAATAATTCTAATTTGTCAAAACTAATCCTAAATTAATGAAATCTGGTCGAGGGAGTTTACAACACTGCTCGACGACTATGACCTTCTTGACAACTCTGGCAAATACAACAGCAACCCTACCTTATTTGTGGCACTTGCTACCTAACTAGCTAACAACTGTAACCAGTATTAGGCCAGTTAAAAAAGAGAACAAAAACTTGAATAGAAAAGGAAAAAATAAAAGAAAACTTCTACTACTATTACTTGTATGTAGTTATAATGAAAATAAATAAACAAAGTAACAAACAAACAAACAAAATTGCTTACAAATTGAACATGCTAGTATGCTAGTCTTGTCTAACTTGAGGGGGAGCATCGGCCAGGTATTCTGGTACCAATCTCTACCATCTACCACTATGTTTGCAGTATAGATTCTTGATATGACTTCATCTACTGTTGCATCTATTGGACGTTCCCCTGTGTCGACCTCGACCTCTGCTACTGCTTCTCTCGAGTGTGCTTATATGCTTACCTCTTTTAGTGCCTCTGACGAGCGTCCTTATGCGCTGACCTCTACTACCACCTCTATCAAGAGTTCTCATGTGCCGACCTCTACTACAACCCACCCTTATGACTTGTGTGTACTACCATTGCTCTTTTCCTGGTTCATCTGTCTATAGTTGCTAGTATTATCTGCTACTGTTGTATAATTTTAATGGTCAACGATTGTCGTCTGTTGATTCTAATATTGCTGGTGATCGTTCCTCTGATAATGTTGCTGGAAAGGCTCGCAATATCATCGACTGATATAGATACATATCAGCCAATATTGTTTTGGTTCTGATTTGATACTTGACTCCCACTAATACCTGCCAATATGGTTGATACCGGCATGCTGGGCTCTCTTTCATGGTTTATTCATCAATGGAAATTAAAAGAAAAGGAGATAAGTACATGAAAACTTATTGTTGACTCATTATTCAGTCGCGTCGAAGACAGATGCTATATTGTGTCGCATTATAACCATTTCCAATTTACCATTTATCAATGTTGTATATTTGTAAATAAACTACGTTTATCCATCTCCAAAAGATTTCATTCAAAACTATGTATTGCAGGTGTACTTTGTTTAAAAATAGATAGATAAAAAATTTATTTATTGTGGGTGGAGCATTCAACAATGTTGAATATTAATCCATTTGAAACTGACGGAAGATAACAAATAATACATTAAATTATGCCTAAATGTATCAAATATTAGTCTAGTTTTTTTATAAAAAATATATTTTTATTTGACTTTATGAAACCACCGAAACTACCAATTTCGACACTCATAGGTGTCTGAACCGATTCTGATGCTACGAACCTTGGTTTGATGTTTCTACTATGTTGTTTTAATTTTTTTTCGTTTCTACTTTATAAAGCAGCTGGCATGTTTCACGTGCTCCAACTGGAGGGAGAGTATTAGAGCTACTAGGTGGATCTATGTTGTCATGTTTAGTCTCACATTGCCTATAAACTAAAGTGGAAGGCACACCTCCTATATATAAACGTAATCAAACAACTCAATGAAAAGTATCCCAAGTATTCTTAATGTAACTTTTCTACGGTATTGCTCTCTGGGAATTCGTGGATGGAAGTATCCGTCTTTCAAACATTTCTGAAGCCCCTTGACTAGCTAAATAGTTTGCCAAGACTCGTATGGTTCACTATCTCATATCTTATACTTAGCAGAAGTACCACGAGCATAAGTAGCAGTCAGGTTGTCTTGCACTTATTTCATAATATCTTGTACTATCATTGAATGCAATACTGTTATTATGCTGGTACCCACCTTATATACATGTCTATAATCTTGGTTTGCCTATAAATATGGGAACTTATTATTCCTCTGTAATATTGTATCACCTTCAGGCTTCCAGCAAAGCATTATATTGTGCTTCATAATATCCCAACTAACCTGTTAGTAGTTTTAGTTAGTAAATGCTCTAATATTCCATTGGTAATATTTACTGAGAAGAACACTTTTTGTGCATTACTTTCTGATTTTGTGTTACCTAGTGATGATATCTTCCCTTGTTTGCATTTATGCTAAGGTGACTTAACCTTCTTCTTGGTTCACTTTCACTATGACCTGCCTACTGCTTTCATTCTATGGTCATTTTTTTAATCTTTCACAATTAACTCAGAAGGATTCTGAAGAACACTTTTTGGAGAAATAAATTGGTTTGACCTGTTAGATCAGAAGTTTTAATCTAATAAGGAACAGAAGTTCCTAACTCGTGACATCTTTTCTTGATTCAGCCAAGACTTCAGGCATGAGGTCAACTTGCTAGTAAAGCTGCGCCATCCCAACATTGTCCAATTTCTTGGAGCAGTAACAGAGAGAAAACCTTTGATGCTAATTACTGAATTTTTGCGTGGAGTATGAATATTGATGTTTGTTGAAATGCAGTTACATGTCTAAAAAAGTGATCTCTTTAAAATTCTCATTAACTGTTTATGAACTAACTTATTGTGTTTGTTTTTTTAGGGTGACCTTCATCAATTCTTAAAGGAAAAGGGTTCACTCAATCCAACAACAGCTATTAATTTTGCACTAGATATTGCCAGGTAACATGCACAATTCAAGTATTATATGTATTCACATCCTGTAGAGTGTGGTATGGTAATACTAATTCCTGCAACTTTGGTGTTATCTTCAATACCAGACATCTATTGGCACTTCTTAGATGGTCTGAGATACTTTCATATCCATGGGTTCATGTTAGCTGAGACTGGTGTTACCTTTAAAATGGCTGTAAAAAATATATTCTAAACTAAAAAGTTAAATCTCAAAAAACTGACAAAATAATCCTTGACATTGAACAATAAGAATGAAGTTAGCTCCTATTTAATTGATGTCTTTGTTAGCCTTTTTTCGTTGCACAACCATAACTAGAGCATCAAGGTGCTAACCTTAAAATTCTGTTTATTTTTTGCTAGAATTCATCGCCTTCATTTGTCCGAATCCGAGACTATTATCTAGATCTTGTCTTCAATGCATCTCTCCACAAACTTACTATTGTCCATTTACTCCAGTGGCCGCAAATTCCCTAGTTTCCAATAAGCCTTATGTCCACAAATCCCCTATTACTAGACGACAAATCAAACTCACCCAAGATCCCCTCCCCATGTCACGTTGTCACCTACTGGCCTACTGCACGATGACACTCACAACTAGTCGCAAATCCCCTTCTTCCCCGTTGACCCATTTCCGTACACAATTTGTGTTTAGAACTTTAAGAGTCTGACAATCCCCGGCCTCCTTCCCACCGTATTAGGCCTACTGGCATCTATAACTATAATTCCCATCCCTTGTGTGTCTATTGCTTAGTCGAATCGACACAAAATGACACTGCTTCAAGTGCTTGGTTAGGTCCGCCCCACTTGATACCCCTTCTCTTCAATTCATGGCTCACTTTGTCCTGTAAATATTCTGTCATAATCTCTGCGAGATACTCATCTGTTGGTATGATGTTGTCCTTGTACTTTATGGATTGAGCAAGACTCTCCTTTACTTTGCCACTATCTAGGCCCAAACTCTCAGTCTCTTAATTGATTTGATGCCCATCCTATTGAATGTTCTTTACAGGATGAAAATGGACCATAATCCTCATCTCACATATTTATCCCCTTCTGCAGTAATTTCATCCTGCATTGTGTGCTCGAGGAGCTCTTTCCCACGTCTAGTGATGGAAGGGCTTAGTTGTACAAAATGCCCGCTCCTTTGATAGACTTGCCTCCTTACTGGAAGACAACTTCTCAAGCGACACCTCTTCTGGATGTATGCACCATTCTTTTTCTTTGTTGAAGTCCATCTTTATATTTGACATCATTCTTTTTCCTCCGAGGTTGGTGCCGCATTTTGCTATGCTTCTTGTTCCTTGTTTTCCTTTCTTCGGACTCCTTCAGACTACCTGCTTTCTCTATGTCATTACCCACTCCATCTAACTTTTTGTGTGAACTGGATGACATCAGGGTCTCCTAAGCCTAAGGTATTTCCTTGCATCTCTGGCATTTCCTCTCCCGCTGAGTCTTGCACTAAAAGAGTTTGATTACCTTAGGCTTAGGAGTGTGGGTAATCAAACTCTTTTAGTGCAAGACTCTGCGGGGGAGGATAATCGACAATTGATACCTCTGGCATGGGCTGAGTATCATTATTGTGGGCTTCTTTATATGGGATGATCTCTCTATCCCTGCTTGGCCTTCTCCAAGTGGGCCTTCTACAATTGATACCTCTGCATTGCATCATTTAGCATGTCAAGGACATGTGGCATTCCATGATTGTTTTAGGAATCCGGTATTGTCTCCTCCATGTTGCCATCTCTGCAGCTAATCCCACTTCTGACAAATGAGAAGGATCCCAGGGATTTAATCATGTGACCGTTTCTCTTGTTAACCATATATCCGTTGTCATTGGAGAAGCCCAGATTTTTTGCTGTAATAAATTATTTATCCACCCCCTTGTGGACATCTGTCCCACTATTTTTAAATGAGCTGGAGCTACTAGCTAGCCTCTCCATGGGAGAGGCACTACCAATCTCCACTTGACACGTGGACATGTTCACCAACATATCGACACCTGTTCCTCCATTTTCAAATGAAATCTGTTGATCTTCGGGAAATGTGTTACCACTCTTCACATGACAACTGCTTTTCACATGACAACTGCCGGGGCCAACCATTTCCCCATTTTTTTACTTTGCTGTCGTCTCTAGCCAGTCTTGTGGTGGACGGACATCCAATCCTCACTCAGGACACCTATCCCTTTGATAGTTGTACACTTGATTTCTGAGACGCTCCGGAGACCCCTCTCATGGCCCACACCAGCCGTAGCACCGGTTCGGAGCGGTTCAGCTAGTTCCTCCGCGAAGAAAATCGGGTCTGATTGAACAATGCATGCTTGAGCATCTTCTTCCACCTCTGTACAATGTCCCTCTGTAACAAACCCTTGGTCCTCGAATAAGGGTTTGATGGCTCTGTTATGGACCTCCTGGATAGCCGAACTTTCCAACTTCTCATCCTCTACAAACCTCTTTATAAATATTAGGTGAGTATGGCCTCCTTACCTTTGGAAACAGTTGCGCAGGGATGTCGTCAAGCCTTTCACACCCAATCTTGATCCATGCTTCGTTCAAATCTCTCCCGAGTTTTGTATCCGGATCCTTTTCTAAAATTATAGCAAAATCTTTGACAAGACTGGAGAATCCATCCTTTGCCCAACAATACAACGGGAAATACTTTATATTAATCCAGACTGCATTTTCGCACCAATGGGATCTGAGCCTTCTCCTGACTCCATTTCCTGAAATAGATCCTAAAACCCAACTCCTCAAATCTGATTTCTGAGACCCTCGTCGCCAGTTCCAAGGTTGGTTTGTCGGGGAACTGAACTAGGAAGCCTCCTCTATAACGATGTGTTAGCCATGTCCATTTTTTCAGGCTTAGTGCACTTTGACTTCATTCCCTTCATCAAGTCTTCCTCCTATGGATTCCCTTGCAAAACCAAGGCTTCCTCCGATGACTTGGTGAAGGGAATGAATTGTTTGCTAGGAAGTTTTTTTTTTCTTTTGAATTTTTTTTACCCAAAAAGGATGAAAAATGAGAGAGATCCAAACCAAGAAGCTGTTTGAATTTGTTTTTTATTTATCATGAATCATGGTCAACATCTTTGTCCAAGATTTTCCCCGTCAAGGGATTGACTATGGAACACGACCTCACATTGACAAATCTCCAGAAAGAAGAGTATTGTCTTTTAGACTGGCTGCTAACAACTCAACCTGAAAATAAACCTGTATGAGTTAGTGTCAAATTCTTGTCAGAGGAAGCAATGAGTATAAGAAAGAACTGCCATGAAACCGTGAAGGCTATTTGGTTGGTAGACTTGCCCATAATTGTTCTATTCATGTAATATAGTCTAAGGAGCAACCCTCAAAGTTTCGCTAGATTAAAAAATAGTCTAGACAAAGCTGTTGAGATGATAGGCTTCTATTCTACAATAGAGTTTTAGAATTGTGCTTCCACGAGCATATAGTGTGCTGCTAATTGACCTACCTTGAATCCCTTCCCTTCTTTCCTTGTTTCTTCAAGTGGTAATCCGTTAAAACGGATTATGGTCCGTTTGGATATGCTTTCTGAAATTTTGTTCTGAAAACACTTTTCTGAAAGTAAGTTATAAAGTTTTTTTTTATTATAGACATTATGAGTTTGCGTTTTGTTACTTTCATTTGGAAAATAGTTTTCTGGAAAGTTTTTTTCATATTTTGTTTGGTAAAAAAATTTCAGATTCTAGAAAATAATTATGAATGTATTGTGTCCAGTTCTCGGATCCTCCCCAGAGCTCCGTCGACGAGAACCCAAAACTCTAACCCTAACCATAAGTCGACCATGTCCAGGCGGTCGTCGACTTCGTCCGCTGCTCGAGGACGAGGTGGAGTCGACCTATGCTGCTCGACGATGAGGTTGAGTCCACCGTGTTCTTCTACTCCACCGCTCCTCGTTGGGGATCAGGACTAGGGTTTGAGCTCGTTCATAACGATCCACGCCGCCGAGGGTCGAGCCCTCGAGGTCCACGCTGCCGCCGTCGCACGAACCTCGAGCTCGTCCCCGCCGCTCCCGGAAGGGTAGCCGCGGTCAGCCGTCCACACCGCCGAGCCCTCGAGCTCATCCTCGTTGGGGGTTCGAGCCCTCGAGATCCACCACGGTGCCCAACTCTCGACCTTTCGTGCTTCCCAGCCGCGGTCAGCCGCAGGTCCTCGAGGTTGACGGGGACGGAGTTCGATGGCATCGGAGAGCCACTCCGTCCGGCGGGAGTAGACGGCGGCGTGGAGGCCGTCGTTGCTGGAGGTTGTATACCTCGTCGGGGAGGAGGAAGGAGCCGCTGGTCCCTCTGGAGCTCACCACCCCCTTCAGCATCTCCCCGAAGCTCGTCTCCGCCGTCCCCAAAACACAAAACCTCGAGAGAAAAATGAGAAGAAGAAGAAGAGAAAAAGATGAGAAGAAGAAGAAGAAGAAGAAGAAGAAGAAGAAGAAGAGAGACAAACGTGTTGTTAGTCAGAGCCCAGACTCCTCGAGGAAAAATTTTTGGGAGTCTGCGCTGAGACCCAAAGAGAGAAATGTATTTCAAAAAACAGGTTTTTGTTACTTTCAGAAAGATGCATTTAAACGTGGTTCTTAGGAGAAAAAAAATTAGAATTTTTTGTTGGAAAAGTTGGAGCCAAACAGAATTTTCTTATTACTGTAGCTTTTACATTCCCAAACCAATGTTTAAAAGCACAACCAAAAAGGCCCTCAGTTCTCATCTATATCTATATCTATACTACTATGTAATGAGAAAAGTTCAGCTTCATCGTGAAACTTTTCTTTCCAAATATACCCTTGCATCTATGTACTAATTTAAATTATTTATCTATACTACTATATAATGAGAAAAGTTCAGCTTCATCGTGAAACTTTTCTTTCCAAATATACCCTTGCATCTATGTACTAATTTAAATTATTTATTAAAGTTAATAGGGAATCAAAGTAATTACAATAGTTGTCATTTGGTCATCCTAAATAGTCTTGAAATAATATATAATAATATGATGATACTAATATAATAATAAATTTAGAATATTTTATGCAGTTGTCTTTTAGTCTTCCCAAGTAGTCTTAGTAAACACTAGAATAATTATAGCAACTGGCTTTTAGTCTTCCTAATAATGATCTATGAAATACGTGCAACTCACATGCATATATACTAGTGGATCTTAATGCGAATGTTTCCCACATGCATGGAAGAGGATGGATGGAATGGAGGATTGGGATTATGAAGCAGTGGCATGCAGGAGGAAATTCATTTACAATTTTGATTAGTCTCTGGATACCTTGTAAACTCACAAATTAGTACGATTTGGTGGGCCTTGAATATCTTTACATGGCTGGAGGATATGTAAAACTGATACCTGCGGTAGACTTCTTAGTATTAACTATCCAGAAAGTTGAGAGACAGAACTGGTGAAGACCCATCGCTTAACAAGTTTGTCATACAGATAAGATCTGACTATGGCTATAACACATTTTCCATCTCTTTTGTGACCTAAAGATGGAAGGCATAACACACAAACACACAGGCAATATTTTCTCAATTTTGGAATTTCCCACTAGTTTCTGTGTTGTAAGCAATTTCCGGAATTTTGTGGAATTCCGATCTGCTTGTGTGAACCTGTGTTCAGTTGGTTTGGTGCTACATAAAGAAAACACTTTGATGTTAATGGAAAAGAAAATCGAGCCGTCTATGTTACATATGTATCCTTGTCTTCAGAACCCTGCCTATATTACATATGTATCCTTGTCTTCTGGAGCGTTGTGGGGGTGAACTGATGGTGCCTTCGCCATCGAGCTTGCCCCAATATGGTTATCCAGGAGGTGGAACACGATTGTGGCATGACTGGCCTTTGAGCTTGGCATACCTTCTCCACATCAACCAGTCATTGTCGGAATCCCTGACCCAGTGACCCGTGGTGTGTGTGTCTGTGTGCACATGAGAGAGAGAATAGCAAGTGTTTCTTTCCTTGGAAAAGAGGATAATGTACCACGGGAGTGATAATTGCACTTTATAGGCCAGTGTTTTAGGGAGCATGGTTTGATCATGTAATATGTATTGTAAATGATCCGGCAATTTAGTTCATTGGTTACCAACTCTAAAACCTGTGAGAAACAAAATGGTTTGTTATATCTAAAATGAAAACCGGAACTGAATCAGCTAAACCAAATAGACCTTAATTCGATCTCTTTGGTTATTTTCAGATTTTGTGCAATATTGCACATGGTTCCATTTTTGTTGTATGTATATCGCCAGGTAATTCAGTCCATTTGGTTCCTGACTCCAAAAATTGTGGAAAACCAAAAGGTTTGCAACATCTAGAATGAAAACCAACCCGAGTTGACTAAAACCATACCAAGTAGACCGATTTCAATCTTTTTGGTTTGTTTTTGGTTTGAACCCAATAAATGTAAAGGCCCAGTATTGTCTACTATATGATAAAGTAGCTATTTTTTTAAGTAACTACATGATGACTCCAAAATGTTTACCACTTCTTATTACCTATCCGCTTCATTTGTTTTCTTTTTCTTCTGTCTGCTGCAATTCTGCAATTTTATTTATTTACACTGCACCTGTTTGTTGAAGTTTCAAATGATCAGTACTATTAGTATTATTCTTTCTTATGTAGTCACTTATGTGGTTTATATGTGTGCACAGGGGCATGGCATATCTTCATAATGAACCAAATGTTATAATTCATCGAGATTTAAAGCCAAGGTAAACTCTATTTGTGGTTCTTGGCACTGATTTGATTAAATATGGAACTCATTTGTTCTGGATTGCTTTTAGGAATGTCCTTCTAGTGAACTCCAATGCTGACCACTTAAAGGTTGGTGACTTTGGACTGAGCAAGCTCATAAGAGTCCAGAATTCTCATGATGTGTACAAGATGACTGGAGAAACTGGAAGTTGTGAGTGCTGATCCCTAGTCCATTTCATTAATATAGAGTACTAAATTTCAAATTGATTTCTGTTTTTCTTTATGAGAATGAAAGATCGATATATGGCACCAGAAGTATTCAAGCATAGGAAATACGATAAGAAAGTCGATGTTTTCTCCTTTGCGATGATATTGTATGAGGTAATTTGAGTTTTGCTAATAGTTTACTAGGTTAGAAACCAAGTTCCTTACATGGTAAAGATTCCATGATTTTGCTGCAGATGCTTGAAGGAGAGCCTCCTTTGGCAAACTTGCAACCATACGAAGCTGCAAAATGTGTGGCAGAAGGACAACGACCATCATTTCGTGCAAAAGGATATCTTCCAGAATTGAGAGAGTAAGTGGAGTTTACCTACTATATCATTTTAGCTTCATATGAGTGCAAGTAGAATTCACATTTCCTTCATATGGATGTTTGTATTTCCAATGTCATGGAAGAGTTAAATATGAATAGCCATCTAATGTATATATTTTCCTACTTTTTCGAGCTCTTTATAAGATGTATGAGCATGTAACTTGAGTTAATGTGCGAAGAGCATTGTAATACTTTGATTGGGTTTCTGGTTTCTTGCAGCTTGACCGTGCTATGTTGGGCTGCTGATATGAGCCATAGACCATCTTTCCTAGAGATTCTCAAGAAGCTCGAGAAAATCAAGGATAATATCTTACCAGATCATCACTGGCACATTTTGGGATAAAAGGCTTAGTTGTTGTTGTTGTTGTTGTTGTTGTTGTTGCAGGAGGCAACACTACAACTTAGCGCCTCTTCTACTTGGGTATATTATCATATAAATATGTACATATTATTGATTATTGTGGTGTTCATTACTAGATAATTTGGGAGCTGGCAGGTGCAGGTATATTTTCTTTTCCCCCTTAACCATGCTATTGGTTCAGCATACAAGTCACTCTTAATATGCTTTCACCTGCCTGGCTTCAGTTGAAATAAGGCAAAGATTCTGCTAGATTTTTCCCCCCAACTTAAATATCAGATAGTGAAAGGATCAGAAGTTCAGGGTGTTTATTAGTCAAGATGACTGTAATATGCTCAGAATTGTTGTGATAGGTTCTCTTATTTGTTGGGTTGCATGCGTGACCAGCATTATATTTAAATTGACACTTTACATTGTGATAAATAGTAGGTAGCTTCTTGAGATATTGATTTTTCACTTGTTTTTCTTTCAACTTGCAGTCTCTCTTTTTTGCTTGTGGATTGTACTGTACTTATTTGTCAGTGCAAGGGAAAAACAGAGCTTTGGTTCAGTGTTTGGTGTAGTTACTTTTCTTCACAAAAGAAAGGTACTCTCGTAGATCAATGCTGAATTCCTTTGAGAACAAATTTTAGGTACATCATGTTATCAATTTGCATTGGCATTGATCACCTAAAATAAGTAAATAAGTAGCCAAATTCTAAAGTCGTCCTGAATATGTGTCATTTTACTTTGGTACTCCGACATTAAGACCAGATGTCAAATAGTTTTGCTTTGTATCATACAATGTATGCTTTGTATCATACAATGTAAGCAAAGTGTAAACAAGCCTATACAAGGTTTTTGGAGATACTTTATGAATATAAAGAAATTTTAGAGACTTTCTCTAACGCATAACATGTTCAATTATTATGGATGCAGATGCTCATGAAAAGTTCAGGTTTGTATATTAAATCTTCGTTTGAAACCCAATAATTTATAGAGTTGGAACTATTGTGAGCCCAATTAACTTATTCAATTAATATGTTCTATGAAGAGAGGAGCATTTCCAAAAATATATTTATCCTTTTCAATATAAGGAATTGTGTTTTGACTACAAGTACATCATCCTTAGCAATCCTTTCATTTTTCGTGCTGCTAATAATCTGGTCCAATTTTAGGTACTAAAATTAAATTGGAGAGAGAGTTTATTAGATAGAATATAGCTAGCATTAACTCCAAGGAGTGTTCACTTTCTAGGCGATCACTAATTAATCCATCCCCGAGACAACAACTCTTCAAGGGCAATGGGTTGTAACCTCTTCATGAACATGTGACACTACAATGCGTGTTATTAGCAGAGTTTGGTCTACGCATGTTCTAGATGATTTTTAATTCATGCGGCAAAGTCTTGTGAGTGTTTGATCTGTGCATGTTTTAGATGATTTATCATCCATACGACAGATCGTGCAGTAGTGTTTCTGTATTCAGGAAGTGAATGCGCACAAGAGGTCGTCTTCTCCAAAGAGAAAACTCTACCCTCGATCAATGGCTGAACATCGTCGTGGAACTTTGGGGACTTAGTCTGAGCTTCGACGACCACCGCCTTACCCTTGTCGGCCTTCTTCGTGGCAAAGGAAGAGGATCCCTTGGATGCCATTGAGAAATAAGAAGACTGAGAATGTAAAGAAATTTTGAAGAGAGAGTATAGTGAAAGCAAAGTAAAAGCTCTCTCTCCTACTATAGTGCTATTTATAGGCATAGTCCTATGCGCCATCAGCGGCTGCATGCGCCATTAATAGCGATGAATCACATGCAATCGTCACGTTCACACTAATGAGCGTCTCAATTTTTGTGAGACAATATATATTACAGTGACTATGACACATAGATAAATCGTAATCTATATAATTCAGATAAAACTACAAGATTGACAAAACCAATGTTGAACCATTTGTCCTAATAGGTTCAACTCCTCACCACACTCAAGAAGAAAAGAAAGATATTACAATTGAAATCACTCACCAAACCCTGTAGCAATTTTCCTGAACGAAGACAACAACTCCTCGATTAGATCTTATCTTTCTTCTGTCTTGGATAGCGAACCCTAAGCGTAAAGCACGAACTTTCTCTTAGGAACTTTCTCTTAGATATTTTGTGCACGAGCAATCCGAATCTTCACATTTGTGCTATATTCTTTGTGCCTCTACCCTCACCCATATAAATAGGATAAGAAATCCTATTTTAGGTAATAAAAATTCTTAAATAGGAAACTCATTATCTAAAATAAAAAACATCAATTATGGACGTCCAAATATGGTTAAATTAAATATTTGATACAAATTTAAAATTTAATCAAATTAATGTAGATTTTTAAATTACATCAAATCAATTTGTTTATCATATTTGGGCTTCAAAATTTGTTCTTACCAATTCAGACTGGACCCAACAGTATTTATAGAAATTTTTATATCTTTTTATGAACATGTATATCTTTTCCAACAGTTAGAACAAATATGAAAGTAAACGAATCTGAACGAACGTCAAAACCAAAGTCTAACGAATATTAAAATTCATTCAACCGAATGAATTTGAAGATTCGTTCATTCAACCCAATGAATTTAAAGATTCGTTTACATATACTGAATCTGAATATTCTTTCAAATTGTATGAATCTGAACCAAAAAGTTTATTTTTGTGCAATTAAACTTAAATTCTCAATAGCAAGTTGTTTGGTTGTGAAAGTTGACGCTATCTAGAGCATCGGTAAGGGATGTGTTAATTCAACAGCTAGTGCAGATAGGAGTGAAATTGATAGGGGTGCAACTGAGGCGGGCTAAATCCGAGCCCGATCGGGTAAACCCGTTAATGGGTTGGATTAGGGAAGAAGATACTTGGATTCGGGTTCGTACTCGGGTTAAAATATTTGAACCCGATCAAAAATCGGATTGCGCTGGGGTTCATGTGTCGGGTTATCCGAAGAACCTGAAATCTAACACTAACACATACACATATATGATTTCGTACTTCTTAAATAAAAATTCTAAATTCTAAATTTCTTCATCCAAACTTTTCAACTACTTATCATAAATTTTATTTCAGTTGTATTTTGTAATGATTGAGACTTGATTGCTATTTGATTATGTATTTAATATTATTCTTGTTTAAAATTATTTTAAATATCATATTAGAATCTGATAAATCCGATCAAATCCAAGTCCAACTCGATCCTCCGAGTTTGGTCTTGGACTACATATATTGGACTTGAGGTCGGGTTAGACTTTGGCTCGGACTAGACTTATGATTCATCGGATTGAATTCGGATTGAGTTTAAGTCCGATCCAACCCGACTGAGTTGTACCCCTAGAAATTGCTCTCTCTAAGGGATATTTTAACATGTTAGCTAGGAACCTTTATTTGTATCAGAAGTTAATACATGTGGTTTTTGCAGCCTTCAAATTAGCTTAGCAAACATGGCACTTTAATTTATTGTTAATTATTTTAGAAGAAGAAAATGGTGGTTTATATAGAGTATTGATTGAATATAAATTTCTTATAATTATTAATTGAGTGATGTAAAACATATCCATAGCTAAATTTGACTAGTCTAATGTCGTGGCCAAATGCTAGTTAAACTTAGTGGGTATGTAAAAGTTACTTTATTGTCTACATGGTGAAATTTGACTTAGCTAAAGCTAACACATCCGTTACAAATGACCTCAAGTCCAAATTTGACATAACAATAAATTCTTTTAATATAATAATATATTTTTGGACCTTGAGATCAACAACTAAGTCTAACCTTGAATTTATTCGGGAGTTTCTACCCAGGGGTGAACTGTTAGGTTTATTAGGTTAAAATAGACCAAATCGGATAAATCAAAATTCTAAAAATTCAAATCGAAAATAGTTATAACTGAAATTCAACCGAACCGATATAAGCGATTCGGTTTAGTTGGTTTATTCAATATCTACGGTTAGTCAACTAATGGACTGGACCAAAAGTTAGAATTTTAGTTACATTATATTGAAAAAATATAAATTTTATACATACGACTGTTATACTTCATAATTGGTTCTAAAGTTGGACTAGTTGTTCAATTATCAAAATTAGTTTCAAAATGCATATATATAATTGTTATTTTTAAAATATACACAATAGTATACACATTTTACATAATTGCTTAAGGGTTTGCTTGTTAACATTACTTTCATCAGTTTTAGAATATTTTTGAACCGATCGTTTATGTGGCATTTTTAAAACTCATGTTTGGTAACATTATTTTAGGCACTGGTTTTGGTCGGCCCAAAACCAATGCAATGTATTTTTGGATGCCTTTAATAGCACCTCAAATCAACAAATTTTTAGGAATTTATTATTTTATTCTATTTATATCCTCACAAAATATATAATTATAACTAATAATATCATATACAATTTTTCTTTCTCATATTTGCTTCTCTTTTACTTTTTCCAAACTACGGATACTTTTTTCGGTAAGTTCATAAAATCTTCCTCTCATACTTTCATCCAATTGATTCTATTATTTCATGTGTTTCTATTATCTTGATCAAATATTGATTTCTACCTTCTGATCGAAGCGTGGAGCGGGTGACAGTTCTCGCGGCTCGGGACCGCTCATAAAATCAAAGAGACTTCGACATTAGAAATAAAATTTTGGATGAACTTTTGTTTATTATGGACATATATATAATTTTATTTATATAAAAAAAAATCTAGAACAGCTCGGTAAAGAATTATCAAATAAAATTGAACTGATTTACCCTCGTAACCGTTCATAACCTCTGCTCTGAAAACCTGGCCTTTGTAATTGTCTAGCAGATCCCAAGTCTTATTTACCTTTTGATTTTGGAAGGACACCAAAAACGAAAAAAATAATAATTTATTATTATTATCAAAATCGAATCCGTACGTAATCTTTTCAAACTGAGCCGTTTTCCAAACCGTTTCGGTTCGGCTTTCCGACCAAAACCGAATAAAGCTCACCCTGTTCCTTGCTTGCTCCACTCCCTTCCCACTCTCCTCCCTTTCTTCAGTTGAGAAAATCTGAAAACTTCGGTATAGTACCTACCAATCAGAAGTACAAACAAAGAGATCAACTGAAAAAATGGCGGGAAGAAATTCCAGATCCGTCGGTCTCCTCCTCCTCTTCTCCCTTCTCCTTTCTCTCCTGTCCCTCTCCTCCTCCCTCCGCTTTGACCTCCTCAGCGGCCACACCAAGTGCATCACCGAGGACATCAAGGTCGGCGCCATGTCCATCGGCAAGTACTCCCTCGTCAACCCCTCCGACTCCGCCCCCCTCCCGGACACCCACAAGATGACTGTCCGAGTACGAAACCCTAACCCTAGCCCTAGCCCTAGCCCCTAATATTGATCGGATCTTTACTTCTTTGAATTATTATTCCAGGTGACGTCCCCGTACGCCAACAGCATACACTATGGCGACAGTGTCGAGTCGGGGAACTTCGCGTTCACGTCGTCGGAGGCCGGGGATTACTTGGCTTGCTTCTGGACGCCGGACCACAAGCCGGCCCTGACGCATACGGTGGAGTTCGAGTGGAGGACAGGGGTTGCGGCGAAGGACTGGACGAATGTCGTCAAGAAGGGCCGTATCGATGTAAGGACCAGTCTTTAATTTTAATTGTGCTTCATTCAATTTTAACGTGTGTTTTGCTGTCGATTTGGTTTCCTATGGATGAACACCAATAGTGGATCGAAAAAGCTACTCAATTTATCTAATTTTAAGACTAGATGTAAGAGCATCCACAGTGGTTACTCCAAACTTTTTACAAATCATGTAAATTAATATTTTTGGAGGGTCCTCTTCATATTGGCACACAGTGACACTCCAAATAACACACCAAATCCATACTCCAAATTATTCTCCTTTGGAGTGCTAGCATTTTTCAAGTGTGGGTAAGAGCCCAAGTGCTGCAAATTTTGACTAAAGCAAAAAATGTAGCACTTAAAACCACTCCCACTGTAGATGCTCTAACACCTGGCATGACCTGAGATCCAAGGTGGCTCAAATTCTGAGGTTAGATTTAAAAATTGTCAAATGTGATACCACAAAGTAGCTTGTTAAATACAAACATAATAAAAAGATGATCCGACATAGAATCATTAACAAATAATAGACAAATATGATCTACATCCTAAATCCAGAAAACTGTTAGTAAGCATAAGAAGTAAGAATATACAAACCTAGAATATCCATAATTAACTTAAAGGCTAGATGTCACCATGGCATCTACCATTTGAAACTACTTGATACCACAACTGTCACAACCTATATTCGAGGCGGTTTGAATTCTGAAGTCGGGCTCTATCAAGTAACTTAGCTTGTTAAATTTAGCAATCATCAAAACGTGACCATTGACAGAGTGCGAATGTGATATATAAATATTCTAAATCACAAGGCTGATAGTAATATAGATCCATAATATCCACAGTTAAATCCAAGTCGTAATTCATACCCACAACATTAATCGATCTCCATCTCATTCATCCCCTTATCTGACCGAGACTACTATATACTCGAGATTATACTTATGCTGTTCTTATAAGGATAATTATCAGGAAACCCCTCTCGCTTGAGCATTTATTAGATTACCCCTGACAGTTAATGAACATCTATATGGTCTCTGCTGTTAACTAAACATCTATATGGTCATTTAAGTCATCTTCACCCTAGCTATCTGATTCTTAAATAAGATGTGTACCCTTACCATCATACTTTACTTATACTCCTTTGCCACCTTCCTCCAACTGTCACCATGTTCACCCTTCAACATGTTTCTTCCTAGTCGATGTGGATAACTCATCGACTGCATCCCTATAGCAATAAGTTTTCATCGAATCCATCCCTACAACAATAAGTATACTTTGCTGGCATAGTCTCCCTAGTTTAGTTGGAATTTATGTTGTCCAGAGTTTGACCTTACATATGCAAGACATTCTAACTTGGTTTTCATAATTATAGCTGATTCAAATTTGTTAATTGGCCAATTTGATCCCTTTACTCTGGTAAAATTGTGTTCCAGGTCAAATGGATCAATCATACGCTATGTTGTATGGAGCAGGGCGCTAGGCGGGACAGTGGGGTCTAAAATTAGAGGGGTTGGGCGTGGTCAAGACGTTCTAACGGTACCCTTCCTAGTATACATTATGTAAAATGTGTCTATTTTGCCAAAAAAACTCAAGTTAATTAATAAAACTAAACCTTAGCATTTCATAGTCTCAATATTCATTGTATGTTACTAAATGCTAGAAGTAAAACTAAATTAATAAGCATAGTCTCATATATCGATAAAATAGAAAAAGAACAAAAAGATTGACATATCTTTTGAGTCTTTGACTTGGTGTTGAACTTAATGGCCTGTTATCATAAAAATGAAGTGATGAACTTGATGAGGCATAAGATGATGGAGAAGTAGATAATACTTTCTTGCTTGAGGAGACGATGGAGAAGGAAGCCCAACAATTGGTTGTTTGGGTTGCTAAATATTTTTTGGTCAATTTTTTTTTTTCACTTTTAACTTGTGATTAAGTTTTAGTTTTCAAACCAATTTTTTTAGTTAAGTCCATGGCTATTGGATTATTAAAAATTTGTGTCTCTAGCATATTACATAATTATGCTAAAGTTATTGACCTCATCCATTTGTAATTTCTTAGTAACAACTAACAAGCGTAGCTGATATTAAAAAACGCTCAGCCCAGCCACTGCCTGGGTCTGGGTGGATCTTCCACGCGTCAAAGACGTTATGGGACGCGCGCGCACAGGGGAGGTGGGTGGGGTGGTGGTGGTGGTGGGGTGTGACGCCCTATATAAATAAATGTTGGGGCACTAAAAATGTGATGCCTTGAACAACAGATCATACGGAATTGGACATTACTTTATTATGCAATACCTGACCATCTTGAGCCTGTTTCTGCCTTAACTGTACCCTCCAAGAAGTCTGGTTTGTGGTGGTCTATATAATTGCCTCCCTTCATATATAACTTTTTTTTAAAGAAATACTTTATACATAATCCCATTTACTAAAGAATTTAGTCCTATGCAGTTAAAAACGGTGTTTTCATGATAACGGTCCAGTAGAGTTATTGATATATCACTGATATATTGGATTTATAACGATAAATATCGTTTTGCATTTTTAACACAATTTCATATATGACAACACATTAATAGTTATTTATTATAAAACATACAAAAAGAGTTTCTTAAAGTATTACAACTAAAAGGTTCATACCCAAACCAACATTACAATATAAAAAGTATCACTTCAAAACGGTTCAACTAATATGAAAACAAAAAAAATTCCAATTCAACTTTCAAGTTTCAACATCTATTAATCTTCGTTAGCCGCAACTTCAACTTCCAAGTTTCAACATCTATTAATCTTCATTAGCCTCAACTTCATTTTCTTATTTTTCACCATCACCATCTTCTCTACCTTCTTTCCTAGTTTGTTCATCTTCATCTTCTTTATCCTCCATATATTCATCATCGTGAACAAGTGAGGAAAGTGAATCTTTAACAACTCGTGACCTTGTACTTCTTATGGTTTGTCCTTCAACATCATCGGCACACATTGAAGCACGAACTTATTCCCAAGTTAAATCATCACCTGCCCTCACAAACTCTGCAAGCTCTCTTCCGCACCCTTTTGTGTTTTAACTAAACCTAACTGTGATATATTGATGTTTTTCAAAACCGATATATCAGTATATATCGGTGTTTTTCAAAATCGATATATCAGTATATATCGGTCATATCGGACGATAACATCGGTACCGATATTTGACCAATTTTTTCCAAAAAAAAAAATCGGTTTCGAATCGATACTGTTATTTATCGGTTATATAACCGATATATAACGGTTTTTAACTGCATAGATTTAGCCTCAAGACTAAATTTTATGTTTATTTCCATGAAGTTGTTCATCGGTCTCTTGTTCAGTTCAGTTCTATAGTAATAAGTTAAATACTAATGTCCTAAATACTTGCATCCACTATATGATGTTTTTTTCGTAAAAGAGTGGTACTAATTTGGTCATTCTAATACAATATAGGTATTAATTTGTAAAACTTCTATACCTTATTGTTTACTTGGGTACTTCGTCTATACTCTTTATAGTTTAGGAATCTACAAGAAGTTGGAGGGTCCTCCTTTGTTGTATGCAAGGTTCAAAGTATCGGTATCGGAATCGGTATCGGACCATTCCTATGAGTATCGGGATCGGCGGTATCGGTAGTATCGGCGATTTCGGATCGGAGTATCGGATTTTTTGGTATCGGAAAGCAAACAACTATTAGTAAATTATTAACATTTTCGAGAATATATTTTATATATTTATGCATAATTTAAAGTATTTTCAGTATTGTTTCTTAGTATTTTTGATATTGAATGAAATAGTAGTCATCATTGTCGATTGATTTATATGCGATAGATAATTTTTTCTCTTTTATATGTTTTTACAACCTTACTATGCTTTTACACCCTTGCTAATTAGTTTTTTAATTCAATATTTTTTGCTGAATTGACCGGAAAAGAGACCTCTAATGTCGGTATCGGTCAGTATCGGATATCGGTCGGTATCGGATCGGGACATGCCAAACTGTATCGGTATCGGCCGATACTTTAAACTATGGTTGTATGAGATTAAATTGCAATCCAAAAGTAGGCATATCTATCTCCCAACTGGTCACTTGTCTTATGACATGACCTCTTATGCTCGTAGCTATATTGGTGAGGAATTTGGCACCAACACAGAGGGTTGACGTTAGGTGGACAACCAGTCATAAAATTTTGTGATATCTTGTACAGCTCTTTCTTATGTTCCATAGCCGGCCCAATTCTGATGGGAAAATACTTGGATGATGATGAAGTTTAGGTAGTAGGAAGCATGGACACTCCAAAAATGTGAGCCCTATCGTTTTGGACATGTATTAGACATATAATGAACACAAACCGAAGTTACCGAACACTCCAAAATACATTATGACTCAACAAAATATGTGTCGTGTCTATATCGTTGTCCTTATTGTGTCATATCCAATAGTAAATTATCTATTTTATTTGCGGTTTATAACTTTAAAATTTAAAACATGATTAAAAAAATTCATCCCTAAAACCGATCATATTCACCCCTCCCCCCCTCTCTCTCTCTCTAAACAAGTCAAAAAAAGAAACAAGAGAATAAGGGAAAAAGGATACAACTGGACTTTTAAAGAGACAAATGCATAGTTTGCAATATCGGCCGATACCGATATGGTTTGGCATGTCCCGATCCGATATCGACCGATTTCCAATACTAACCAATATAGTACATTGGGGGTCTCTTTTTCGGTCGATTTGGCAAAAAAAAAATTGAATGAAAAAGACCAATCAACTGTCACGTCCCGATCCCCAAGGACCGATAAGTCGCTACTGGACTTGATGTCGTACAAGTCTAAGTTGTACTTGTACAAGGTACGAACTTACACAACAAATTAAACTGAATTGAGACTAAAGCAGAAAACAAATAACAACAATGAGGCAAGAACACAATCTATTTTATTCATAACTTGCAAAGGTTACAAAGGCTTTCAATAACCAACTGAACATGTCAACTTGGCTTACAACTTTTGAAACGAAAAAGAATTACGATGACTTTGTTCCATACATTATATTCTTTATACAAAAACAACGATGCACCTTCAGATTTTCGGCTTCCAAAGATTGAAAATACTTTTACCCTCTGAACGTCCAACATAACATCTGGTATCTGTGGAGTTGGGGGTCAGTACATTGAGGAATGCACTGGTGAGCGGCATAACTATCCTTAACTGAAAGCATATACTAAGTAATTGTGTGAGAAAACACTTTTTTTATTAATGGTGGACTTTCTATCTTTTACTTCCATTTTATATCAATACTTGATCGAAAGTCATATTTCATTTCGATACTTAAATAAAAAACCATACTTTTTTTCTTTTCATTCATTCAAGCAATTAAGAATATTTCATAAACGATATCCATTCCTTTCTAACTTTAACAAACGCAACATTATTCTTAAACTATATTTAATTCTTAGGGATTATGACAGTAACATTTCACTTAATACAATTCTTTTTTAGGAACAATTCATAATAAGAAACATAAAGCAATAGAAACATCACTTATACAGTGATTCTTACCCACGACCGGCTATCCATCCCTGCAACAAACAAGGATTAGAACAATTTACATATACAATTTCTATAATTTTTTTGTTCATCCCTGCATCAAACTGTTAGACGAGCAATAATATTATCCTTAGCATGCGACCTAACTACGTGATGGTTCACGGGTAACTTTCCATAATTAGAAGTTGGGACATACAAGTTCATTTCTAATAGATATGACATTTTCCTGTTCGCAATGACGTACAAGCCTTAGAGTGTACCATCTCTCCTAGACTAATATGATTCCGATGTCCCGACAATTGTTCGAGAGACTAAACCTTGTGCACAAAGTTGTCTAAGACCAATGAATGATAAGAAACTTCTATCAACTAAAAAATGTGATGTAGAAGCTAAGTGCCAAATAAACATTTCTTTCTTTCAAACTATAGAGTCGTAGGTTTGTTCTTCCTTTCATTGATTCTGACTGCCATGTCGTGTTCTTTCTTTATTTCCTTCGTATCATTTTCTTACAACAGTTGAAGATATTTTTATACACTTCTATTTCCACAACATACGATAAAGGAATATTAAGTCTTTTTTTTTTCTTTAACACGCATAGCAACAATTCTTTCAATTGTAGTAACAGTCAGCATGTAATTCTTCTCTTTTAACACCATACGATACAGAGTCTATGAAATCGTTCTTTCTTTCTTTAACAAGTATAACAACAATTCATATTAATACAGAGTTTATACAATTATTCTGTCTTTATTTAACAAGCATAATAATAATTCTTTCAATTGTATTCACAGTCTAACTTAAACATACAATCATTCTGTGTTTTGTTAACAAGCATAACCATAGTTCTTTCAATTGTATTTACAGTCGAACTTAAGCATGCAATCATTTTGTATGGGTTCTTTATTAATCGTGAAAGAATCAGAAAGCGAAGTCTTGCCCACTCACCTATGATGAAACATCTTCTTGTCTCAACAAGGAAGCTCTTGTCGAAAGCTTTCCTCTTACTTGAGCTAACAAACCGAAATGTACAGTAATATAATGTTACCGCTAGGAGCGGGACATTAGATCAACAAGGGTGTAAAATCATAGTAAGGTTGTAAAAGCATGTAAAAGAAGAAAATTTAACTATCACATGTAAACCAATTGGCAAGAGTGACTACTATTTCATTTAATTTCAAAAATGCTAAGAAACAACACTGGAAATACTTAAAATTATGTCTAAATGTATAAAAAATATATTTTCTAAAATGTTAATAATTTGTTAATAATTATTTGCTTTCTGATACCAAAAAATCCAAAACCGCTGATACCGTCGATTCTGATACTCATAGGAATGGTCCGATACCCGATTCAGATAGTGATATCTTTATTAGCTTACTAACTTGTGTTTTATAATTTGCCTTCTTTTGGAGACGCTTGTAAATATTATGCTAAGTGAATTTTTATAGTGATTTTTTTTTGCTTAATTATTAGTTTGAAGGATGATTGAGTTGTTTATTTTTGGAATTATTTAAGGATACTTGTTAGATTTACATTAATGCTTTAATTATGTGATGAATGTCATATATGAAGTGAATTATTGTTTTATAAAATATGGGTCCATATCGCCTGATATGCCCAGTACATCGTCCAGTTTCCGGTACGGTAAACCCCCACCGGTATGAGACCGGCATCCAATATTATGAACCTTGCTTACACCTCAGCCCAGGTTAGTGGCTAGCTCTCCCTTAGTGCAAAGGCCTCAGGAGATACTATTCGAAGCGCCTTAGACAACCTCAAACAGCCTCACCTTAGTGCCTAGGAAAGCGTATTGGGCACCTTTAACAACACTAGTTGCTTGTAGTTACTCTTGTTCCCAAGCACCCCTGTAACCATGTGTCAAACCAGATGATTCATGCTTGTCCTGCCATTGCTATACATGTCTAAGACTCTAAAGGCAAGTAAAAAAAATAATATCTATTACAAGTAGAATATTATTCCATTTATAACTAATGGGAAGCGACATATAATATATAAAATTATGTGTAAATGTATCAAATATTTGTCTAGCATATAGATTTTTTTTTTTTTCATTTTTTGCTTTCCAAAATGAAGGATCCAATATTTCGATCCGAAAATGCCAAAACCGCCAATATTTATACCCATAGGAAAGGCCCGTTACCTATTCCGATACTGATATTTGGATGCTTGGTTTTAAGCTAATAAAATATGGAATTTGATTAATAGGACTACAAGAGTTTCCTGTGAATAGAACCTTCTTAGTACTTGTTCCGAATATTCTTTTACTGCCAGTCCGTTAGCCAAATCAGTGCATTGTTAATCCTGCCTTCTTCTTGTTCAAGTACCTAGTATCTCACTCTGTGTGAGCCTGGCAACCAAAATAGAGGTTTTTCTTACTGCTGGAATGAAACTATGTAGTTTTGAGTAGTCTAAATGAAACACTATTATGTCACACTGATGGATATTGATTGCTTTTGTTACCATACTTGCTACACACTGTAGCTTTAGTTTTATAGATCTGTGCATTTGCTGTCTACTGCTTGCTTAAGATCTTGTGTCAGACTTTCTTATGGCCTAAGAGCAAGGCTCTAGTTGTCTCTTTAATCTCTATTGCTTGCTTAATTTATCTTTTGCTTTTCAATCATTTATTATTCTTCATGACTGTTTGGTTGTTGAAAAGTTGATTCATAGGTCAGTGTCCTCGAAGCGGTGATCAGACTTCATTCTCTTGCTCGCTGTTGATTTATAGTCCAAGATCAGAAAGTGTCACATAAATGTGGCTAGGCCGCTAGAATCGGTATTGATATATATCGACTAGATGTAATGTTAGGAGTACTTCATATTACTACCTAAAATAGGTGAAGCGAACACTACTAAAAACAGTACATACATTTTATTTCCACAAAAACGTTTTCTGTACTATCTTTGGTAATATTAAGTATCTGAAGAAAGAAAATAGTAGAAGGGAAATGAAGGGAAGAAGAATAACAGTGTCGAAATGGGGAGAACTGACAAAACGGAAAAGAAAGTAGGGGGGGAAAAAGGAAAATAGAAGAAAAGTAGAAAGATGGGTTGGAAGGAATGGAGGTAAAGAAGGAAAGAAAGGATAACAAGGACCAAGACAAAAGCAAGTAGAAGGCATGCGGAATATAAGAAAAATTACTACTTACCACCAGCACTGCAGAGAATATATTATAGTTGGAAGCTACTGTTGTAGGTGCGACTGTACCTAGCCTTACCCAAAGGTTCACAGAGTGAAAGGATAAGTAATAGACTGTCGAAAAAGGGGGGTAAAGAATGAAAAAAAAGAATAATGAAGACAGACAAAAGCATGAAGAAGGAATGAGAAATTAGAAAGAACTTAGCAACAAGGAAGTCAAATAACTACTTACCAGCAGCACTGCATCAGCGACCAGATGGCTAGTAGTTGGAGGTGACTGTTGCAGTTGGGACTGTACAGAGGCGGTAATATATTCTCTTACCTTTCACTGTGTCTGTGAACCATTGGGTAAGGCTCGCGTGAATTAAGTAAATAAAGAAATGACACAATATCCGTTAGGGCAGTTCCACCCTTGTTCCAATGTATACAGTATATACTGGCAGAAAGTGTACAAATAGCCACCATTCTCTTATATTGTAGTGGGTGTATAACTAACATTCTAATAGAAATGTTTTCATATTGTTGCTCCCCTATGAGTATGGACTAATGACATGGATACTCAAATATTAACAAAATGGAGTGTATTCATGCCTCACAGGCTGCCAGAGCCAATAAGTTAGCCTAGGTTTTGACAACATTGATGAAGTAATATTGCAGGCTTATACCTAGAACAACATAGTTCTAAGTCCTTTTTATCTTGTCTTGTTCTAAGTCCTTTTTATCTTGTCTTGTTCTTTATCCAAGCCAGCCCAAGTCCCATAAATAGGTCGATTCCCTGACAGAAGTCTTTCATTGTTCATGCCACCTAGAATGCGTAGCTATACCTCCTCTTTTCCTCTATTCAAACCACCCAAGAAACTGTAATTAGGTTGCTTCCCTGATAGAAGTTTGCCATCATTCATTCCACCTTCATTTTATATATGCTACACTCCCAAATAATGTTTTATATTCATTTATTGAATAGGTTTCCTGCACAAAGGCATCAGTATCAGGAAACCAGGAATGTGCCCTTGTCGTTAAAATAACAAGTGTTTGAATGATGCATGTAGCTTCAAATCCCAACTTTTGTGAGAAACTTCTTTATTGTTTTGTTTCTTTCAGTAGTATATGTTGCTGAGAACTCTTGTTTTACGTTTGCTTTCAAGTCTTTGGGGATTGTTGTTTAAAGTTATTCCATGCTCTCTTGAAATCAAGATAAACTAACTGGTCGGGATGCTAGAATTTTCAATTCCCTGAAAATGGTCTAGTTGACGAGTTCTTAAATGTTATTTCTTCTTAAGATAGTAAATGGGAATAAAGACATGGTTTTCTGTGTGTGTGTGTGTGTTTGGCTTGACACTTGGGTAGTAGAATATTCTTCACTTATGTGGGAAATGATGACTTTTGGATGGTTCTTGTTTTACTCTGAAGTTGAAATTTGAACCATTATGTTTGCACGTTGTTGGTCTTCTGTAGGAAATGGAGCTGGAGTTGAAGAAGTTAGAAGATACTATTACTTCAATCCATGAGGAGATGTTTTACCTTCGTGAAAGGTATCCAGATGCAAGTTTTCCTTCTTTACATTCGATAGGAATTCTATAATTACATGTATTGAAAACTCTGTTTTTTAAGATAGGAACCAAGTTTTAATATAGGAAATTTGTAGTGGGTGTGACCGTGTTAGATCACTGTTCACAGGTGAAAAAGAAGAAGAAGAGCAGTTTATGCCATCCTATCTTTGTTCTAGCTAAAGTACTATGGTTTTTAAGAAATGTGTACAATATACTTTTTTCCTCTCGTATCTTGTGAGAAGGTATTGTGGTGGACATCTTTTGAGAATGGAGATCTCATATGACAGATGCAAATGGGAAATGGCTATATATACTCTGGATTTTTGTGTGTGAATGTGTCTTTTGGCGATTTTAGCTGATCTCAATATATTAACTAGTTAGTATCCCTTCCTTTTGAAAGGCTTGAATGAATAGGAAACAAAATCTTCAATGCACAAGAAGTATGATTTTCAGGCATTATACATGTTTTTTCATCGGTGAACATGTTATGCGTGCAATTTGATAGCATCTGAATGGGTGAATGTGGAGATGATTTAGATAGGATCATAATCCTCACCAACATCAATAAACTCATTTGTAGATCCGCCGCTTACTGTTGTGTAGTTGGGCGTGCATGGCACATGATTATTTGCTTTCCTTTTGTGCTTTAACATCTTTTTTCTTTTCTTTCTTGCTACAGGGAGGTCGAAATGCAAGACATGAATAGATCAACCAATTCTAAAATGGCTTGGTTCAGTTTTCTCTCGCTTGCTGTGTGTTTATCAGTGGCAGGGTTGCAGCTATGGCATTTGAAGACCTACTTTGAGAGGAAGAAGCTTCTTTGATCAAGTGATAGTAACATTATTTCATAATTAGTTATGTAATATTGCTTTTTAGGAAGGAATCATGAAACCAAGTAGTGGCATCCTCAGAAAGCCGATGTTTCTTCCTACTTTATGTGCCATATAGGGACTATACATTTAACCTTCGTAGAACATTCATTATCTTGCCCTCATTTTGTATCCTTTAATACGTTTGTTCCATCTACTCATCCGACTAATGGATGACATGCATATCTTTCCAGATGACTTGTATACTCGAATGAGAAGTTCAATTAAAGTTAACCAGTTAAATTAGCAACATTCTTATTTGTTTTACCTCTGTTTACGGTGATGCAACAGGTTACACTATCCTAGTGTAGTTGTAGTTAGCAGGGTTCCACTGGGATAACAATGTACTAGTATTTTTTTTTCCGAGCATTCTCTCTCTCTCTCTCTCTCTCTCTCTGACCCGTGACTTCGTTTGGAATATAGAGGTAGATGGGCTTCGCAAGTAAGTTCCAAAGTGTGCAGATTTGTGTTTGGGAAGCACGGGATGTTAAGAAGGATGATACTTCATAATACATTATCCTTGATTATCTTGTGATTAAGGCCACAATTTGGTTTGCAAAATCAGGTCTTGGAAAAGGAAAGTCACTCATTTTCTATGTTTGGATGCTAAAAAAAAGTAGCAGGAAACAAAAATGATTTCCAAAGCAAATAAAAATAGGTGAAATTTTGTTTTCCTCACCTACTCCAAGGATTCACTTTTTCATTTCAATGATTCAGTTTTCTTTTCAATTTTTCTGTTCTTTTCCAATACCGGAAAGAAAAATTGGTGAAGATTATAATTTTTCAAAGAAAAAAGAGAAGAAATAATTGATTTTCTTTCCCAACCAAATGAGCTAAGGTATGTTTGGTATTGCAGATTTGTTTTTCTATGTAGTAAACCAAAAATGAGAGAAATCAACTGCGTTAGTTTCCCGTTATAAACAATCGACATGCTTGCTTCAGGAGATTATCCACATAAACCATACACAATCTAAGGTGTGAAAGCAAAAAAGAGAAGGTTCCTGCAACTTCCTGTGAATAACATACTGACAGGAAATGGTAGACGTGCAGCAAATCTAACTTGATAAGCCCGGTGTTGAGATTAAGCAATTTGTTGTTTTAGCTTTTTGAGAAATTCATTCAACAAGCAGCAGCAGCACATTAATAAAAGCAATGCCTCCTCCCGCTGGTTCGACATGATCGATGATTAGTAGGCTCTAGTCTCGCTGCTGCTGGTGATTGGTTTTTAAGGGGTTCAACTATTGGTGGTGGTTTTGTGGAAATGAAGAGTGAAGACTGTAAATGAACTGGAGAAATCTGGAGCTAATTGAAAAGACAAAAGAACATAATCCTCTCGAGTAAGAGGATTGCTAGAGATGGACAAATGCCACGTCTCATCTTCTCTTGTTGAATGATCTCTACTCTGCAAGACACCTGGAAAGGGACAATAATTCACTACCAAACTCAAATATATGGAAACTATAACACATACGTACGCTGTATTATGAACAATAATTCACAAGTGGTATATATTTGTCACAAGTCACATGGCATAACTAAATCTCATCCACAGAATCAAATAATCAATCAACTATATAACTGAATCAAGTATAAAATGCTTGATAAGAACAAGTAGTTGGGTGGAGACAAATCCACTACCAAACTAGAGTATAAAAGAAACATAATAAGTACATCTAATGAACAATGGGGCTCGAAGAAAAGATCTCCTCGAAAGCGAACGAAGTAGCAAGTCCTGATCCGTGCTCCTGCGAATAGTCATGATCGTCTACACCTGGAAAGGGACCAGATCCTCAAAGGGACGTAACAAGATACATAGAAGCATGCCATAAAGTAAATACTGTGAAAACTCGAGGGTGAACTAACCAGCTAAGTGAATGCAATTTGAGGACAACTTAGTGTGCATGGGAAGTGTAGGCTAGACATATGCTGACGTAATTTACCAATCGCCGTGACTGGCTTGTATATGCCACATATGCCCCCATAACAAGGGCACTCTGCAATATAATAACGTCCAG
Organism: Iris macrosiphon; assembly: GCA_036927795.1. Classification (NCBI taxonomy): domain Eukaryota; kingdom Viridiplantae; phylum Streptophyta; class Magnoliopsida; order Asparagales; family Iridaceae; genus Iris; species Iris macrosiphon. The sequence goes on along the minus strand of JAYESA010000016.1, from coordinate 127,927,087 downwards.
CTCCGAGAAGCGTGGTATCTGTATAAGTAATAACGTCCAACGTTCTCTAGAGTGTGGTATCTGCAAAACCACAAGTAACGTCCAACACTCTAAAGAACGCGGTATCTGCATAAATATATATGTTTGTATCGCTCTGAAGAACGCGGTATCTGTATAAAGGAGGTGGGTGTCCCATACGCCTACTAGTCGTCCTCCCCGCCCCATGCTCTTTGCATGTTGTATCCATAACACGTTTTAGCTACTACATCGAGACGGAGTGCAGTTATCGGCGTCGTAACTTTAGTTCATTGTCACTACCACATCCTCAAAATAGGGGTATTTTTTTTATATATTATTAATATTGTGGTAGTTATTTTTAAATAATTGCATGAGATGTATATTTATATATATATTATATACAATGTTCATTAATGTTTGAGCTAGTAGACTTGACCTAGAAGCCCACTAGATGAACACCTGACCGAATTATAGGGTTATGAATTTAAATTGTATTATTCAGGATTTAATTTGTTGAGGTTGTAATTAATTACCGTAATTGTTACACCCTACCGTTGTTGCAATATTCGGAGCCCAACTTTAGCCCATAATTTCCAATAAGTTGTTGCATTCTAGACTTAACACGCCAACTTAGGCGCTGGACTTTTTCGTCACTCAAAATCATAATCCTTTGTGCTCTAATTTAATTGTACGACTTCCAGTATCCGAAATCTATTATTTAATCTTGTGTCGCGCACCTGTGTCGTTGCCATCAATTTTGAGACACCAACTCAACCCGTTTAGTCGGACCAATTAAAGGGTCCAAGACTGACACCAAACCTACATCTTTCATGACCTTTGTGTAACTCATAATTATGCTCTCTTGTGCTTCATTTTAGTCGCACAATATTCGTCACGGACGTTTATTTTAATTCTAAATAAAATCCAACTTTGTATCGTTGTGCGTTCCAATCGAAGTTGGAGACACAATCTCGATCCATTTTGAGCAACCCAATTTAGGATAATATTCTGTTTTGAGTCTTCTTCACTCATGATACTTCTGTCCTACCTAATTTTAGCCCCATGTACCTTGAATTAATTTTAGAACACCGCTTGCATTTATTCTTTAATTAAATTGGGGATACCAACTTTGACTAATCCCGTTTTAACCCCAATTTAATCCAAATACCCCATTAATTAAGCCCATACAAAACACACAACACTCCCTCACCCTACAAAATACTAAACACCAAATCGCCCACCAATTTTTTATCATTTCATGTGTTTGTGCAAATACCCAAATTTAAGGGGCTTATTTGCAAATGTTGCATTAGGTGTCAACACCCCATTGGTTCAAACCAAATGGAGAATCCCTAATTCTTTGACTAGTCAACCCAACCCCTCTCCTTTGTATGAATGATTTCCCCATGTCGAATCATGGCCACCCATTCAAAATAGAGAGCATCATCACCACACATTCCTACTCACCATTCCCTATAAGATGTCTCTTCATGCACCATTTCCCAAGCAGGCCCTAATCCCCACACCTTGGAAAACCCCCACCTTCTCTCTCCTCCCTCCTCACAAACCCAACCGTAGCCTCTACATTTTTCCTTTCTCTTCTTCTTCTCTTCTTCTTCTCTTCTTGTTCATCTCCTTCCTTCCAAAGAAAAAACCAAACTCCACCACCATCTTCCTCCTCCGACCAAGCTCCGGCACCACCACCATTAACTCCGGCCAAGATTCCCCACGAGCCGCAGCCGCCTCCCTTCAACAGTCCCCCACGACTACAACTCCAGCGAGCTCCCCCTCCCGCTGTCCGCCACGCCTCCGTCTCCGACCTCCCCTCGCTGCCAGTACACCCTCGTCTGAACTCCCCACACCTCGTCGACCTGCTGTCCAGACCCGCAGCAACCGCAACTCACCACCCCACAGCCCGGAGCCCCGCCTCTCTTCGACCAGAACCATCGAGCAACCGCCCCGGTTCCCTCGATGACCCGTTGTTTCCTGCCTCAGCCCATCGACAACCACCGTTCACCTCCTCCATCTCATCTCCTTCAACCTCTCATCCACCGCCGCTCGCCTGAAGACCAGAGACGACCGCCTGCAGCGGCCAACCCGCCATTTCCAGTCTTCCCCGAGCCGCAGTCACCGCCGGTGAAGCCTCGAGCTGCTGACCCGCTGCTCAGCCGACCAAGCATCGCTGAAGCCACGCCGAGGCCAAGGTGAGGAGTATTCCTCCGTGAATTATCGTGTACGCATACGTACATGTATGCGTATATGGTTTATTTAGTATATGTATTCAAGTAGGTATTGGCATGTATTAGTATACGTATTAGCATTGGTTATTATATATATATATATATATATATATATATATATATATATATATATATATATATATATATATATATATATATTCATAATGTATATGAACCTAATTAGTATATGCAAATGGTACATGTATTAGTATAGGTTAAATGTATTTTGGTATATGTATATATAGTATAATTCTAAATTAGCATATATTCATATGTATATGTATTGTATAAAGTATTTCCTAGTATATATTTTATATTTGTACATATAGTATTAATTCTATTAAGTATATATACATATATCTATTATATTTGTAATTAATGAATATTAATGTATATGTTAATTAGTAATATGTATAATATATAAAAAGGTACTAGGTGACCCAAGTGTAACCACGAATACCCCGTAGATACATTGACCAGTGACCATGTAACATGTTAGCAGACTGCCATATGTACACCGATGTACTGGCAAGACCCGTATCATTGACTGTCTGTTATGCACAGCATTTGCAGACGTGATACCGTGCAACTTGACGCACACTTGACCCTAGTTGACTAGTGTCACCCTAGTGTAGCTGCTGAGTTCAACGTGATTATGTTGTGTATGTGTTAGTGTAATGTCTGATACAATATTGTATTATATTATATGTGTATAGGACTATTGGATCGTCCTGCGAGACTTCAGGAGCAGGACATTGGTATTGACAGCTAAGGACCCCAGGCGAGTACATTCTCTGATAGTTTTTTATTTATGATATCCCCTATGTTCATTGTATCTGGTGTAAATATCCATATTTCTTGACACGATGGTTACACGGATTGGTATATCCGGATCTCGTCATGAGATGTTATTCCTTGTATATGGTGTATCATGTACAAGTCTTGTTTTATTGTTTATCTTGTGAATGTACAGACACTGATTCCCGGGGAGACTTGCTACCTTCCTAGGGAATCCCGTGCCATAGCGTACCATGGTTGGATCTACTATACCAGTCGGGGGTGGAGAGTATTTTAGTGTAGATATGTGATTATATCCTTCATGTATAAGTCTTGCTTTCTTGTAAGTGTTGGTCATGCACTATGCGTATGACCAGCCAGGCCATTATTCTCGTACAAGTCCCAAGTCGATCACATGTTAAGCTAGTACTCACACACTTAGTCATAGTATTATTGTTCATTGACATATTGTTCCTTCCCGTATTTATTCACAGTAATTTCAGTATTTCCTTTATTGTATATCTCTCATACATGTATATGCATCTTGTATATTTCCATCTATTTACTGCTACATAGTTTATATCATTGATGTAAAACTGCTGTAAGAGAAATACTTTGCTCCATCTTGACTGGAAATATTTTTCTAGACTGCGTCTTAGAGGACCGGTGTCCGACACTTTATGGACCACAGGGAGAGTAGCTGCAGACTTGGATCTGGTAGTTCAATTATGATTCCGGGAGGTCTAGCCGTAATCACTAGTTATCTAGTTAGTTTCTTTTAGCAGTTTATGGTACCGGATTTGTCTCCGACATACTTTGTTGAGACGTGGATATTATTGTTGAGTTAGATTATTTCTATTTAGTCTTGTGTTGCATTTTGATTTATTATTCTTCGATATCTTATCGTGCTGTAGTTATGTGATTGAGTATGTTGTTCATATTATATTGTGTTATTCGTGCCTCCTTATGGAGTTGGATACTCGTGTGAGATTGTTTAGCTAGTATCATGACCTAGACAGCGTTCTACCGCTGATGCTGCAGCGTAGGCTGGACGTACCCACGTACTCGTGTCCAAATTTTGGGTGTAGGTCGTGACACTCATAGCCTATCGTTAGAACAATAGCCCAACCCTACAACAAAATAAGGACAAAGATTGGACCACCGTACTACAATAGTCTATGTTCCTGGACTACTAATAACTGCTAAGTCTTCTAACATGCATCACTATTAGCAGTTATACCCTATCCGTCGCATGACCTACACGTACAGGTGGCCAACCGAATACGCAAGTCCGTGTCCTACATGAGACTCATAACCCGTGTAAGAAATGTGTCATGGTCAATGAAATATAAGAATGCCTCATGATAATGTGGTAGTCTCAAAAAACTAGGTCAATATGCATAATATATAATAAAGATAAAATACGACGCCACCGTCGTTGCACCCAAGTTATTCTTGGACGCGCAGTTATATAATATTAAAATAATAAAATATGCAACTAAATAATATCTGAATTTAAATAGTACAACAAGGCAAGGTATACTTGTCTGGCAAGAAAGCTGCTTATTGTAAGCATCCAGACGTCAAGCACAAGGGTTCAGAAACCATGGCATCCGAATAAACGTCTCCGAATGCTGAAATAAATATCACCAACATTCTCGGAATAAGCAAGATAGTCAGAAAAGTCTACCCTTTCGTCCAATTTGGACACAGGGGCAAAACAGTAATTTAGGTCAAAGCGGGTCCCCATATGGGCCACTTGCACCGAAAAACGTGCCATTGGTAAAGGTCTCTAAATAGGGCAAATTATAGGTCAAAAAAATTTTAAACGTCGATAGAAACTCAACGGTATGTCCAATTTTGAATTTCGGTGAGCCGATCACAAATTCAAACCGTGGGGCCCGTAAATAGGCATCTTGGTCAATTATCTCAGAATCGCGTAAAACTTGGGTCACAGGACTAGCGTGATACCACAAATCCAATAACGTAAGTTTCATCGCATTCCGACGAGCGTACACAAAATGGGATGGTGTTTTACAAAAGTCGCGATACGGGGACTTTTTTCGGATACGGGTTAATTTTGACACGCACACACGTCCGAATCAGCTTCCGCGAAATCCCACATGTCAGGATATACCATACGCGCCTTTTGGTGCAATTGGTACGCGATAAGGCGGTCCCGTTTGGCGGAATGCACTCCGTATCACAAAATTTTAGTTTTAAATTATCAAGTTTTGGTCGTTTTGGAGGCCGAATATTTTAAAACATATAACAAATTAATGAAAACTAAAAGAACAAAAAAACTATGTTATATTGAGAAGAAAACCCTTTAATTAGTTTTTGAAAATATTAAACAGGTTGGTGGCAAATTGGGTATGAACATGGGGGTTTGGGTTAAAATTTCTGGACTATTTTTGGTCAGTTTTTCGGCCATTTTCCGGTGGAATTTTCGACCAATATTGGGAACGAAAACTCGTCCCGCTTGAATGAAAATCCTAGAGGGTTAGGTTGTGAACGTACACGGATAAACCACTCACAAAAAGAATCACATATGAAGAAGATATTGTACCTTGAAGATGGGATATTGGAGTGGTGCTGCTGCACGTACACGCGTGTGCGTTCGGGCGGACGGATGGCAGAGGCGATCACCGGTGACAGCGGCGCGGGGCGGCGGCTGCGTCAGTCGGCCGGTGGTCATCGGGGCGGGGTCGCCGGAGGCTAGGGTAGGGTTAGGGTTAGGGTTAGATAGTTGATATATATATATATATATATATATATATATATATAGAGAGAGAGAGAGAGAGAGAGAGAGAGAGAAAAGGGAGAGGGGGAGGGTTCTCCTGTGCGGGGGGGAGGGTACTGTGGGTTTGGGGTTGGGTAGTTAGGAATAGTAATAGGTTGTTTAGTAGTTGTTTGTTAGGTTTTGTTAGTTAGGTTTTTTGTTATTTAGGTTTTTAGTGATTAGGTTTTTCTTTTCTTTTCTTTTCTTTTCTTTTATTTGTTTTTTCTTTTTTCCTTTTCTTTTTAATTCTTTTTCTTTTTATTAACATTATTACTATTACTATTACTATTACTATTATTATTATTATTATTATTATTATTATTATTATTATTATTATTATTATTACCATTATTATTAACATATATTCACATATATAAATGAGAAAAAATCCAACAATAATATTGCACACAAAATAAATCCTAGAAAATTACTTTGTAAAGTTTTAATAAAAATACTACACACAAAATATTTTATAAAATATTTTATAATTAATAATTAGATATTTATCTAGTTATAATAAATCAAACAATTGTATTATCTAATTAACTAAGTAATTAATTAAATGGTTATCCACAAAATAGGATAATAGTAAATAATATGCACATCTATAAAACGAAAAAATATCTAACTTGGCATGGAGAATTATGGGCTACTAATTATTGTAAGTTGGGATAGAAAAATAACCACAAATAAATTATATATAAAATATCTAAATATTTAACAATTAATCTATGGTTGTAACACTAATGTCATACTAACACAAAGGGTTCAAATTTTTATGCCACGAAAGGATCCTACCGGTAGTGTCTCTTGTGTAGGTTACTTCCTACGAAGGACGATAAAGATTTTGGGGCCATCCTATATTATTAATGTCCAAACCACGGTAAAATGTCCTAATATAATCAATGGGTTTTAATTGATAAAAAAATAATCTAAAACAAATACAAAAAATACAAAATACACACAATATACCTATTTTTTTGGGCAAGGGGGTTTACAACGTCCCTAGATCATGTCGCTCGGTATGTCCATGTACAGTTTTACTCATCGCCTTACCCTTAGACCGTGCTAACGTGAATTCTTATATTTTAAATATAAATGCATGCTGTAAACTCCCTCGACCAGATTTCAGTAATTTAGGATTAGTTTTGACTAATTAGAATTATGGCAACTTT